>OU898278.1:42111237-42711237 GCA_918026665.1 Diabrotica balteata
AGTCATATTTGGATAAGTAATTTTCCGATAAGTTTCTGTGGCAGCCAATAGTTTAATTTTGTAAAGATTTATCATTAAATAGTGGAAATAGTTTAAATAGTGAAGCAGTTGATTTTTGAGTTAATCTACCAGTTCCGGTATCCAGATGAAATAGTGTTAATGGAGTTTAGTTAAAAAACAAGATACCGAATGTAAGTTTACCTTCTTTTTTATGTATAACAAAAATGAATATTATATTTGAAACAATCCACAATCCGATTTAGAAACTAATTCATTAAAATCAATTATTACACTAGATATGTGGCTGGTATCAATTATAACTTACATTTCAAGAAAATGTCGTGGTTCTAAAAAGAACTGTTTTAATACATAAAAATATCCATAACGGTATTAGTTTAAGATATTTCCTCTATATCATTCCTGAATTCACACTCTGATTCGCGAGCGACAGAAACTGGTAATAAAGATGTCCGCGCCTCTTTTTTTAATTGAAAATAATTTATTAATTTTAATATTAGTCTTTGTTCATTCTCGGTATATCTCGGAATATTTAAAATATTTTTATGACAATAAATACAAAATTTAATTTTCACTGTAGGTAAAATATCTGAAAATACTAACCTGAAATGACAATTATCATTTTATCAGTTGACATTGTGAAAGTACTGTCACGATCGAGGACATCTGCGTCAAATTATATTTATGTACATCATTGATTTGATATCTATTTAGCGTATTCTAAACTCCAACCAATTATACATCCGTAAGTAGAATTCGCTTTAATATGCGAATACCCGTAAGCGATACCTAATTTTCTAAGTTCTATGTATAATAATTACAGACTCACGTTTTTTTCTGTCACTTCTAGCTTAATGCGTTAGAGAGAATTCGAACAACTATGACGCACTGAAAGAAGGGTTTGGGACGAACTATACATAACATATTCATTATAAAGGTCGCTTTACATTTACGAGTACTTGGGTCAGAGTAGCTCGGATTTGAGTTACGAGTGGAACTGCGATCGTTTACATTAAATCCGAGCGACCAGAGTAGTTTCAAAGATAATTTAAAAGTGGCGCCATCAAGAAAGAAACGAGCTGCTGTTGCATTAGTGTTATTAAGCATTTTAAAGGAGAAAAATAAGGACAAAAAATTAAGACAAAGAAAAGCATTTGGGTGAAACAACATTTACAAGGGGTATGTTAAAGTTAATGATTACCTAATTTTATCTAATTTAAAGCATTATTTCCTTTGATAATGTCCCGATACTCTTTTAGTTTCACATTCCATAAACATTCAAAAGATCGATAAATTGATCCATTTTATCTGCAGAAAATCTTAGTTCCGCCATTTTTAATTTGGAATTTTCACCACTTTGACGCTCACTCGTACAGGTACTCGTCCTGCTACTCAGTTTGCGTTCAACTTCAATCCGAGCTCGGATCCGAGTGACAAGAGGCTCCGAGTAGATTTTATACTTCCGAGTTGCACTCCGAGTAGAGTAACTTGGATCCGAGTACTCGTAAATGTAAAGCGGACTTTAGTCTGATCCTCTAACCCAAATTTGCCGGAAAAGAGAAAAAATCGAATTAAAAATTTTCCACTTTTTCAGCAAAAACAGACCTCCAAATGAAAATTTTTCTTACGAACCGTTAGATGTAGAAAAATTCTGAGCATCGCAGAAGAACGAGCGGTCAATTTTACGTAAGAAATGTCCACTCGCTTGACTCTCGGACGAAAATTGACGCCAATATAGCCGAATAACGAAATTTGAAAAAAATCCAACTCCTTGGATGATTTTTACCAATTTTTATTAAAAAAAAATTTTTTAGGGTTTGGTACAAGCACTCGGTCCAGCTTATTACAAAAATGTGTCAGTCTTATCCGCTAACCTAAATTTGCCAGAAAAGAGAAAAAATCGAATTAAAAATTTTCCACTTTTTCAGCAAATACACACTTCCAAATGAAAATTTTTCTCACGAACCGTTAGATGTAGAAAAATTCTGAGCATTGCAGAGAAACAAGTGGTTAATTTTATGTAAGAAATATCCACTCGCTTGACCCTCGGACGAAAATTGACGCCAATATAGCCGAATAACGAAATTTGAAAAAAATCCAAGGGTACCCCCTTGGATGATTTTTTCCTAAGTTTTAATAAAAAAATTTTTTTTTATGTTTTGGTACAAGCTTTCGGTTTAGCTTATAACAAAAATGTGTCTTAGTCTGATCCGCTAACCCAAATTTGCCGGAAAATAGAAAAAATCGAATTAATAATTCTCCACTTTTTCAGTAAATACAGATATACCAATGAAAATTTTTCTCACGAACCGTTAGATATAGAAAAATTCTGCGCATCGCAGAAGAACGAGCGGTCAATTTTATGTAAGAAATGTCCACTCGCTTGACTCTCGAACGAAAATTGACGCCAATATAGTAGAATAGCGAAATTTGAAAAAAATCCGAGTGTACCCCCTTGGATGATTTTTTCCTAATTTTTATATAAAAAAAAATTTTATGTTTTGGTACAAGCACCCGGTCCGTCTTATTACAGAAATGTGTCTTAGTCTGATCCGCTAACCCAAATTTGCCAGAAAAGAGAAAAATCGAATTAAAAATTTTCCACTTTTTCAGCAAATACAGACATCCAAATGAAAATTTTTCTCACGAACGGTTAGATGTAGAAAAACTCTGAGCATCGCAGAAGAACGAGCGGTCAATTTTATGTAAGAAATGTCCACTCGCTTGACCCTTGGACGAAAATTGACGCCAATACTGCCGATTAACAAAATTTGAAAAAAATCCGAGGGTGCCCCCTTGGATGACTTTTTCCAAATTTTTATTTAAAAAAAAAGTTTTTTTTATGTTTTGGTACAAGCACTCGGTCCAGCTTATAACCAAAATGTGTCTTAGTCTGATCCGCTCACCCAAATTTGCCAGAAAAGGATACCCCCTTGGATGATTTTTTCCAAATTTTTATTAAAAAAAAAACAATTTTTTTATGTTTTGATACAAGCTCTCGCTTGTGTCGCTTTGCTACCTGTATTGTTCGTAGTTGTGACATTTTGTACGGTCTCTATAAGAGTGTTGTTTAAAGCTCTTAATGTTTCGTCTATCCCATTTGGAAGACTCAACTGGTACATTCTCTAGAAGATTTTACACCCCAAAAAAAAACCTTGCGAAACAGTAATACAGGACAGAAAGAAAAGTAATTTTTTGATTGAACTTTCTTTAATGTGAACTCTAGTTTTTTGGCTTACATAATATATTTCTACAATTTGATTACAGTACTTTAACGCTACATATACAGTGGTGAGTGCTTTATCGCCCGGCTTTTTAACGTAAGAGATAGAAAACACAGTTACCTTGTGAAATAAAAAGAGATGAAACTCGTAAAGGTGGGAAATAATCGATAGAAACCTATAATTTACATTACATTACATTACCACCGTCGATAGTCTCACACCTTTAGACGTTATTATAGTATTAGAAGTGTTTAAAGTCGCTTTAAAACCAGGCAAAATAGCGGAAAGGATAGAAGATGGATTTTGTGAGAAAGAATGAGATAAAGCTAGTTCTTAGACGTGGCTATTTGACTTCAGTCATAATTATACGGATGACCGCGAAAATATTTTATTTTAATAATTTCTGATGTAAGAATAAATGATTAAATAAATTAAGAATTAAAGTAAAAAACATTAATTAGTGGCGATTTTAAATTATAAATCTTTAAGTTTATTTAATAATAAAAATAACTCAACTGAAATATTTCACTAAACTAAAGGTAGGTATGTTCTGTGCGAAAACATTAATTGTATGTGGAGTTGGTGTAATTATTAGACACGTAGTCTACTGACAAGAAGATTGGGGTTCAATTCCCACCAAGGATAAAATTTTTGTTTTACTCAATCAAAAAATAATAGAAAATATTATACATATTAGGTAACAAGTTTTCAAAAACTCATTATTTACAATTTATTCTTATTCCAATGTTATAAAACGGAAATACAAAATAATTCAAATTCAAAAAGATATTTATGTGTAACTTTAAACACTTCTAATACTAGTAACGACTGACATAAATGTTTAGTGATTCAAATCAAAACGATCTCTGCATAATTTCAAATTATTAAAAAAAAAGAAAACCACATATGGGTTTTGAACTCTAATCGTCTGCGTCGCAGTGTCGAATTCTTACCACTAATCCACAAAGGACTGATGTTTATTTCCGTGACAAGAGTGTATGAAACTCCTCAAATCATAGAAATTATTTTTGGTTATTAATTTAAAACCTTAGATTAAAAAAATATTCACTAATAATTAATTTATTGTATTCACATTTTTGCTTTTAATTGTGGTCAATCATTTTTTACTTTATGCAAATTTAAAAAAAATGTCACTGAAATACGTTACACATACGACGTCACAAATAATAATTATGACCGAGGTGATTTAGCTGAACTAACGTCTAAAGGTGTGAGACTATCGATAGTGTTAATGCAATGTAATGTAAATTATAGGTTTCTATCGATTACTTCCCACCTCTACGAGTTTCATCTCTTTTTATTTCACAAGGTAACTGTGTTTTCTATCTCTTACGTTAAAAAGCCGGTTGATAAAGCACTCACCACTGTATATAATTAATAAAGTTTACAAATCTAAATCTTCATTACTTATATTAGAATTACCAAAAATATTGAAATTCAATCCCACAGACTTTTGCGAACTGTTACTACCACCGGGAGACGGGTTTAGATATTTTTTCAGAAGGGCATTCATATCATCTTTGTTTTGTTTGTAATATCCGTCAGGTGTCAAGGACATAGTAAAGGTCTTTTGATTTGCGGTACTTTGTTTCTGACTATTATTCACGAAATAATCGAACGTAGACATCTCGGAAGATTTACTAAAAGAAAACGGCATCTTGCTTTCCTCTTTTCGTTTATTAAAATTAAAAAACTGTAGATCAGTTTCTTTGGAATTGATGAACTGTTCGAAACACTTGGCGTTTTGGTCGCTAAATATTGTCATGTCGATACTTTCATTCGAAAACGTTTTGGATATCGTTCGTTTCGGTTTCAACTTGTCCGTCTCGGACGCTACCACTTCGAAACCGCGCACGGTCTTGCGCAACGTTGCCACGTGTGTAGCGTCTTGAATCTGCCTAACAGACGGACGATTGAGGCGTTGTTCCAAATATTTAGTGTATTGCGATTTACTGGAACCACTCTCCAGCAAGATTCGATCTTGTTCGTCGAATTCTTGTTTTATTCGTTTGGCGGTGAGCTTGCGGGGAGGTACAAATTTTTTATTTATTTTTGGTTGTTGGGCGGATCCTTGTGCGCTACTGGTTGAGGTAGATTCGCCAGTGCCGTCGAGATTTCTTTTTTTAGAAGCAAATGAAATATTCGCCAAAGAAGACACATTTACTGTAATTTCATCATTCTCTGCATTATGCAACGTTATATCAGACGTTGGCCTTGATAATTCGTTTAATAATCTATTCGCGTTGTTAGATGTGTTTGATTTTACAGATCTACCACAGCTCTCACTAGTAGATAAGTTGCTGGGATTGCCATCTAAGTTTCTCTTTCTAGAAGCACTAGAAACACTGGTTATGTTATTTTCTTTCGCAGACTCTGAACTTAAATCGGCTGCATCATCTAAGTTTCTGCACTTAGACGCAACAGAAATACTTGTTGTCGAGTTTTTGTTACTAACTTCTTTAGATGTTAAGTTTTTTCCACTTGAATTTATTTTTTGAGAGGGAGATGTATTCGACAAGGACGTACTGTTGTTGTTATCTAAATTTTCGACAATTTTTTGAGAAATTATGTCCTGTATTTTGTCATGTTCATCTTTCGATGTATACTTAGTAATAATACACACGTTTGAAGAACATTCTTTAGCAAAAGATTCGCTTTTGTTCTTTTTTTCATTGCTCTCATTACTATTATAGTAATTTTGAGTTTTATTTGTAACTTCCTGAGGTATTAGTTCATCAGGAATCATGAAAGCACCTTGATCTTGTCTTCCTGTCATAATTTCGTAGTTATTTGTAGATTTAATCGGTAGAGCGTTAAATTTGGACTTACGAGTTTTACTTCTTCTACATATACTTCGTTTTGTGACTTTACTGAGCAATTTTTGAGATTTCTCGTTTTTAAAGTCAACTTTTTCATCATATATAGATTTAGATTCTTCGTTTTCTAATTGTATAAGATCTAGCTTATTATTAGCTTCATTAACGCCCTTGAGCTGGTCGTTAATTGTTTCTTTTTTCGATTTCCTTTTGGGGGCACATTTTTTCTTTCTAAGAGTAATTCGAGCTTGAAATAGAGGTAACATTGGTTGCCTATTTTCACGTTTTGGAGAATTTGAATTCGAATACATCAAATCGTCGATATCATTAGATTTATTATTGACTGAATCCAACAATTCCGCACATTTTGTATCCTTATCCAATTTCATTTTTTCAAAATCTTCAGAAATGTGTTTTCCTATTTTATTTTGTAACGCAGCAGCAACATTTTCTTCCTCCTGGTTGAACTCATTAACTATTTTTTCATCAGAGTCATTTTCCTCGCAAATCTTGAACATATCCTGCATTTTATCCAATTCATCAACACTGTTTACGTCATTTTTATCAATAATATTTTCATTCTGTGCATTAAGAAGAACGTTGGAAATAATATTTACTTTAATATCTTTTTTGGTCACATTAACATTTGTATCAACATCTTCATCATCTAAATCGACTGATAAGTCAGTTTTAACACTTCTACAGTTGTTAGTTTCGTTTTCATCGTCACTTATAGATGGAGTTGTGTTGTTTGGACCTTCAATAATTGTAACTATCGGAGAAATGTAATATTTGTAGGTATTTCTAGCGCTCATTTTATTATCGAACATAGGCGACTCCTTATCTTTTTCTTTAATGGTATTGAAGTGGTCGTTAGTGGTCGTCGATATTTTCACATCAACCTCTTGGTCCTCTTTCATTTCATTTTGAAATTCTTCACAAATAGATTTATATTCTTCCACAGAAACAATCGAAGACAGATCTAATGGATGGGTTGACTGAGACCACACCGCAGAATTCGCTGGTGGTGGTGACCCTTGGCTTCGTTCAGCTCCACTAAAATATGCTACAGGTTGTTGGGATCTTAAAGATTTATTTAGCGAGTGGAAAGAAAGTGTTTGTTCAATGGTCGAAGGGACATCACGTTGAGACAACATCGGCATTTGAAAATTCGGCGATTTTTTATACTCAAACGGATGGGAAGAGTGCAGTACACTTTGTTCTTGTTGATACATAGATGAAGTATAGATAGGGAAAAAATTTGTTCGTTCTTGGCACAAAGGAGGCATGTCAAAATTGGATATAATTGATCTTTCGAGAGCTTGTGGAAATACGTCGAGTTCATTTATGGTAACGATTGGACTAAGAATGTCTAATTGATCTGAATTAAAAGAAAATTTGGAGTGTAAACTGTTTGGAAAGCTTCGTTCTGAAAGATTAAGCATCTGAGGTGATAATAGTTCGTACCGGCTTGCTTGATTTTGAGGAGTAAAAATATTCTCCAATCTTGCTTCTTCTTGTAAGTATTCTTGGGTGGTCATGATGTTTGGTATATCATGCTCCAAATTGTTGATTTCGTCATTTCCCTCTTCATTTTCTGGTTCATTACATTGTTGACTTGAAGTGGGAGGAGTATATGGGTCATCATTTAAAGCTCCTATATAGCTTAAGTCTACTTCATACTGGAATAGTAATTGGTGAATTTTCGAGGCAGATAACAGTTTACGTCTTTTTAAATATTTAAATTCACTTTCCACATTATACTTTAGAACGAATTTTTGATCTAGCTGAGTGAATAAGGATTTCTGAAATAAAAAACATATATCACTTT
This sequence comes from Diabrotica balteata, assembly GCA_918026665.1. Lineage (NCBI taxonomy): Eukaryota > Metazoa > Arthropoda > Insecta > Coleoptera > Chrysomelidae > Diabrotica > Diabrotica balteata. Next base: position 42,119,148 of record OU898278.1, read on the forward strand.
TTTAAATCATTAATTTAAACTTGAATTTTGATAATACAAGTTGGTTTGGATAGAAAAAGTCTAGTATAAGATAAAGACAGATGAGTTTTGTTTTTTAACGAGAAAAATATTTAGAAGAATCTATAAAGCGGTGAGTCGAGAACTTAAGAAAATTTGTATGATATGGATACGTGAAAAGACATCACAGAACCATATTATATGAAAGAAACATACGAATTTAAACTATTAAAGTACTTCACCCAATCAGTGGGAAACTTTTTATCCCCCACATCCGCGTCAAATGGCTAAAATGAAACGTGATATGGGTACCTATATATTGCCAGAAAATAAATGTGTGTTTATGTAAGAAACATAAAATTAGCTGGCTGATTAATTAAAAGAGTAAAAAGTGGAATGTATGTGGTTGTAAATACAGTAATTAATATTTAAATGGGAATAAGCCACAATTAAAGGTTAAAATACTTTTATTGACGTTTCAATTTCCACACAGAAATCGTTCTCAAAATACAAACATAAATACAGTGGTAGTCAAAAGTCCGTTCCCCCTCCTATCTTTTGAACGGTTATTGTTATAATAGTGATATTTGGAGGAAGGTAATAAACAGACATCTTCAGACTTCAGACTTCTTAACAAGTCATAACAGGTGACTTATTATTGACAGATGACGTTACAGCGCCACTGTACACATATAATTACACTGTACACTGGACAGATAATTTTAAATGAGACCTCATGACGAGTGATACCTCGTTTGAAAGTCATAATAATTCTGTTTAAAGCTCATTTTGATGAATAAATTAAATAAATACTAAAATTATAGCTTTTCATTTAATTAATAAATATTTAACAACCAGTTCTTATAGTAAGTGTTCAAAATGTGCTTCATCTACTTCCTGACAGTAATGCATCCTATTTCTAAACTCTTGCCGTACTCGTTCAAATGTGTCGGGGAAAATTGACCTACAATTTTCAACAATTCGTTGTTTCAAAATATCTATATTGTCGGGAGCTGTAGCGTAAACTTTAGATTTCAAGTATAACCACAGAAAAAAATCTAATGATGTGAGGTCCGGTGACCGAGCTGGCCATTCTATCGTACCTCGTCGTAAAATCCATCTACCACGATATTGCTCATCTAGGTAACGTCTTACTGCACCATAATGGTGTACAGGACCACCATCTTCTTGAAACGTTATTTCCAAGTTGCCGAATTCATCTGGATTATCCTCCAGAGTTTCAAGTATTAAAGGTTCAATTACATTTTGTAACATCTCCAGGTACACTTCACCGCTTAAGTTAATATTGAGTAAAACAGGCCCAACTATGTGTTTCACGAAAGACGTGAGGATTTGTGTAACTTCAAGACCTCACATTGTGTGTTAACATTTCCATTGAGAGAAAAAGTACTTTCTTCACTAAACAAATTGTTTTTATGTAATTGGGCTGGTGGTTAAATTTATCGGACATATTTTTACAGAATTCAGTGTACTGTCCACACTCAGTGTACTGTCTTTTGACTGACTACATAGATAGATGCAACTTGCGCTGTAGAAGAAATAGGGTTCACAACCATTTCTGAAATTTTTTTGTCATCACTAATTTTTGGTCGACCACATCGTTTGACATCTTGAACACTACCTGTTTGTTTAAACTTCCGAAGAAGCTTCCTCAAATAAGCTCTCGATGTAAATCGATCGGGATATCCCTCATTAAAAAGACGTTCACTGCATGGAAATTTTTTCCTTATTTAACATTATTAACATTATTAACACAATTATTAACACAGCTGCTACTTTGTCGGCTACAGTACGTACCATTCTGCCTTTGTAAAAATTTAAACGTCTCAAACAATAATTAAATATTAATATTAACTAAGAACAACTAACTAAAAACAACTTGACTTATAACATTTGCAAATTCTTTGAAATATATATTGAAATATATTAAAATTCCCTCGTATTTGCTAAGGCATCGAAGAATGATTTCAGTGTATTTCTCTTTACTTTAGTACAAGTTAAATACAAAGATGTATTTTCAATCCTTTTTGCGTCGCGAGTTAATGTAAACACATTTTTAGAGTTTGTTTACACCACGGACGCGTAATTCTTTGATATTTTACTTTAACCGAAAGCAGCTCGATACTGCGTTTGAAATAAACAACCATTTAGAGGCTGAGAAGTTTTTGCCAGTAAGATAATTACGACACTCTCGCTGAGGCGTGGTCAAGAGCGGTAGGCTTCAGTGGTTAGTCCAAATTTTCTTCATATTCGTAAATGTTTTTTTATTGTTTCCTTGTTATGGAAATCTAGTGTTTTATAAAGTTAATAGTACCAGTTTATACAGTTCAATGTGTGGTTGCAGTTAAAGTGAAATATGAAATGTTGCCATTGTGTCTAGCTGTACCTATTCCTATTTTTTGAGAAGCCGAGATTAAAAAAATTTGTATTTCAGTTCCAACCTCAATAATGTTCAGTGTGATATGCAGTTTTTTTTTGTTAGTGTGTCTAGAGATTCCCAGTCCAGTTCTCCCAGAAATTCCAGAAAGTGCAGTAGGCCCAGTTTCCGACCCCCGAAGTGTAAAGTAGAGAAATTTAGTGAAAGTCGAGGTAACTTTTTGTTTTAAAATTTCAAAGTAAAATAATAATTTTTATTTGCCTCAGTTTATAGCTCAGTAACAATAGTAAGTGTTTCTCTTTGTTAATTTTGTATTTACTTTTGTGACTGTGAATATGGTATTTCTGTATTGTCTATTTTTGAGTATTTTTTTATATTGTCTATTTTTTGTAACTGTTTGTGATGGCACAATAATAAATGCTTAATTTGTTTTTCTAAACCATTTTTTTTATTATTTAAAAACAAAAGTTTATATCATCATTTTTGAGTTTTATGTAAAAAGTTATATTTTGCATTTCTAATAATTATTCCAATAGTTACAACTAGCTGTTGTAATCGTTATATTTTGACACCTCGAAGCGACGTCCTTTTTAAATTGCTAGAGGTCCTTCCTGTGTTTTGTTTGCCCATTTGTTCCAGGAGATTCATGTAAGTACCCCTATGTTTCATTTTTGTAGTTACCCCAATCCAACCCCCTTACCATTCACTTATCCACAACCCAGCTACTCCAAATAAACTCTGAGTGCCGTTCGAATAAGTATCGTTTATTTTGCTTGTCCTATCTGTCCTATTGACTAAACTAAGCAGAAACAGAAAATGAAATTTGAGCTATAAATGCTTTTGCAAACTAAAAATAACTAGAGAATTGACAACTTTTTTGACAAATAACCAGAGGCGGACGTTAGAATTTTTATTAGTTAAATTCCAAACTGAAATTTTAGTATTTATTTAATTTATTCGTCAAAATTACCTTAAATCTAAACAAAGTTAGTATGATTGAATAGGTATATTGCAATAATTGTAGTTTTGCATTTAATTAATAAATATTCTAACGTTCGCCTCTGGTCAATTGTCAAAAAAGTTGATGTTGAAAAATTGTAATACTCACTTTTTCTTCTTTTTCTAGAACGTCCAAGCGATTGTCAACTTTATCAACGATAGAATCCGGCCAAATTTTTCTTACTATGTACACCCCATAACGACCAATAGTAGTTATTCCAGGTACAACGCTATATTTGTAATCTAATTTAAAAGTTTTTGGATCCTCACCGATAGCAACCGTTTCCATCTGCCACCTAGACCAAACAATTGTTATTATAGATAAATGTTGATAGTTGAATTTTTAATAAGAAAATATTACTTAAAGTAATACCAAACGGAATAAATAACATTCATACGATACATAATATTCATACAATAATACAAAGAAACTTTGTATAATCTCTATATAACCGATCTTCCAATAGAGACTTCTGTACTTTGATAGTTGATAGCAACCATATTGTTAAAGCTATATCTGTCAAATTTACTGTCATTTATTTAGTCTGTTTTGCAAAATCACCATGGATGGTTATAGCGTTCGACAACATGTGCAAATGATAAAATTGTTCTATCAAAATGGGTTGCTTTAGCAACGTTCCGCGAGCTCCACCCATTTTACGGTCACCATATTCGTCATACCGAGAAGACTATTTACACTGTGGTTGATAAATTGGGGGACCACTGGTTCAGTAAACCATCAACCAATACGCCAATCCACACCCTAACCCTCTACGATAGACTCGAACTCAAATAACAGCATCTTACTTGAAAGTTCAGTTAATAAGAACTCTGAACTATGACACAGAGATTAAAACCTATTCGGTGCAACAAGACACTGCTTTTGCACACTTATAAAATTTTAATAATACTCTTACGATAGCATTGCTACGCCACTGACGATCCTAACAGCTATCTCGATTAGCTGACGTCACAAGCACTCTACAGTAAATTCAACTTCAAGTTACGGACAGAATCAACACAAGTCACCACGTGATATTCGAGTCTACACGTGACGAACGCCTTGCTATTGGCCAAATTGTCGAACGATCGTAAGTCGGGCAGTTAGCCCTAACAGGTGCGGACTTCGTTTTTCCGCTTCGTCCTCTGTCGAATGCGAAATGGCCCAGTAATTTTTGTGCAAAGCTGTTTGTTGGTTGGTTTATTTGTTAATCGTTAGCTCGTGTGTGGTAGTGCAAAGCATTTTTAAGAATATTTAATTATAGTCGATACAAACTTTTTCCCCACTTTAAAATAATTCCTATAAGTATAATAAAGCATTTATAATAGCCATAAGATAAGATATAATATCGACCTGCACTGATATGTTTAATGGATAAAAATTATTTAGTATGTTAAAAATTATGAAAAACAAGAGCCCGATATAATTTTGTCCTGACTATAATTAATTTAAACTCTTTGCGGCACGAGATTTTATAAATTTTCTACAATGGACTCTTGGGGCATAGAAAGATTCAATTGCACACGTAAAAAGTAAAATGACCTCACTTTTCAAGAAACAACTGGTAACCATTCGCGTTTGGCCAATATCTATACCGTGGAAATTTTACCAATTAAAGATAACACTTAATAGGGACAGAGGGAATAAGTAATACAAACCACTTGCGTAGGTGTAACTTGATAAAAATAGATTAATAAGTGATTCATTTTGTGGACTACTGAACAACATGTAGCAAAAATTTGGTGGTTCAAATTTCAATCCGATGTGCCGAAAAAGAGTTAAAAAATACCTTTTTTTATATATTTAAAAAAAATCAACCCGGGCAGATATTGTTTTAGATTTTTTGGATCATTCTAAACAAAAATTTATTTTGTAATTTTTCTTAAGTTGATCGTGTTCGAGTTATAAATAATTTAAAACTGGAAGACAAGGAAGAATTGACAGGCGAACAAGAATTGACAGACGAAAAAGAATTGACAGACGAAGAACGATAGATGACGATTTTCAAGGATCAAAATCATTAGTAAAAAATATCACATTTACCAAAGCGGTGTAGGTAAACCTTATATCGGATCCTCTACTATAAAAGTAAATTTGAAAATGCCCATTTTTTATTTTAGCTGAGAAAAGTATAATAAATCCATTTATTTAATATGTCTGATACGGAGTCGGCAAATAAAAATGAGGAACTGTTAACGCTAAGTCCTCCTAGGACAAGAGCTAAGAAAAATCACGTAGATATAAGAATAAAAAAAATGGTTAATACATACAAATGTGAATTACAAGATAATCCTACTTTAGCGTTCCAAACACTGGAAAAAAATGCTATAATTGTAATGGACAATACCCCTTACCATTCCAGAAAATTGGAAAAAATTCCCATTATGACTACAAAAAAGGCAGATATTCAAAATTGGCTTCGCTCAAAAGACATTCCTTTGAAGAAACGATGTTAAAGGTGCAACTTTTAGAAATCGTTAAACAACATAAAGGCGAATATAATGAGTACACAGTAGATGAACTGGTAAGAAGCACAAATAGAATAGTTTTAAGGTTGCCACCGTATCACTGCGAGTTCAATCCAATCGAGCTTGTATGGGCGGAAGTCAAGAATTATGTAGCATGGCATAACACAACATTTAAATTTGCTGACATTAAAAATTTATTTCATGAAGCTGTGTCTGCTGTAACCATGGAAAAATGGAAAAACTGCGTCAAACATGTAAAAGAAGAAGTGGAGCCAAAAATGTGGGAGTTGGACAATTTAATTGAGGCACAAATTGAGCCTATCATTATCAACTTTAATGATGACAGCAGTACATCAGATTCTGAAAGTTAAGATAAAATAAGGTAATTTTATAAAGTTTTTTTTGTATACTTTATTTTGTTGTTAATAACTCTCGACTTTGTAAATCATTTTTATATTTAAAAAATTGGTGTACTATAATCTGTACCTGTCAGACGTCTACAAATTATATAAGGTTTTGTATTGCAGCTTTAATTTACTAATCCGGCCCTGAACAAACGCGTGTTTCCAGCGTGCATTTGTTTCCATCGTCCGCAGCTTGAAGTTGAATTTACTATAGTAGCCTGTGGAGCAGTTCGAACTTTCGAAACGAGGCTCCACGCAGCCATCTAGGTTATTCAACAGGACTCTAGAAGCGGCTCGCAAACATAGGCATCGCAAATAAACGTATTATATTATAAAACAAATATTTCTTATAATTATTATCTGTAATCATTCATAAGAGGTTAAAATTAGCACTTAGCAGCTTCTAAATACTTTATAAAAAAAGAAAGTGTTTCATTAAAAAATCGAACGAAAAGATCAATTATTTTTACCGAAAACAGTATTTTTAATACATATATTTGTTGTAACTTACGTTTTAAGGTTAGGATACATCAAATGCAGTTTCGCCAACGTAGTAAAATGGGTAGTGATGTAAATATACGACGAAACACATGCCATATGTTCCAAAATAGCGATTGCCAACGATACTCCTTCTTCTAGTGCCGTAGATCGACATAATTCGTCAATTATAATAAGAGAATTATCAGTCATCGTCGACAATATGTATTTAATTTCTTTTATCTATAATATAATTAAAAAATTAATACATTAGACAACCATTAGCGTATATATTTGGTAAATGTTATCAGTTGAAGTATGCGAGATATAATTGGTACGCTGCTTCTTTTATTCTTTAGACAAAAGTCATCAGTCACATTTATAATCTGTCCGCTGATTCTTTAGATAAAAGTCATCATTCACATTTATAGTCCGTTCCCGAATTTTGTTCATAAGTATGCTGACAAACCCTAGCACGTCGTATAACTTGAAGTTGCACCCAAGCAGAACTTCAGTCTGAGACTCATTCTTAACTCCACAGAACTAGAAGACATTTAATTTTTTTATAACTTCATCAACGTATTTTTCTTTTGTGTACCAAAGATTACCTCCTTTTCAATTACAGCCTTTTGATGAGTTTTTATCTTGAATAATGTTAACATTTCTCTGTTTTTCCTTAATTTTCTCAAGACTTCATCATTTACGACGTAATTCATTCAGGATATTCTAAGCATACGTTAATATGTATACATTTCAAAGACCTCAAGACCTTCAAGGTCCAAGTCTCTACTCCATACAAGGCAGAGTACACATAACATTCGAAAAATCTGGAGAAGTTAGCCTGGAGAGGAAATTCCCAGATACTTGAACCATGTTTATGTTAAGTTCACCACTTATTTGATAAAATTTATTAAATTATCCCACCGATTTCTGTTATAACTAACGCGCTCTAACAAATCCCATTAACGAAACTCTTTTTTAACAAGATATACTTAAATATTGATGAATGCGCCCATATTTATATCTAATTTTATAAAAAAATAAACACCTACCTCTAAAACAAAAGAAGAAGCACTATACTCCATATTATCTCCCAAATAAATTCTAGCAAACATTTTGTTCACCGGTTTAAATATGGCTGACTCTGCAGGTACATAACACCCCAATTGTGCCATAATTTGAAGCAGCATCACTTGTCTAATAAAAACGCTTTTTCCTGATCCGTTCGGACCCGTGATGACGTGAACGTTATATTCATCCGAACAAAACTACAAAGAATTGTATATCATAAAAAGCTAAATTTTGTGCTCAACGGTTTTTTGTGGCATATTATTTAAGTGGAGTGGGACAAATTGAGTGGAGTTTCAGTCTAAAATTAGTTTATTTTGACGTTTCAAACCCCACATCAAAAAATACGTCAAATAAATGCATTTTAAACTGAAATTGCACTTAATTTTAAAAAAGTAGATAAGCTAAATTTTATTTATTTATTTATTGTATTCAAACTCGTTAAGAAAAAACAAGAAGTAGCACTCCCGGAGTGACCGAGGAGGATAAGCACAGTTTTCTTATCATCTGCGAACGGAGCGATGGTTTTTAATGTAATTCATTTGCTTTTAATTAAATTCAATTCAATTCCAGTCGATTCAATTCGATTTCAAATTAAATCGATTCGAATCGATTCAATCCCAATCGACTAGATTCGATTAGACTGCAATCGATTCGATTCCAATAGATTTAATTCGATTCGACTCCAATCAATTCTATTCGAATCTAGATTCGATTACAATCAATTCAATTCCAATCGTTTCGATTCAATTCCAATCGATTCGATTCGATTCCAACACATTCAATTTTGTTCGATTCAAATCGATTCAATTGGAAGATCGTTTTCAGAGGACCTATTGAATAAGCCTTCTGAAGGAATATCGCCTTTTATCAGCTTTTAATAGCGTCTGTTATTATATTACCCTCACCTCGATTCGCCCATTTGAGGACATTGTATATCGAATAACCAATCAGAAGCTAGGGTAAAATTAAGCGGCCACTCAGGAACCTCGGTTACAGTAGACTTTTGTCACAACTTAAAATAAATTTAAGGAGTCAGTCAAAAATATCAATCTGAACGGTTAAATAAATAAATGTTATAAATTAATCGTGTTTTAGTGTTATAAGACTTTAAATAAATTAAAATAAACATTACAATATTTTACAAATAGTGCACATGGCACAACCCCACCTTGCCAGGAAACTGTTATAGGTCAAATGAGAGAATGGTAGTATGTATTTAGACACGAGCAGCGCTACTAATCTCGGTATAGAACTTTGATCATTTGAATTTACCGCCAAATATTTTTAGTTAAGTCCATAGAGAGTTGAGTCTCTAAACACTACAAAACTCGTGTCTCTAATCATTAACACATTCACTGCCCATGCGAAAAATATGTGTCACAGTGGGTGCTACGTGAATTCTTCTTATACTAGGCATAATATGAGTAAATTGTGATTTAAATTAATGTAACTGAACATTTCGATACAAATATATGTAAAAAATATAAAAGTAATAAAATAGTAAATAAATAAAAAATATTGTAAGAAAATTGGTCTTTATTTATTGTATAAAACATTAAAATATAAATTTACATAAAAGCAAAAACAAATAAAAGTTCAGAACAAAATAATTTGACCTTAAGATAAACAATAAAATACATCATTTGTTTGCATAGAATATTCTAAAGCATGGTGTGAGACAAAGTCCAGGGCCATCTGAGCATTGAGGGCAATGGTAAACTGAATCCTTTCGTTTTTTGTCATCACTCTAGCAAACAGTGCATCTTCCTCTTTTAGCCTTTTCGTTGTCTCCTTTTGAGCAGTACTCTGGAAGGTGCTGAAATTTTACCTTAGTGTCTTTCCAACGACTAATTCTTGATTGAATACCGCTTCTCGAAAGTAATTCCACTGCATGTGCATTTGCTTTAGTACAAAGAATGTCACACAGTTCTTCCGTTACCAATAAGTTAAAATAATCTATTGGCTCTGTCCCTCGTACGTTGACACGAATACCTGCAACACCTGTAAATGCGATAGATGGCTTTTGTACCTTACGATATTATTGGAATTGTGTACTTGGCAACACTGGTTCACAATGTCTTTAGTGATTCCGGTTGTCAACTGTCAATTGTAATTATATATTTCTAGAATGTAGCACATGTTTAGTTTTTAGTACTTTTGTAGAATAAAGTAATCAAATAATTCACTGCTATATATGTATTACCATCACTGGGAAACAACAATTTCTAATAGGTATGACCATTGTGAAGTTGTAGTTGGTGCAACCTAATTTGTAACAATTGGGTTAGTCAAGGAAGAAGTTGTAGTTACAAATATAAGCTGGATTATCATATATAATAGTTACGTTTTAAAAATGTCAAAACACAAATATTTATGTAACTGGACAAGTGCACATGAGAACTCAGAACCAACCACTATACGGTTACTAAATTCAGTACTATTAGATGGGCATTGGGGAACCGATTATTCGATCAAATCAAACGATGTTTCTCTTTTCAATACAATGTTAAATTCAAACAACGATGAAACCTCTTTTAACGTTAACGAAAGTAACGTTTACCGCTCGAGGTGCGTTGTGGGCAGTGAATGTGTTAACACGGGAGTTTCCTTGCTATTTGGTAGTCTGATGTGATGATACATTTACAATGTATCTTTTCAACGACTATAAATTAGTCCGCTAGATGCAAAACTTTGTATTTACTGTATAAGTCAAACTGAGTTATTTGCAAAAAACAGACATAATAAATGGCACTTTTTTGTGATAGATAAATGCTTTATTAGGTAAAATATAATGATTTTTTTCTTAGAAAAGTTATTGGGTTTGCTAGAAAAGGAAGAAAAAATTGAAAATACCGAGTTTTGCAAGTGAACTATGTAAATACAGATTTATGCAACTAACATTTGCAAATACATGATAATAGTCAACCATTAACGATATTAGTGGTTGTTATATTAGTCTGTTTTCTAAACCTAGCGTGTTAGGAATAAGGAAGAAAGCATGTGGAAGTAAACTTTTAGTGAAGTTTATTTTTATCCAAAGTACAAAAGGTATTACAAATTATAATATGTATATATTTATATTAATTCCTAAACTTTAAGTTCCTCTGGGTCCTCATCATCAATATGATCATTTTCTGCAGCACTCTCGTTATTATTTGCTTGTACGCCAGTATCTATAATTTTATAAAATTTGAGATCCGGCTGGTCTCTCCAATTTTCACCAAAATGGTTTCTAAGGAGAGTGCCTATGGACGATTATTCTCCTTTCAATGAACATCCAATCTGTTGTAACTTTGGTTTCAATAAAGAAATCTTTTTCCCTTTTCGTATTATAAACTTGCTGAACCCTATGTCAGAACGATAAAATATTTCCCCCCTTACTGTAGCCATATAATCTTTGTCCTTAGAAAATATAAATCGTTTCGTTGCATTACATGTAAAATGCCACTGGGAAGGTTTTTTAACAACAACGTTACTCGTCTTTCTCCAGTCTGATATCTGCCAGTCTTTACCAAGTCTCAGCACATTTGATGAGTGTTTTCCAATTATGTCTTCATATTCTTTTCTGTTTATTACAACGTTCTTCTTTTTTATCTCCCTTTCTATTATACCGAAAATCCTATCTGGTGGCAAAAAGGAATGACCAACAACAGGAAACGTGAACTCCACTTCCTTGATGTGACCAGGTGCTTCATAAACCAACCAGTAGATTATCATAGACATCATCGTGCTATTTTTGTTCTGTCCACCACATCCATCTGCAAATAGGTGAACTTTTTCGATTTGATTTTTAAAGTTGAATTTTATGAGAGTATCATGTACAGCAGAGGCAACAGCATTTGAATCTTTTGGATGTTCAAACTCCAGCCACACATATGACGTCACATTTGCAGAAGAAAGATGGGATTTCGAATTTCCAGCCACGATGGTGAAATTATAAAAGTTTATTTGCTGTGAGAAATAAGCCGCCTGGTCGGGAAGCTTTGGCAAAGAAAGATTTTTTTGACAATCAAAAGAAAATATTTGTATGTTATGATTTGATTCATTTTTTAACAAAGAATAAAAGGCTTTAGCTCTTAACGTATGAACTCTCTGTTCTGTTATAACCTTTAACTTTTCTTCTTCTGAATTTTCTTTTCTCAAACTTTCCTTCTCTCTGAGACACGCAGAACAAGCATCTACTAAGGGAGTGCCGAATGATATGTGGTAGTGTTCATTAACGTATGTTCGGAAATATGATAACTTTACGGAATGATGTGGTTGACGTTGACAATACATTCTGTAAAGCTTTGTAAAATTCAGATCACATGGTAAATACAATCTAGTCGATCGTCCTCTATTATAATGACTCTCTGCACCGTTCAAACGCCCCATAAATGTTTGGATAGATAATTTTATTGGATCAAATCTACCTTTTGTTGTATCTCCCCCTCTTCTCTCTTTTGGTATTTCACCCCGGATAACAAACGTTCTTACAACACGCTCTATTCTTTCAGAACTTAAATGAATTATTCCAAGAAATGCTGTCTTGCATACTCTTAAAAGTCCACCCACTACTGTAGGAACAAAATATTTAATTGAAATTCCATGTAGGTTTGTACCTGATCTCTTGGGCTTTTGACCTTCACAAAATTTCAGCAAAATAATATCTTGTTTTATTTTGTCAGTTGTTGAATACAGATTATTATGAAAACGCTGAATGTCTTTAAATCTATACAACAATACACTTTCTTTGTATGGTTACAGGTGGGAAAACCGGGTAAATCCCCAAACCTATCTAGTTAATTGTAGACACTTCTTACCTCTTAAGTTTCATTACATTTCGTTTCCATTTTTCTGTTTGTACAACTCGTTTTCTCCCTTTTCCTTTTTCACAAGGTCTAATATGCACATGAAGATCCATGTTAATTATTTGCAATAAACTTGGTGTTTTAGTACTCAAATAACAAACAGTGAAACCGGTAATGGCGAATGATGGAATAATTGACATGTGCACATGAGACGTGTCATGTGACTCAAACAATGTAAGCGATTGGCCAATTGCAATTACACAGTTATGCAACTGGCATAGGCTGACAAATACAGAGTTTTGCGTCTGACTCAAGATTTCTAATGCCTTTTTCTTAGTAAATACCTTACTTTGCTGCTGAATTTCTACATCAGCAGATAGCTATAACATGTGACAAATAACTGTCAGCTAAAACTCAATTTTTAAAATTTTTGCAAATACAGAGTTTTGCATCTAGCGGACTCAAATACTAGATTAACGCAACTCTAGGTGCACTGTTTAATTAGAAAAGTCAATTTTATTATAACTTACCACTGAATTTGCCGTCGGTTTAGAAGGTAACAAGAAATTTAACAGAGGGTGTTGTCCCAATTTTATCTCAGTATACTCTCCGAATCTAGGACGAATATAATGATTTTCCAAACTCGTTTGGGCTAGCGATTGATAAACGTCCAGCTGAGCAATTTCTTCGCAAAATGTATGGAAGACATAAATGTGATCTTTAATATTTAGCACCATATTATACACTATTCTGAAAATGATAAAGATATAATTTCGTCAATTTTTCATTGTTTTGTTTTATTTGTTGGACCAAAAAGGAATATTGATTCGATGAATGTTTTAATAAAACTAAAATAAACTTACACGTTGCTCATCTTTAATATGTCTTCCATGATATCATCTACGCGTGTAGAAATATTAACCAACTCTGGCGTTTTCATGGTAAAATAATTTGACGATCGATTGATCTAAAATAATTATTAATTTATTATTACAAGACTTAGTTATTACAAGTAGTTTAAAAAATGTGTCCATAATTATAGAAAAGCCTAAAAAAGATTAATTAATGAAAAAAATATTAAGAACTTTGTGAAAAAAATTAAATCCAAATATTGCACTGTGTTTGACGATATCCACTGTAATTCAACCAACATGACAAAGTTGTTTATGATATATGTGTGAAGAATACAGCATTTGTTTTCCTTTAAAGAACGTGAATAGCAGAAAATGTGCTATTCATTGGTTTAATCACAAATTCTTCGAAATTTAGGAACACAACTCTACGATTGTAAAGCAACTATAGGAAAGCAGATACTACTAATTGGAATAAATATTGTCAAATGCGAAAGAAATACAAGCCAGCAATAAAAGCTGAAAAACGTACTGCTTCTGCTAACATAATGAACAAATCCACTAACAAAAGTAAGACAATATGGAGTATTGGTAAAAAATAAACTTATAAAGAAAATAATACGTCCAATCTGAACTCAACACCAGAAGAGATTAACCAATACTTTAGGAATATAGCAGATATATTGAATTCAATAGGAAACTCTGAGCACGATATAAATTACTATCTTAGCGGTCTACCTAGAAGGTCGAGTTCGTTCTTTATGGCGTCAATAGTAGCATCTGATGTTAAAGAATGCAAAAACAAATTAAAAAATTGCTGATTTGTTAACTACTACGGTTTTAACAGTAAAATTGTTAAGTCATCGCCAGATATAAGTATTGAACCACTCACAGTAATATTTAACAAATATATTAACGAGGGTTACTGGCCTGATGTATTCAAAATATCAAAAGTAGTTCCATTTTGTAACGAATACATTTTGCCTACCACATGGGGTATTAGGGGAGACCGGGGCTAGTTGACTAAAGGGGTTAGTTGACTAATTGCCTCTAGTTTCTTTAATGTTTAACATATGTCGCCTGTAGACACGATATCTGAACTGATTACTCTTGCACCTCCATTTTACAATATCGTTGTTATAGTCGCTAGTGTTTTGTGTCGGTGAGAACGAGAAATCTAGAATCATCCTTGGTAAGTAATTACTTTGGTTCTCAACATTTTCGTATTGTTATCTATAAAATAGTTCATCACTAATTCCACTGAACATTTTTGAGAAGTAACATACATTGACCATAATTTCACGTGACTTATTTGTATCTATGTTAACGCATGTCTATCATACGGCCCTCGGAAAGACAGGGTGACATATGGGGTTTGTCGACTAAGCCGTGTCAGACTCTTTTGACTTAGTCGACAAACCCCATTATGTACGCAAATTTCAGAATTTGTTCATTAAGTTGTCAATGGATAAGTTGATAATGATATTCAGGCATTTTGAAACTATTTGCAGCTGTTATATTGCGTATATTTCTCCAAATTTCTTAACAATCAGCAATCCATCAGGATAGATGACAGATCAACATTTTGTCTAATTTGTCAAGCATTTTGTGTTTCACATAAGATGATCTATTTGTTAAAGATGATCTTAACCTTTTTTTTCAAAATTAATAAATATCAAAAATAATAAAGCGAGCCGTCTTATGTTAACATTAAATTTTAAAACAACAAATAAAATGACAGCTAACCATGCCCTAAGATTTACAATGTTAAATATTACAATTTTTAACTTTTAATGAAAGCAATTATTAGTTTAGAAAAAAATGTCTGTCTTTACTTTAAAATTTGATCACAAAACAGTTACCTGGATTTAACTGTATAACTTATTTCTGGAACTATAACTGGAACAACTGAAATTGCTGGGGGTAGAACTGGGCTTCACTCTCTGTGTAACGAAAACTTAACCAAATTTATCTCCATACTGCCAAAAAGCCAGGGATGACAACCAGGGAGAAACAAAACGATTATGGAAACGACGATTCTTCCAATCCTCACTTAAAACTTTAAATGAACCAATAACTGCCACAATACACTACATATTTTTCATGAAACGAGACGAACAACGAGGAACATTTCAAATTTGACGCAAAATTTGGATCCACACTTAAGCCGACTGCCTCTAACAGCGACCCAAGTGAGAATGTCAACTATCTTGCCGGCAAAACTTGGCAAAAACAAAACACTTACAATGAGAACGAAAACGCAAAATATCCTATTTCTTCGACGTACAAAAATTCCAAGTCGGCTTCGATTAAAGAAATATCGACAAAATACGAATCTCTGGAATTAATAAACAAACTATAAAATAAAACTATAAAATTTTGGGTATTTTAATTTTTACGATAGGAAACTGAAATATACTGAAATTATTCTTCGTTATTTTAATTCATATATGAAGAGATTTCATTTTAATACATATACGAGGGGATTTCAATTTATATATCAAGGAATTTATATACCTAAGAATTTGCAAATGCTACAACTTAAGAAAATAAAGATGCTCCAGACAATTACAGACCTATTACCATAGTATCAATAATAAGTAAAATTTTTGAAATCTTAAATTAAAGATCGTATAATAAATTATTTGGGTAACAAATCAGTTATATCTAGCTCTCAATTTGGTTTAAGGAGAAAAACACTCAACAACTAAACCTTTATTAGAAGTAATAGAACATATTGATTACTGTCTTGATGCAGGTGAACCTACTAATGGAAGGAAAAAGGATGGAGAAAATGCCCGTCTGGTTGTGATGCCGTAATAGGAACGATGAGGGTCTTCTAGGCGCTACCTGGAACGAGACAGGAGGCTTCCTTGCTGATAAATGGAGTGTGGATGTGGATAAATGGAGAATGAATGAATGAAGGTAGTTCTTCGGAAGTGATGCCGGCCTTACAGCGGCCATTCCGCTTCCGGATCGCTGGGTAAATCAGAACTATGTCAATCAGTAATGTAGATTCCTTCATCGTAATTTGTGAAGTCAACATATATCGCTCTCAATCATACCTAAAATGCACATCTCTCTCTCTAACACATTGATTTTCCTATATCTAGAGTGATGTCCTCATTATATATCTACTATAAAAAATGACAGAGAATTGATAAGACATATATAGAAAGGTGACTTATACGCTAGAGACATGATCTGAAACGAGTGACAATATACTGAAAATCTCACAGCCCCCAATTGAAGAAAGTTGTTATTTTTAATGGAAAACTACGTTCAGCATGGAATATGGCAAGTTGAATGATGACATAAACATTTGTTTTTGCAACGAAATCAAAACGCTCCTCCTTATAAACTCTTAAATGTTTATATACCCAATTTTTTTACAATAAACAAAATGCAGAGACAAATAATATAAATAATGCCAAAAAAATATCTTTGGTCTTTGTGTGAGACGAAAACGTACACCACCACCAATTTAATTTACATACTAATATATGATAAAATAACTCTTACTTCTATAAATTCGTTAGGAAGATCACTATTCTTCAGATCTTTTCTTTTGGATTTATTCAAATTTAACACTATGTGATAACCTTTTTTCTGGTTGTTACCGAGAGTTAGTGGAAGATTATATTTGTCTGATAATTCTTCCACGTAATCTGAAAAGAAAACATTACATTTTAAGACAAAATAATATGCAGCAGGAAGCGTTGTTCTGTTCCCAGTGGCGGATCTAGACAGTGTGGGAAGGGAACTTACAACTTAGGCAGGGACTTTCAAAAAACACCAACCAAGAGACATAAAAAAGATAAACCCAAATTACATAAAAGACATAAACAATAGGTTTTCTTTAATTTTGGACCTTCTTGTGAGAGTGGATCCCTATTACTTCGTGTATTCGTCCCTGTCTGTTCCCATGTGTGTTTAATGTCTGACGAGATATAATGTATTGTTACAATAATAAATACTATGGCGTATAAAAACTGTAAATATATTTAGTCATTCACGAATGTTCTAGGTCAAATACTACCGAATTCTACAAAAAGGTCGAATAACCAGTCCAGGTACTAAGAATGCCGTCGGCGACGACCCTCTGAATTTACCAGAATGCGATCGACTTCTCTAGTGTAGCTGAATGAGTCACCTTCTAATGGGTGGAAGGTCATCGACTTATATCCAGATCTTTCTGGTCTGGCGGTATTATATATAAGTAACATGGATTTTATTGGAAAAGTCAGTCAACAAGAAGTCCGGTCTCACGGTTAAAATTGTATCGCACGTAAATAAATTATTTGTAATTATTAAGTGTAAAATAAATTAGTAGTAATAAAGACTTTGATAAATTCGGGAGTGTTATAAATATTGAACCTTTAGTAAATGAAATTAAGAACAACAAATTAGAATTAATAAAGACCTAACAGTATATTTTAAGCTAGCACCATTGTCTTCCACATGGGAAAATAGGTATAGGATACGTTTAGGCAAACGACTATGTTCATTCAACGATGCTGCTAAAACACCTGACCATGAAGCAGTTGCGAAGCAGTCAAAGAAACGATAAAAAGATTTCAGTAGTTTCAAAAAGTTTCTGAAGAGACCGTCAAGAGTTTCGACAAGGTTTTCCAAAAATTAAAAGAACTTGAAAATCTACGAAAAAATGTAGTCACTTCAGAAGATAAAATCAAACAATTTGAAATAATGATAACTAATGGTTCCAACGAAAGATCTATTACAAAGTGAGGTATAAAGAGACGAAGTAGATTTAAGTACGACAGTGAAGGAAGAATGGGGTAAAGGAGAATCAATATATCACATGATATTAATTTACCGTGTGTTGCTTTAATCTTAAGAGATCCTACTCTCAGAAGACAGTGACTTGTTAATTCTTCCTTCAAGGATTGTGCAGAGTTGGAAACAGTTGTCATTTTCGTCAGCATCGTTTAAAGTGTTCTAGAATTCATTACAGGAGTGAGTTTTGTTACAATACTTAATAATTCTATTTTTTGATTGTTAGTCACTCCCTCACAAAGGGCACTTCGCTCTTTTTATCGAAAGTTCGGAGAAATAAATCTTCTCTAGTCGGAATTCACGGGCATAAGCATACGTTCTTTAACAAAGTAGTGTCTAAATTAAATATAGACGAAATTTTGGATAACCGAAAATAGTTTGTCCTTGACAACCGAGTATTGTGGTGGCGAAGAATCCAGGTCAATTTACAAGATAGTAGATTTATTGGGAATATATTGTAACGATGAGTCCAAGCCATCGGTATCGGTCGGTAGTTCGGTATGTCTTCGGTCTGGTTGTCGACCGCGGTATCGGTCGTTAGTCGGTATATTTTCGGTCTGGTCTTCGACCGCGGTATCGGTCGGTAGTCGGTAGGTCGTTTTGTTATATATCTTGCTTCTCTGTTGGAGCGGATATCTTGCGGTTGGTGTTTCGTTGACCCTGGAATTGGTCGGTATTCGGTTATTGTCTGCCTTGTACGATCTGGATCTGTGTTCTGTCCTGGTTTGGTATTGTTCTCTCCTTCTTACGCGATTTCTATTTAAGATGTTTGATAAATCAAGGCCCCATCTTGTTATTTCATGCATTCCCAGTACTACTTCTGAAGCTAGGTTTGGTAAAAAATGTAGCTTGGCTTTTCTCCAAACGTTGTCTATGGAACATTTTGCTGTAAAACAGATTTCTATGTTGCTGGTTTTTCCATCTGCCAGCGTGATCTTTAAAGCTTTTCTGTCGCTTTTTGTTCCACATTGTTCCAATATTTTTTTTTCCTTTTTGTCCTATAAACGAATTTTGGGCTCCTGTGTCTATTAGTGCTTTTAACTTTTTACCGTTGCTGAACGTTATTGTTGTGTGGGGTCGTTGATCTGTATAGTGTGCGTAGCTGGAGGTTGTTAGGGAGGACTCTAAATGCTGACTGGGTTGCCTCCTTCTTGTCCAGTCCTGTTGGAGTTTTCCGGTCGGCTTCTACATTGGCAGTTATTGGAAGTTGTTCCTCGGGTTCCGCAGTGGCTGCAGAAGAGTACAGCGATAGCTCTGCAGTTTCTTCTATTGTGGCCTCTGCGGCCGCATTTCCAACAACAAGTCTGTCTGTCGAAATTCTGTATTTTGTTATTACGACTATTTGCCTGTGTCCAGTCACACCTTGTATTGTTTCTGTTATATATTTCTTTTTGGACCATATCATATTCTTCCGCTAGTCTGATGATGTCCTGTGTTGACGATACGTCTTGCCTCTTTATATACAATTTGTATTTCGGGTTCATATTGGTGTATATCCTGTTTAGTTCTTCTTGGTGATTGAATTCACCATGTCTTCTGATCATTGTTTGAATATCAATGATGTAGTCTTTTACATCTTCGTTGTTTCGTTGGAGTCGGTTCCGGATTTGAGCTTCCAGAGATTGTGTGAGAACGGAGGAAACGAAGAAATTGCGGAAACCTTGTTCGAAGTCTTTTAATTCGTTCCAATATTTATTATTGTTTCTGTACCATAGTAATGCTTTCCCGTTTAATGTTTCTGGTAGAGCTTGTAAAACGTGGGTGTCTTGTAGGCCGTAAGCTGTCTGGAGTTCTTTCAACCGTTCTATGAATTCTATTGGGTCTCTTGAACCGTCAAAGTGTAACCCCCATTTGCGTACTATTTCCATCTTTCTTTGTCTGTCTTCCATCTGGTTTTCTTCTATTTCCTCTGGGTTTTGGCCTTTTTGAGTTGGTGCCTTGATGATCGCAACTAATCTCGCTCTTAGCTCGCTGAAATTCCCTTCCGTCGACTGTTCTCTGTTTGTTAATTCGGCTATAAGTTCGTCTTTCTTTAATAGGTACACCCAACTAACCTTCGACGTTTCCGGAGCGTCTGTCATTTTTGAACTGTGAATCACCCTGTATTTGAACAAAATTTGAGATGTAGTACTGTCTCATGAAAATAAAATTCGGGATTCGGTCGGCATTATTGTTTAAAACGAATTTTTCTGCTCGGGCGCCATTTGTGACGTCCTCTCGTAGGAGTCACTATCCGGGTAGCTTTTGGACAGTCAGAGACAGAGTTCAAAATAAAAATAAAACTTTATTGTCTTCCTTAAATTAAATTGACAAAAATCTTATGTACATATTTACAATTTAGTTTAGTCTTCTCAGTACCTGGCCTATTTATTCAAATTAAGTTTGACCTTGTCGTATGAAGTTTTATCGGCAATCGAGTGTCTTTTCGGAATTTTACGTGAACGATGTGTCGATTTAATAACAGCGGACGATAGGTACAAAGAAAAGAAAGGAACTCAAAACGTCCCTTAAGTGATTCGGGTTAATAGGACACTCCTCGACAGTCTCAACACGACTGCTTCGGAGTACGGGTAATGGAGAGCTCAACACGCTCTCCGGATAACGGCGGTATGGAACAACTTGTGAACTCAACACGTCCACAAGCCGGGGTAGGGAAGAGAGAACCTTCAGTCAACACCTGACGATTCTGCTCTATGAGGAAATAATGCGGTTTATATAGCAAAGTTTTGCCCTTTCTACTGTCGATACACTCCTACTTCATGGGCTGGTTCGCGCGCACGCTGGTTTAACGGTGATGGCTTGGACTCATCGTTACAATATGTAAATAATAGAAATATCTGGCGTGAATGAAATGAAATGAGAGAAATATTATAATTTCATGAAAAAATTCACTTACAGAAGGGCTCGGTAGTACTATCGCAAGTAGAAATCATAGTGAACGCGAAACTGTATCTCTGACAGTCTCGAATACTTATTAGCTACTGGTTCATTCGGTGAGTCTTTAATGCCTGGTTGCACCAACAGATCTTAAGCTCCAGCTTAGCCCAGCTCTGCTTATAGCTAGGGCTGCCTTAACTCTCACTTACGTTGCACCATAATTTTCGATCCTAAAATATTCTTTATATTCTTAAAAATAAAAATACAAAATTTGGTTGATCGCCGTCGGACGGTTGGTCGTGGTCGGTCGATCAGTCTGAGCTGAGGCCTACCTAAAGCACGTCTTAAGCTTAAGATATGTTGGTGCAACTAGGCATAAGTCTTTAACAGCTTAAGCAACAGAAGTTTTTGAAGCAGGTGGTTCGTGATCGACATCCTCCTCACAAGATCGAATCACAAGTTCGGAAGGGTTCGATGCCGTCGGCATTACTCGAAAGTTTCTCACCAGTAATTTTGAGATGTCTAAGTCCATGACACATTGATTCTGTCTCCGGCTTCTGTACGCAATGTAGCTTCGCCAATTTTCAAAACTTTTAAAGTGTTTGTTTGTCCTTGTGTAGTGTAGTGTGTTGTACCATTATATGTTTATGACATTTTTATTCTTGTCGGATAGGCCGCAATTGACGAAATGCCCCTGAATATGATCTAGGGATCGAAAGTATTTGGGCAAGATTAAATTAACTGTGCTCGATATTTGCCTTTTATTTGATCAAAGTTCATTTATTCGAGCATTCAACCTTATATCAATAAATAAGATCATACTTTATTAGAATGATAAAAGTATTAGAAGCAAGATATACAGATAAATACTAAATACTTTTCCAAACAAACTATTTCTCTAATACTATAATTTTTTTATACTCTTACCTTTCATATCGTTGAGTCTTTCCGTGAAGACTTTCCTCACGACGTCCAACAACTCGTTAACTCCAGGTTTGATAGCGAAACACCTCTGCTGCAGCATCGTTTGACTTTTCGTGGGTTGGACATAATCATTCACTACCTCTTGCACCATCGTTTTGATTTCCTTGAAAGCAGAATCGTCCAGTGTTCGCTTAAGCCTTACAAAGAACGACTGTTTTAAGTCTGATAGTAATTCTTTCAGGGGATTTATTAGATCTATTATACTGTTAAGATTGATGATGTAGTTTAGTTGACGAACGGAACATTTTTGGGGATCATCTGGAATTAATG
Organism: Diabrotica balteata; assembly: GCA_918026665.1. Classification (NCBI taxonomy): domain Eukaryota; kingdom Metazoa; phylum Arthropoda; class Insecta; order Coleoptera; family Chrysomelidae; genus Diabrotica; species Diabrotica balteata. The sequence goes on from OU898278.1 coordinate 42,141,532, forward strand.
TCCCTACGTTCAGTAGTGCATCGACGTTTGATAACTTTTGCAGCATAATCTAAAAAAATTAATACATGGTCGAGGATAGATCAATATACGACTATTGGGCGATAAAATAAGCTGTGGAAACATCTTTACAAACGATAAAAATATTCTTGTGTACTTCAATGTCCAAATCTAACGTTGTTGAAGTGTTCTAGCTTCCTCATTACCGTTTAAGCAGAAATATGGTGGGGTTTCCTTTAAAAAGTTTACAGCTAAACACAAGACCTATATAATTTTAACGAACGTTTATTTATGTATATTATTTGTTCTTGAAATCTAAAATACAAACTAATTGTCTAATAACAAAAACCAGCTTTACATACATTAATTTTTGTGATGTAGGTGGTGGCCTAAAATGTTCGGGATATTCCTATAATTGGGTATCAAAATTGTAGACACTAAATTCTGAGAAATTCATGAGAAATTCAGCCTGAGAAATTTGATACATATACAGTCAAATGGTCGTAGAATAAGGGACTAAAGTATCTAATAAGACATGACTAGGCTAGCCAGTAGAACAGAACAGTAGATAATCAAGATTAGAGAATCAAGTTAGAGAGATATATTTCAATCAGTCTGGACGTTCACTACACACACAGTAGCGTATCGTTTACGTGGTAAAGTGAATTTTAAAAATGTTTATGTAGGGTAAATACACCAGTTGTTGGCCATAAGTGAGTTATTGGCCCCTAATATGTTTTGATTAAAATTAAGAAAATGTTGGTATTTTGTTAAATCTGACTACTTTTTTTTAAGTTTGGCATCATGTTTGCTAGAGTATGATACATCTAGTTTCAAGGTAACCACCAAGTTTTAGTTAGTATACGACGTTGATTTAGACACCATTCTGTGCCATAGTTTGCAAGAGAATTGTTGTTATTTATCTAGAGAAACTTGTGTTAGCCGATAAGTAACTACTAGATACTGAAATTTTCTTTCTACTTTATGTTTTTTATGTTATTGTGAGAATATAGTGTATGTTCTGTCCGAAATTGCATAACAAATCTAACGCTATTTATTCAAATAACGTAAATTTTAAGGTGGCCAACTACTAATGCATGAAATTATCAATATATTAATTATTGACCGTCTAGGCCAATAATTGAGACATTAATTTTTTGTAAGAATCTAGTGATTGACATATGGTAATGACCAGTGTTTTATGTGTGGCCAATAACTAATTATTATATATTTTTTAGCAACTATACCAAAACGATCTAAAGAGGAAAACCCTTTAAAATAGGTATAAAAAAGGTATTCCAAAAACGATGTTCAAAAAGAGATGGAGTTAATTCAAAATGGTAGGGGTAAGTGGGAGGCTTCAAGAATTTTCAATATTCCCAGAGCCACCATAAGTTACTGTAAAAGTGAAAAATTTCACGGGATAACGCATGGACCAGATCCATTTCTTTCGAAGAATAAAGAGGAACAACGTAAACTATGGATTTTTCATTGTCAAATAGGGAATTTCCTGTTGGTGTTGACGACATTAAGGACTCCGTTAAAACATTTTTAGAGAGTAACCCTAGAGGAAATGCATTTGTTGAAAATAGACCAGGTAGAACATGACTATCTGAATTTTTTAAGCGCAGTTCCAAGATTTTCCAGATTTTCCAGAGGACTTCAGAGGGACCGACATCAGCAAGTTATAACATTAACCAATGAGACATTACCAAATGGTTTGACAACATAAAATCTTATCTAGATAAAAAAGGAATTGAAGATGTTCTTCAAGACCCAACAAGGATCTTTAAATGTGACGAGACATGCTTTTATTAAAGTCCCAAAAATAAAAAGATTTTGGCTATGAAGAGTTCCAGAAATGTCTATGAAATTGAATATAACCCAAAGGTTAACTTAACAGTTATGTGCACATTTTCTGCAATAGGAAATATTTTACCTCCGATGATAATTTATGCCCGTAAGAGATTGCCTAATGATATATTAAGTGCTGTACCGAATTCGTGTTGTATTGGTTTAACAGAAAATGGTTTTTTTTTTCGTGGAATTTATGGCTTTGGCGAGAACCAATTAGTCAGACTATGTTAGATTGAATCATTAATTTGTGTAAAATGTTTCATAGTATCAAACCTAAGCATGATATATTCATTTGTTTTGTTAGTAATATACAGATTGAACGAAATAAATTCGGAACATACGAAATATTATGTATTTCGGCTCAATTCTGCTGTAGGTGGTTGACCAACAAAAGGTTGTCAAATAATTATATTATAAAAATCCAATACTTCAGCGGGCTGCTGGATTCTGAAATCATAAAAATTGAAAGGTACACATAAATCTACGATTTTATTATGCTGTGTCAAACCACTTATAGCCCAGGAAATGAAGCATTTCACCCCGCAATTTTTTCGACCTGCGTGGATTGACTTGAAATTGTAACAGAAGGTAGGTAATAGCCAAGGATCAAAATCTATATCGAACCAAAGTGCGCCAAAGCCTTGCGGGTGGTTGCCACCCCATCTCGGGGGTGAAATTTTTTTTTACGTTTTAACTACAGGTTTCGATTAAAAAAGTGATTCTAAAAAAAATGTTTTTAACATTTTTTTTTGTAAAACTGATATTTTTTAAGTTATTCGCGATTTAAAGCAACAACTTTTAGAAGAAAAAAATCGACGTTTTTAATCGATTTTTCGCAAATAACTCAAAAATGGTGCATTTTATCAAAAAAATTGTGGAGAACAAATTTGTAGCTTTTAAAAAGACAAATACAATTCATTTTTTAAAATGTTTTTGCGATATAACAGGAACCGAAATACGGCCTATCGATGTTGAGCGGTTTTCTTCAAATGCCAAATTTGAAAGATTCAAAGTCAAATATCGGGAAAATGATGCATTTTTGGAAGAAAACTCACAGAACCTTTTTTAAATAGTATAAATATACCTATCATAAAAAAGACTCTAGCTTAAAAATTGAGTGAGTTATGATGAAAATAAGGTCAATACCTCATTTTTTTACGAAAAAATCGATGAAAACAACCCTCTAACTCCCCCATAATTAAAATCGATCTTCACCCTTCTGCAATTCTCTTTGTACATGTATTGTTGACACGTCCAAGAAGTTTGACCCATTTAAAATGCTTAGTTTTAGAAAAAGTACAGCATAAAGCGAGAAACGATTTTATATGAAAAAAATAAAAATGTACTTAATTGTAGCTTTTTTAATGACTAAAATTTTCCTTTATTTAGATTTGTTGTACAATGAATATTTGGCGAGATATAGCCGTTTAAAGCATCGATTTACGATCAAGCATCATCTTTTTCGAGCCCTTTAAACTCACCCCATTTTAAAACCAAGGGTTCCAAAAAGATTTAATTCACAGATCCTTGTAGCTCTTAAAAACCTCTACAAAATCGTTCTTGAAGAAACACTATATCGTTAAAAATGAAGGAAATACGTTAAAAAAACCAATTAATTTTTTTTTTCCGGAAAATTCCATTAGTATAGTACAGTACATTTGGGAGCATAATAATCTACAAAACCGGTATATTAAGTAGTGGGGCGTTATAAATTCGAAATTTTAAGCGTTCTTATTTTAAAATCCCATACAACAGAATAAAACATCTGCTCATATGTCTATGGCTTGGCAATGAAAATATCAGAGCAATAGATTGGGAATGGTATTCCAAAGATGGTTTGTTATTACCCGTACGCATGAACAAACAACCTGCACCCGATGAACTTTTGAAGATTATTTTTTGCCAATGCAAAAAAGGATGCGGCGTTTCATGTGGGTGAAGAAAAGTTGGTTTATACTGTAACTCTACTTGTTCTGGGTGCTCAGGTGAAGTTTTAGAAGACGGGTAGTTTGTTTTTTAGTAAACGTGTGTTTTATAATAAATGTGTAAACAAAATTAACTTGCCTGTTATATGAGACAATATTGATAAAGTAGTTCGACATCCACGAAAGGTCAAAATATTAACCATTATCTAAAGAAAACCATTATTACCACTCACCTGAACAGAAGGCAATAATTCAGGATTCTTCATTAATTCCCCGACGCAATCCAACCTTTCTTCAATGTACGAAATCCTCGAAGGAGGTTGAAGGATCCACGAACGCAGTTTTCTTTTACCAATTTTCGTATAGCAACAGTCTAATATTCCTAAAAGGCTGGAAAATTTATTGGCCTGAGCAGGTTTTGCACTAAAAACTAATTCCAGTCGATCTGCTGTCGATACATCTAGGAAAATACAATGTTATTTCTTCAATATAGCTAAACAAACCAAAATAATGAGGACGATTAGCAAATAAATCACTAAAATTTCTTGCCAACTGTTATTGACAAATTTCTGTTTTTTAGTAAATTTTTTACTAGAAGATAACACTTTCCTCGAACATAAGTCGACAATCAAAACTTTTATGTTGGTTAATTATAAAAGACGCCGATTAATTAATCTTCGTCGAAGCAAGGTATAATTCGATGTTAAAGTAATCTGCGTCTGCGTTAATTGTGTGTGCAATAACTAAGACGAGATATAACATTTAATTAAGAGTACGAAATAATTTTGATTGTGTATGTGAGAGCATCGCGATGTTTGTCCCTCTAAAGCCACGTTTTCACGATAACAATTGGTGAGACAATTATCAGAAGACAACTTACTGGTATGAAATTATTGTCTTCGTCTAAAGCCGCGTTTTCACGGTGACAATTGGCGAGACAATTATCAGAAGACAACTGGCTGGCATGGAATTATTGTCTTCGTCTAAACACTTCAGGCCAATTGCCTTGCCAACTGCCCTAACAATTGGCCCAAAATTCAGTTGTCTGCGGGAGTAGACTGAGGACAATGAGCTGCGCCCAGTGAGCCCCTCCACCACTCGAAATCTCAATTGTCGCGACAATTGGTGCCGTGTGAACTGTGTAGGCCAGTAGTAATTTGTATTATTTGGGTTAAATTTAATTTTCGTAGAATGAACATAACCTATAGATATGGTTGACGTTAAATGTAAGCTTAATATACATCAGTGTTGACATAAACTCAATTATTTCACACTCTCATTATGAAATGAAAATTTTAAATTGAAAAATACATACATAATTAAACAAAAACGTGAAAAATACATATTTAATTAAAAACCTTAAAATTATACCTATAAATATTATAAAATAAAATTATATCTTACATTTAAAATACTTATATAATAAAAACCATTAAAATTATGCTTAAGGTAAAAATTAATAGTTTAGAAACTTTAAAAACTACAGAATAAAGTAAAGTTAAATGAAAATAAAAAAATTAGGTTAAACATAACAATACACTAAATACTTAGCTATATTTAAAGTAAAAATACTATTTTATGAATGCTTTTTAATATGAATTCAAAAATTGTGGCTTCTCATAACAAAACATTATATAAAAATTAATGGGAAATCCCAGTAGTTGGCTGTATACCATCGTTTAAAAAACTTATACGGAAGTAAAACACTTCACATTTACCTAAGTATATACCTAAATACAAGTATGAAGCATTTTACTTCTGTATAAGTTTTTTAAAACATTATATACAATTTCGTCAAAGTATCTTTCTATTTTAAAAACTCCTATACTTCATACAAAAAAATGTGGCAACACTGTGTTTTAAGTCCTCATCGGACACAACAGATGATGAGCAGTCGGCCATGTTTTAATTGTCTACTGTCATGGCAATAGTTGGCCCCGTATAAACATCTCGTTCAACTGGATTGGCCTCCGACAATCCGAAACCACGTGATGACAATTGTCCAATGACAATTGTCATCGTGAAAACGCGGCTTAAACACTTCAGGCCAATTGCCTTGCCAACTGCCCTCACAATTGGTCCAAAATTCAGCTGTCTCCGGGAGTAGACTGAGGACAATGAGCTGTGCTCAGTGAGCCCCCCACCACTCGAAATCTCAATTGTCGAGACAATTGGCGCCGTGTGAACGGTGTAGGCCAGTAGTATTGTCTTGTCTTTTGCCAGTTCCCTCTAGTTCTCTGGTGTCAGTCAAAACATACACGTGGTTTGTGTTATTTGTAGCTGTATACTGGCATGGCAATAGTTGGCCCCGTATAGGTAAACATCTTCTCGTTCGACTGGACTGGCCTCCCAGACAGCACAGGATATCCCTGGGACGTCCATTTTATGTCGTTTTAAGGTCCAAACATCCCGGGACTTCTTTTGGACGTCCGAGGGACGTCCAAGGGATATTTCTAGTCGGACATACCAGAGACGTCCCATAAGGTCGTCCAAGGGACGTCCTATTAGGGATGTATTAGGGACGTTTTCTAGGTGTTAACTGTGTGATTTTTTTACTTAAGCATATTTTTTACAAAATATAATCTTCCTACTAAACTTTATTTTAAAAAGTTATATTTAGTTTTAAATACCATTAATTTATACGAAAACAGACAGAGGCTCCTTTTAGAGAAAAAGCTTTATCCTATAGCAGAGCTGTATCTCTAAAATTTTGTTCTGTAGTGGAACTGAAATTTAAACTTAGGAGATAAAAGAAGAATGTGGTTATGTTTTAACGACGCTTCTATTTATCTCGTTTATTTCTCGAATTATAATCATTGTGGTTGTGGTTGTAATTAGAATTAGTTTATTGCTTTCGATACTAGTTTATAGTTTGGTAATTTATTATTATAGACATTAAGTAGGTATATAGGACTTTTATAGGTAATTTTTGTGGTTGTGGTGTGTTGCTACATTTGTAAAGTAAGTAGGAGTAATGTGCTTAAAAAATACTATAAATTTAAATACATATGTTAATATAAGTACACAATAAAAATCCCATTTATTTTTGCTTTTCATTTTAATAATTTTAAGGTCCCTTTAGGTCCTGTATACATCCTCATTTAGGTCCTATATTAGTCCATGTGGACGTACAATAGATGTCCCCATTACATCCTTCTTAGGTCCTATATAAGTCCGTATTAAGTTCTGTATATGTACTATGTACGTCCCCATGAACATCCCTGGGACGTCCAGGGGACGTACTTTTTGGTAACATTTAGGTCTTATTGGACGTCCCGGGGACGTCCAAATTATGTAAACGGATGTCCGGACATTTAATGAGGTACATCCTTTGGACGTCCATGGGACGTACTTGTGCTGTTTGGGCTCCGACAATCCGCAACCACGTGATGACAATTGTTCAATGACAATTGTCTCGACAATTGTCATCGTGAAAATGAGACTAAAGCCGCGTTTTCACGATGACAATTGGCGAGACAATTGTCATTGGACAATTGTCATCACGTGGTTTCGGATTGTCGGAGCCCAGTCCAGTTGAACGAGAAGATGTTTATACTGTGCCAACTATTGCCATGGCAGTAGACAGCTAAAACATGACAACTAAAAATTTTTATATGTTTGTCCGTCACAGTGTTGCCACATTTTTTGTATAAAGTATAGGAGTTTTTAAAATAGAAAGATACTTTGACGAAATTGTATATAATGTTTTAAAAAACTTATACAGAAGTAAAATGCTTCACACTTGTATTTAGGAATATACTTAAGTAAATGTAAAGTGTTTTACTTCTGTATAAGTTTTTTAAACGATGGTATACAGCCAACTACTGGGATTTTCCCATTAATTTTTATATAATGTTTTGTTATGAGAAGCCACAATTTTTGAATTCAAATTAAAAAGCATTCATAAAATAGTATTTTTTACTTTAAATATAGCTAAGTATTTAGTGTATTCTTATGTTTAACCTAATTTTTTTATTTTCATTTAACTTTACTTTATTCTGTACTTTTTAAAGTTTCTAAACTATCAATTTTTACCTTAAGCATAATTTTAATGGTTTTTATTATATAAGTATTTTAAATGTAAGATATAATTTTATTTTATAATATTTATAGGTATAATTTTAAGGCTTTTAATTATATATGTATTTTTCACGTTTTTGTTTAATTATATATGTATTTTTCAATTTTAAATTTTCATTTCATATATATATATATATATATATTTATATATATATATATATATATATATATATATATATATATATATATATATATAAATCTTGCCCAAAATTTTATATATGAGAGTGTGAAATAATTGAGTATATGTCAACACTGACGTACATTAAACTTACATTTAACGTCAAACATATCTATAGGTTATGTTCATTGTACGAAACACAGTCCTGTGGTACGAAAATTAAATTTAACCCAAAAACACAAATTACTACTGGCAGCACTACTGGCCTACACCGTTCACACGGCACCAATTGTCGCGACAATTGAGATTTCGAGTGGTGGAGGGGCTAACTGGGCGCAGCTCATTGTCCTCAGTCTACTCCCGGAGACAACTGAATTTTGGGCCAATTGTGAGGGCACTTGGCAAGGCAATTGGCCTGAAGTGTTTACACGAAGACAATAATTTCATGCCAGTCAGTTGTCTTCTGACAATTGTCTCGCCAATTGCCATCGTGAAAACGCGGCTTAAAGGACGAGAGAATTTGTGTAGGCGGGAAATGATTGTCCTTACAGAGGACGAGAGAACTGATAACTGAGATTGCGCAATAATTATTATTGTACGTAGAGAGTAGAGAGCTCGTGATGCGATTGTCGCACTAAGAACGAGAGATTGTGATTGTTATATGCAAAAAACCAGCATTTTATAGAGATTTTAAATGAGGGGAGATTTTTTACTAACTTTTTATGGCTTTGTAGTTTTATAAATTCAAAAGCAATAAAATATTTTACGATCTGCTATTTAAACCTTTTAGTGCGAATAGAACATGCAGGTATGTACATAGGGGTTTAAAAATTAGAAATATTTTTGCAATGGACTGTACATGATCAAACAACATTTAATATGTAACAATGGCATACAAAGATTTAAAACTGGAGACTTTGTTAGGTTTGTACTATTTTTTATAGTTGGTCAGTGGGGTTACAGTTTGAAATCATATTTAATGACACGAATAGAGATGCTAGAACAGAAGCCAGAGAGTCGTTTTAATGAATCTCCCCTACGAACTAGGAATGTTGTGTGAATGTTAAAAATCTAATGAGATTAAATTTGAAAGTGACTATGAATGTAATAGTAGCAACAGCACTATTTCATGAAGTCACCATAGAAAATGGAGTCTTGATTCCTGTAGATTATAATCTAGATCAACAAGAAAACCATGTAACTAATAAAAGAAGATAATTTACCTTCATTTAAGGTGAAATTGAGGAAATATTGTGAGTTATGTATTAGACAACATTTTGCACAACTAGATTCACAATTTCTGAAAAAATATTTTCTATTAAACCAATTGTTTTGTTTTTGAAGTAATTTACAATGTATAAGTTTTAAATTTACTTCCACCTTTGCCAAGATAAATTTTATAGAATATTATGTTTATATTTCAGTATTATAATAATATGGTTATTTTGATAAAAATAAAGCAAAATTGATAGAAACGCAATTGCCAACCTATTAATTTAGACACCTAAGTTTACTTTTAATAATGAAAGAGCTATAGGTTAGGTACCTTAGTCTAAAGTGAAAATTAGTTTAGGTTTTCATTATGAAATCGGGCTTTAATTTTTAGTCTATACACTTCCTATTTTAAAATAATTTCATATAAATATATTGTCGGATCTTTACAATTATCAGTTCAAAAACTGTAAATATAAAATAAATTAAAAATAATAAATAAATAATAAAATAACTTTATGCAATTCTAAATATATTATTTAATTTTAAAAATTCAGAAAACATAATATAAAGCTTCGCGCTAGTCTATAGTACCGCTTACTGTTTCACCTTTTTTTAAATTTTGCCAGCGTATTAAAGTAATTATTAAGATCGTACTTTACCTATTAAAGCATATCCTTCTGATTCTTGATAGTCAATTTTTAGCGATCCCGCTGCATGATATACGTATAGATTATCCTGTAGGTGACTTAGCAAGGCACACGCAGCTGCCAGAGCGTAATATCTAAAAATAGTACAATAAAACCAGAATACGAATAGACGTGGAAATACTGTGCGCACTAGCAGATTTCAAATTACTGTACGGAGTAGCCATTGTAAATAAAATGCATAAGAGATTTGTTGTAGAATTTGCGTATAAAGAAATCAAAGTAAGTGTGTGAAATTAAAAATCTCGGATTCCATTGAAAAAAAAAAAAGAAAATAATCAAAATCTTTAAAAGGGACATTATATAAGACATCTACGATTACAGTATTACAGGCAGATGAAACAAATTAGAGACGTTAAAAGATATATTGTATTTACTGATGTCGTTTTTATATTCAAGCCATAGTCGCAGTAATAGTTTGATTGATAGAACAAACAAGTGACTTAAAAATCCTGTCTCTAAGGCCAACGTTTGATCATTGTGGGTACAGGGAAAGAAGCAAGTTTCCTCCGCCCGTGTAATATTGGTAACCCTGTAAAATAAGCCACAAACAAATTCTGCATTCCACCTCAGAGTTGCGCGCAGCTCACGTCTATTGTTATCCTGGAACAGGATAAGGTGTTTTTTATCAAGTTAATAAAAATTTTAATAAATAACACACATTTCGAAAATATATCTTTTGAATAAATATAAATAACTTTTAAAGAATTAAATAATACAGAACATTACTTTCATTTAACAAACAATCACATTACACCTATTTTCTACATCATTAGATAAAATCTATCTCCTCAAGAAACTTCCCCGTTGATTGACAAACAGTTACAATAGTAAAAACTGAAGATCCCATTATCAGCAATTACAGGATAGTTTGAACTATGTTCTCCCAGTCATTAATTAATCGTGTACCGGCATGTAAGTAATGTTTTCTTTATTTACTAATTTATTACAATTCAATACACTATTTTTATACCATAATATACAGTATACAATTTGTGGGTCTTACTTTGTTTTCTTAAACAGTTTATTCATTTAAAACAACACACACACATACAATATTGGCATAATTACTATAATTTTATGTATCTATTGTTTATCTTTATAAGACAACACCCTAATATGGGTTTTATTATTTCAGCATTTAATTAACTTTGTATCGACAGACCTGAAGAGACTTTGCAAATTGTAGAAAGCGAAACCGGTCGTCTAGATAGTTAAATTAAACTGATTGTGAGTAAGTCTTATTTATTATTTCTTTTACCTATTTGAAATAGACTCACACAAGCAACACATTAACGATTTTAATTCAACTATATTTATAGTGTTTTTACTCATGTATTTAGTGGCTATAAAGCCAAAGAAAAGTTTCATAAGGAAGGCTGCCGAAGAAATCGAGGGATACTTGGCAATTCACCTCTCAAAAAATGAATTGACAATAACCGATCGAAAACTCTTAAATAAAAAAGTGCAATCTTTTTAAGGTGTCGTCTTCTTTGAAGCTTAGCGATAGTTTTTACATTACTGAACATCTTTTTTATTTAGAATTAAAATAAAAATGAAAGTTATGCAATCATCACCCGTTTCATAGATTGCTTTAAATAGGTATATAGTTCGGCGAGCACATAAATATAGTATCTTCATTCTGCAGGTTCAACAGTTTAACAGGCATTTCAACCTGGTGTTTTTCTGTTATTATTGTTCTGATTTGGTTATGGGCCACTTGTAACACCCCCACCACTCCACTCTGACGTTACAAATCTACGCACAATCGCCCCTCTAGAAAGAAGTCTATAACGGATTGGTAGAAATCTACAACAGCTGATAACAGATGTAGAACACTTTAGAATAGTTAGACTGGTTTGAAACACTATTGTTGACTTTTTTTCTTGTTCTAAGTTGTTCTAAATTGGTCTAGATCTTTTCTTAGCAGATATAAACCTATTCTGCGCTGTTCTAGACTTCTTTCCAGAGAGATCACTTTGGACAGATTTGTAAAAAATACGGAGATGTCGTAAGTGGTTTATAAGCTGCTGTTCTGAATATTTTATACTGAAATAGCTATACATTCAACATCTTCTCCCCATTTTTAAGTTTTCTCTTTGTGTCTATTAAAATATTTTATTTGCCCTCTATTAACCTCTTCTGTGTCAATTTTTCTTTAATTTTCAGCGATTTAAAACCATTTTATGTATGTTAAAATAATATAACAGTAATTAAAGATTAATTTAATTTCTTACATCGCAATATAAACTTACCTATGCTGCAAAACCAATAAAACACCATTGAGCGATGGAATACATAGCTTGGACAAAATTTCTAAGCCGTTGATTTTATTAAAGAGACTTCTTGGTACACCGGTATATCTTATATTGGGAAATTGTTCTTTTACTTTAGTTATTAATCTGTTACCACCGAAATGTTCAAAAGTGCTTGGAAACAAAATCTGTAAGAAAAAATCGTGTATGGTACGGTTTTTATGACGTCAATACCAACAGTACGACAAAATAATTTCCCAAAACTTCACCTAAATTTATTTAATTGAAATACATACATAATGTTCCAGAGCAAACACATATCTGTATTGTCTGGCATATCTATTTGTTTGATCCAAAATATTAAGACTGAAAAACTGCCAAACTATGAAAGTCAGTAACAGCACAGAGACATTGAACTCAATGATGCTAAAACCTCTTACCGTAAAACATTTGTACACACAACTTGAGAAACTAGATTAAGATTTCCGTGAGTTCAAAAACTTCCTGCAGGAACAAAAGAAACATTACTAATGAAAAAACTAAAAACATTCGAATTGCAGCCAGTGGAAGAGATAATCATGAAAAAATTGCAAAACATCTATCAAAATCGATAAAACTTCTAAAAAGGCCAAAGAGAAATTCAACCAATCTATAAAAATCGAAGAAAATTCTGAAATAATTCAAGAAGTTACTAGAAAGGGCGATGGGAAATTTTAAAATGTTTTCCTAAAATTCAAAGAAGTTTCTACACTGATCGAAGAAACTTCTAAAACAAATGAAAATATTATAAAAGGCAGAAAAATGTAGAAAACAAAAATAGTGAGAACACAACAATAGATATATCGATAACTGCCCTTGCACAGAAGAAGAAATGGCTGTTTTCTTGACTGTGACTTTACGAGATGATGTTGCCAACAGTCTTCGATTAATTTTTAAGGGCCAAGTCAAATGTTATCAGACATTATTCAAACGCGACTGGAAAAATGCTATGGAGATGCTCATCTACAAGAAGTATACAAAGCAGTAGAATCCAATATTGCGTTTATCGCGTGTTGGCTTTCCCAGAAACCATTGAAAATATTTTGACGATAGATACAATCGTGAAAGGTTTGAATGGTAAAACCAATTACCGAAACCTCAACAGTTAATTACCAAAACTAATACGAGGATAGATTGATATTAAACTAGTCTTTGATAGATGGCGCTACTTGATACCGAATTTGTTTCGGTATTGACATTTGTCATTCATGACATGATGTCTGTCAAAATTTTAAGTTTTAAAAACAATTAGTTTGGTTTTTACAGCCGTCAAAAGCAAGCAAATTTTGTGTTTTCGGAGAAATGGAAAAAGTCGAATATCGTTCGGGATTAAGTTCCTCCACAAAAAGGGTAAAACGAATGTGCAAATCAAAGCCGACCTGGGCAAAGTTTATGGTGAGATTGCACCTTCGTTAGCAACAGTAAAATTTTGGAAAGCTGGATTTGTTCGTGGTCGTACAAGTGTTTTTGATGACGAGCGTTCCGGGAGGCCAATTGAGGTCACCACACCGGAATTGATCAACAAAGTCCATGACATGATTATGGCAGATCGTCGAATTAAGCTCCGTGAGTTAATAGAGGTCCTAAATATTTAATACGAACGCGTACACAACATCAGAGTCACCATCATTTGGACATAAAAAAGCTACCCGCGCGATGGGTGCCGCGTTTGCTGGCAATCGATCAAATGCAAAAACGTGTGACCACTTGGAAGACGCTTTTGGCGATGATACGGTGTGATCTGAAGGAATTTTTCATCGATTTATCATCGTTGATGAAACCTGGGCGCATTATTACACATCGGAAACCAAACAACAGTCGAAACAGTGGCGCAAACGAGGCGAAGGGCTGCTGAAGAAATCAAAGAGTGCACATTCGGCCGGCAAAGTGATGGCGACTATTTTCTGGGATACGAAGGGCATCATATACATTGACTACTTGGAAAAGAGAAAAACAATCAATGGTAAGTACTACGCGGCATTATTGGATCGATTCGATGCCAAATTGCGTCGATAACGCTCCGGTTGCAACGCACAAAAGTGCTCTTTCGCCAAGACAATGCACCGGCTCACCGATCGGCCGTCGCCATGGCAAAATTACACGAGTTGTGCTATGAATTGGTTGAACACTCACCATATTCCCGCCAGATTTTGCCGCCAGCGATTTTTTCATATTTCCAAACCTAAAAAAATAGCCCGGAGGATGCCGTTTCCCAACATATGATGAAGTTGTCGCTGAAACTTCGGCCTATTTTGATAAGCTCAAGCAAAAGTACTATTCGGATAGGATAAAAAAATTGGAACATCGTCTTACTAAGTGTATCGATCTAAAAGGGGACTATGTTGAGAAATAAATGGATTTAATTCCAAAAAACTTGTTTTTTCCTATCAAAGGCTAGTTTTATATCAATCCACCCTCGTAAAAGCACTTGCTATTGTCTTTGATCACCAAATCGCTAGTCAAAATTCGCGAGGCTATCAAATGCCAACTATTGGAGAAGACAACGAACAGATTGCAAGAGAGTGGTACCTATCTGACCCCCCAAGCTATAACACACTCCGTAATGGAGTGGTACCCCCCCCCTCCCAGCTATAATCAACCACTCCACCCCATCGCAATACATAAAGGATGGGGAGGCTTTGTACTGAAAGTTACTTTTGATGATCTGGCAAATGGGATATCCTCTGTTTTACTTTATAAGGTTAAGTCTCCTGATTTTAGGGATAGCTAGAAGAGCTTTTCCCCCTATGAATGAAAAAAGTTCGCAAGCGTCAACAACAGTTAACATACGTTATTCCCTCCCAATGCCAGCCCATGCTTCGACTTTGTCGAGCTGGGTGCTGGCACTCCCAAGCATCCTCTAAGCCGCCGCCCCTGTATTATATTCGCATAGATAGTGAGAGTTCCTTACCTCGCTGGGATAAAAAATATTTATTTTCGTCAACGTATTTATATAATTCTGCGTATCCGATATTTGACAAATGACCAGCTGTGGACTGGAAATAGTTATCACTGCGATTCCAACTTCACATTGTGCCGTTCCTCTGCCTTCAGTCAAAGCTGAAATAAAATTTAATTGGGGCAAAACGTTTCTTTCTTATAGAGATAAAGTGGTAGGTAATTCAAATATAGTTAAATGCAGTACAAAAGAACAGAGTACTGTTGAGTTATAAAATGGTACTATTTGCTGTGGTAAAAGTTTTTTGGCCCATTTATTTTTATAATCAAAACATACAATATAGTATAATATATACAATAACCGCCCATATAAATCTAGTACCTATAACCACCTAATAAATATTTAAATATATAATAATTTTAAAAAGCATATTAATATAATAATCTAGTAAACACTAACAATAAAAATACTTACCAACAATGGTCTTTGATTGATTTCCATCCGTTGTTTTAGTACTTGTTGATTTTCGACTGGAACTTGAGTTTAGGACACTAAAAATATTTTTATCAATCAAGATAGTCTAGAACAATCATATAATATACAATTCATTTCATTCATTCATTTCATTTTATAATGTACAATTGTTTACCTTACACAAGCACTTCCCCACTTTGTTTTTGACGAATGTACAGTTGAAGATTTCTTAGCTGATCTTTTATTTAGTAATGACAATGAAGATATGGTATCCACAGAAATTGTCGAATCTTCTGCTTGGCGTGGTTGTTGATCTAAAAAAATAACACTTTAAGAATTTGAATGATCAAAACAAAAATGTGTTTACCTGCTTTATTAGTAATAATAAACTTGGATTTGCTTTTGCAGTTTTTTCTTTGATTTATAATACAATCATTTAAATTCATATTTAGCAAATTGTGTTGTCTCTTAACAAATAAACCAAAATTTTATTTAAAAATTATAATTCACAGAGTAGGTACATCTAGACAATTCAAAATCTATTATATTCATGTTCTATGAATAACTTCATGGAATTGCAGTGCCATTTTTAGCGGACTATCATTATAAAGAATGCTTTGTAGTGGTGACGTCACAGTTGATCGTACTAGATTATTCATATTTTATATATCTATTATTAATTTATTTCTTTTATAAATGTTGAACAATTATTTGTTTATATTATTAATGTCCTGGAATTCATAAATTTAACACAATAATATTAAAATCATGTTTAGTGAACCTGGCAACAGCGATATGTTGTTGCTAACTTCACGACTCTGTTTCCTTCGTTTTCCTTCTTACTTCAGGCTTAACTAAATAAATAAAAATAAACATTTATATTTTGATGATGTCAATTTTAAATGAAACAGATTTATATTTCTTAAAATGTTTGGGTTTTCTCCATTCCAGTGCCAACTTGAGAAAAGGCGATACTGTACCTTTACAATGTATGGTGGAAGAGAGTATTAAAAATAAGTATGGAGTTTCCAAAGACTACACTGATATTGTTCAATCCTGGTTACCAGTTCAGGATGATAATTTTACAACTATAACAGCCTTTGAAGATAGCAAAGGTTCTAATTCTGACAATGAACTTGAATTAGATTTATTGAAAGAGGATCTGATGTGTGTAATATGCAAGTAAGTAAAAGTATGTTTTGTTGTTTAATTTCAAAAGAAATGGTTTTGTAAACATCTGTAACTGAGAAATTTATTAAGATTTACTTTATTTCGAATTTAACCCTGCAACTCTCACTTATTGAATGTTAAATTAAAATGTTTGTAGTGGAATGGATGTAGGAGCCCGAAATCGTTTGGTGGAGTGTTCTGATTGCCATTCATTGTATCATCAAGAGTGTCATACACCAGTAGTTACAGGAGATTCATTTGAAAACTGGAACTGTTCTAATTGTAAGGTATGTTCTTAAAATATCATATTAAATAAGAACAACTTTTTATTTCTTCTTTGAAGTTTAAGTTTAATATTAAAACTATAAATGCTTATATATAGTTATTATATTAATGTTAACATATAAGTTGAATTATTTCTAGGAAGAAGCAAGTAAAAAGGTGAAATTATCAGGTGCAGGAGAGAGCCCTTCTCACAGCAGTAGTCCTAAATCTAGCTCTCAAAAGCAATCTCCTTCAAGTTCTTACAAAAACTCAAGTTATTCCAGGTGAATTCCTGTTCAACCTATGTGAATCCTATAAACTGTTGTAGATATATATATATATATATATATATATATATATATATATTATATATATATATATATATATATATATATATATTATATATATTATATATATATACTATATGTTATATATATACTATATGTTATATATGTATTGAATGAACTGATTTCTATATGATTTTTGTTCCACTTGAATTATGCACACTAATTTTAATGGTTTTATTTTGTGTTCTTTTTCCATATTGAAGAGCTTCAATTTTTTAAGTTATATTGTAATAAACTAGGAACAAATTCTTGCGGAAAGAATGTAAATATTTCCTAGATTTATTCAATAAAGATATAGTAAGATATACTAGTTGTTTTTATATTTTTACATACAACTGAACAACTTGAAAAAAAAACTAATTATATAAATTTGTTTGATCAGTGCATCATTAAGGCAAGGCACAAATTAGGTCATGTAGGGCATGTTTAGGACCTGAGCAAAGAGCAGGTCCAATGTGGAAAAGACAAACAGAAGACAGAGCCAAATGGGAGAGGCCTACATTCAACACATGAATAGATTTTGGGCTAAAGATAGATAGATAGAGATAGTATGTTTGAGGTGATGCAGCACAACCCATGTTTTTGTAACCTATTGAAATGATTAGAACAGCACAAATTGACTAGTGAGGTGACAAACACACCAAATATGTGACATTGTGGTAGATACGCAGTTACACATATTGTTTCTATAGCGCATTGTTTCTCATGCATTTATAACTTTCTCGTTTCTAATAAGTTTAAAAATGTCAGGAGAAAAGTTGATAGAGATGGTAAGGGGTCACAAAGAGCTTTATGAAATGAGCTATTTACATTATATGAAAACTAAGTTGAAGAACCAGATTTGGCTGCATATCGTGACATAACTAAATTTATCATCTTCAGATTCAGAACTTAAGTTTAATGATAATAAATATTTTTTTCTTGCATCTGATATTTTCCAATAATGTAAGACCTTGCACCTCAATATGCAGATGATCCATGCAGTATATATGAACTAGCTTTCTTTTCGGGTTTAGGAGAGCACAGCCCAATCAGTGCCTTTACTGTGGTCTTTCGGATACTGTGACACACATGATGTTGGAGTGTGAGCATGGGCGGATGAAAGTAAGAAGTTTAAAAGAGAGGGTAACTGCAGAATGTTTGATTCCGAGAAATGGTGGAGAAAATGATAACGGATGAGTGGTAGTGGACACGGATCCACAAGTTTATCAGAGAGCTGCTCTCGTCAAAAGAACGAGAGGAGAGGGAACTCACAACAGAATTTTGAAACGAGCGAGTAGCACCTCGGTAGGGTTTGAACTGTCGCAGGAAATATTACTGAATGAGAGACAGACGGCAGTTACGCTAAGGCAGGGGATTGAAAGTCTTTGGTGGTTCATGTGGGAGTGATATTCCTGATGAATGTGTGGGAAAACGAATGGGAATCAGGTGATAGCAGGGCATCAGTAGAGATGTTTTGCCTTAACCAGTCTGGAGTGACAGAGGAGAGGTTTTTAATTGGACGCCGACCCTCTCTTAGTGGTGACGAGATGAAATGTCAAAGGTCTAACTTCCTCGGCCATCTTGTCCTAGCACAACTTCGTTAGGGTATTAGGAACTTAGCACTACCTGGGTGAGTCACAGGTATCTGTATGCAGATTTTCCTTCTCTTTAAAGATGTAAAAAAAGTACATAAGAGCTGCGTCTCAATTTGCGGTTCCCCACGCAGCACTTGTGGCATGTACCGTTTCCGTCATAAAAAACTGGTACAACTCTTATTAACGAAAATCGTGTTTTTCAAGTTGCGTAAGTTGAGCTTGTCACTCTACTTCCGAAGGCAACATTGCAAGTTCAACGAAAATATATCAAACTAGCTAAAAGGGGGCTGTGCGACAGGTCGCAAGTTTTTAGTATAAAAAAAACAAACAATATTGAGCATTCTCGATCAGTCAGTCACATTTATATTTATACATTTATTTAACCCATTCGCTGCGTGTACCTGCACGTCCACTCGCACCTACTGCGTTTTAATTACTGGGCACTGGCTAAGTAATTTCGAACCGAGCTATGACGCCAAATGGCGGCGTGGGCACTAGGTATCAGATCATTCACGGGGTGAAAAACGTTTTTCACCCCGGATATTTTATAGTTTATAATCTACGTAGGATAAAGTATCTGTTACTTTTTCACATTTATCGTTCATGTAATAAGTAATAAATTAATTTAGGTAGTTTGCCTGTTACTAAACTTATTGACATAACATACAGTTAACAGTTTGTGTTCTGCAAGTAATTGAAATATAAAATTACAGTAGATGCATTCCAATGTTCCCTGTGCCAATACCATCGAGCAAAAAGACAAAAGAGGGAATCTAATCCTTATGAAAAGGAGACCAAAAAAGTGGCCTCTGATGGCGGACATATCCGGAAATGCGAATGCGCCAAATTTAAATTTTCCGACACTTATCAACAGTAGCTATATAATATTTTTCAGAATGTGTCTTAGACGAGAAAGTTTTAATTAATTATTAACGACAATAGTCTAAAATGCGACAGAATTGTTAAAAAACTTCAATATAAATAAAATTTCATGTGACATTTGGGACAAACAATAACATAACCCAAGGTTAGTAGATATTTAAGTTAACTGAAATATCTACCAACCTTGAACATAACTCAACTAAGTTTGATGTCAAACAAGGAGAGAGACTCTCTTTCCTTGTTTAATGTGGCCTCTAAAGATTGCACTTCCTGTCTAACAATATGTTTGCCCCACTCCCTCTTTTGTCTTTTTGCTCGATGGCCAATACCCTAAGTTTAAACATCGTTCAACATTTTGTACATTAAATCAATCCTCTTTCTGATTATTAAATTTATTAGATACGGTTTTTTGTTGTTAATAATAAAAATAATACCTATCTAAAAATTTTATACATTTTTGAACGTTATTTTTTACGTTTTATTTAAATTTACTGAAATTCCGTTATCTGTGATGGCAACAACGAATTGATTCACGAACCATTGTGTCCAGTCTGAACACAGGTTTACATTGAGAAAAAAAGTTTACCAGTTTTATATGAAGGGAAGTGTACGCTTCATGTTCCTTGTCAGGTCACCTCACATGTGCTCAATTTGCACATTGTTCAAGAGACACAGTTGTTATACTACTCTGCTATGTAACGTAGATGAGGTTATGTATTCATGGCTAGGTGTGCCAAAAATTTCATAATGCATAAATCATTGATAATAAGTTCTTATTATTATATTTTCATTTAATAATAAGTGCACTTAATAATAAGTGCAAATAGCTTTCACTTTCACAAAAAAAGGCTGGCGATAAGTGATAATTAATGTATATGTCACTTATAGTCCAGGTAGAGGCATTCAAATATTTGTGTACATCTATTATAGTCCAGATAACTTTTAAAAAATGTGCCGAACAAATATTCGGGCTTCTTCTGTTTGATTTGAGCCAGCATAAGGTGCAAGACGATTTATGTGAACTACTTTTGGTTTACCTTTCGGTAACTTCTTAATTCGGTATATTACGTCATTTATTCTCTTTTTAATTTCATACGGACCCTCCCATTGTCTTTGCAGTTTAGGAGACAAGCCACGACGACTTTGTGGATTATAAAGCCAAACAAAATCACCTACTTCATAGCTTTCATTCTTGCATCGAGAACAGTATTGATCTTTCAATCTGTCACTGGTTAACTAGATGTGTTGTCGGGCAAGTTCATAAATGTTGTTTATTCTTAACTTCAGGCGGTCGACATAATCTTCGCTTGCAACATGTACTTCGGAAGGTCTGCAGCCAAACTCTAGGTCGCACGGAAAACGAACTTCACGACCTAACATCAGGCAGGTTGGAGTTGGAGAGTTTTATTCACGGCCGAGCGGTAGGCCATTGGGAATAAATAAATGTGCTGGTCCCAATCTCTTTGATGTTTTGATACAACTTTGGACAGGTGTTTACTCATCGTTCGGTTCATGCTCTTTCCAACGCAACGTTTTGGAAAAGGGTTGACTCGAAGTTTCGCCCTTGGTCGGAGTGGATCTCTAAAGGAACACCAAATCGGCTAAAGAATTCTTTAACAACTACCTCTGCAACGGTAGCAGCTTCTTGATTTGGTATCGCATAGGCCTCAGTCCATTTCGTAAAATAATCCATGGCTACCAGGATATATTTATTTCCATCATTTGTCTCTGGAAGTGGACCTGCAATGTCGATTGCTATTTTTTCCATAGGACTACAAACATTGTACTGTTTCATGGGTGCCCTCTTTTTACCAACTGGACCATTATTGGTTGCACATAGTTCACATTTCCGGCGCCATCTTCTTACATCATCTTTACAGTTTACCTAATAGAACCGTTCTCGAACCTTTTGCAGAGTCTTCGTAATATCAAAGTGTCCACCTGATGCACTGTCATGTAACTGACGCAATACTTCTGACACTTTACTTTTAGGTACAATCAACCGAAGCTTAGATTCTGTACCATCATCGTTCTCAAAAGGTTCTATACAGAAGATCATCTTTTAACACTAGGCAATTCCATTGGCTCCAGTAACACTTGACTTCTGGACTACATGCACTAATGTCTTGCCAAGAAGGTCTTTCAATACGACGCATCCAATCCAATACTCTTTTTATATATGGATCATCTGCTGGAGCGTCTTGTAGCTATTGAGGCTGCCATTGATCATTAATGACGGTATTTCGTCTCACGAGGCAAAGTCGTTCTTCTAATTTAGGACAATGATTACGATTTGCACTGTATGGCCGTCTTGACTGAGCACCAACATTTGAATGTCGTTTTCCAGCCCAGTGTTCGATCTGTTCTAGCTTTCTGACTGTTGCACTATTTTCTTGAAATTTGGGGCGAATGTGACCTACTGTTACGATTCCAACATCTGGATTCACGTCTCTTCGGCATCATGTTACGGAACTACTTTCCATACGATTTCCTCCAGACGTTTATCGTTTCGTTTGTCACTCTCTTCAGAGGTTCGTACTCGATAGCTCCGTGAAGCTTGACTAGCTGTTTCGTGCTCCAATGCAATAACGAGCGTTTCATCTAAAACTTTCGGTGTTGCTAGTCGTAAAGCTTTCTGTAGTTCACTGTCTCTCAACCCATTGACGAAGGTATCTACAGCAATTTCTTCCAAAATGTTGTCTGGTACCTCTGGATAAGCCCACAGCGCTATACGAGCAACATCTGCTTCAAATTCTTGCAAATTCTCACTTGCTCGGTGGATTCTACTTCTTATTTGTACTTTGTAGACTTGTTGTATATTGGCATCTCCGTAACGTTTATCTAGTCGAGTGAACAAGGTCTGGAAACATTTTTCTTGACCCTTAGGAATCGATCTTAGGATATCCGCAGATCACCTCGTAAAGCAGTAGTTAAGCAAACAGCTTTTTCTTGTTCTGTCCAATGATTGGCTGTCTCAATAGCTTCAAATTTTCAAAGGTATATGGACCAAGAAGACTTTCCATCAACTGGTGGCAATTTAAATCGCATATGATATGTCGTTTCGTCTCTAGGTGATTCTTCTTCCACTACTGGATCTAAGGCTACTGTATTAACTGGTGTAGCACTTTTGTATTGGTTATCATGCTCTCTAACTGTTTGATCTTCTCTTCCACTTTATCGAATGTTTTAGAGACTTCTTCAAATTTCTTATTGTTCTGAATACATATTTCTTTAATTATTTGTGAAGTCTCGTCGAATCTTATAGATACATTTTCGAATGTTTTATCAAATGTTTTGGAAACGTTCTCTAATTTATTATCATGTATATATATATATATATATATATGTTTCTTCAATCATTTGTGAGACGTTTTTAAATCTTTTATCATTTTTTTTTAAGTTTCTTCAATCATTTGCGACCATTTTTTATTTTGGTTAAAAAACTGCTTCTTCTGATGACTGAAACTTTAATGTCTCTGGGTCTTCTCCATTTTTGTTGAGAACAGTCTTCAGTCGTTCTTGGAGTATCTTCTTGGACCCGCTGCATTCTTCATCGCGTTCTTCTAGTTGCTCACGCAACTGTTTTACTGAAAGTATACTAGCAGCATCTTTGGTCAGGCACACATGTATTTTTTAAATATTCTTTCGTACAAAGATCACTACCGAACTGCGCGGATGTTCCCGACGAACAATACTTTTCAAAAGTTCAAAAATCTTTTTCAAAAGTCACTACTGAATTTATTTTGCAATAAATTAATTATCCTCACACCGTGACACCAACTGTAGCGAGGTTAAATAAAACGAGCGGTTCGAATTGATATATAGTACTTGTTTACCGGGTAGGAAAAGCATAACATTCCTGGACGACTGTGAAGATTGCTAAGTCGAGGCGCAAGCCGAGACTTAGCAACACAGAGTCCAGGAATGTGGCTTTTCCTACGAGGTAAACATACTATTTTTCCGCAAATCGTTTAAAATTCGACAGATATTGATTGATTTAAAAAAAACGCGATAATTTTATTCCCAAATAAATGGTGCTTTGAAATTCCTAATAAAATTACTTGGGTTACTATGGAAACGTATTGAGGTTGAATTGTCAAACTGATGTAGAACACTAACAACTGTACGGAAATATAATTTCCTTACAGTAAGGAAGTCCTGACTTTTTCTTCAAGAAATTTTGACAGGAATGTCAAAATTTATAAGTTTACAATTCGGTAATATCTTAACAACTCAACTCATAACATCGTTACATATATGTACCAAAAGTATTATTCTAGAAAAAATTTATTTCAAATCCTTTATAAAAGGTATATAATAAAATGCCCAAACGGGCTATCACAAATATATTACAAAACGTTTTCGGATTGTTAAATCCATCATCAGTGTAAACGAGGTATACATGCTATGAGTCATCAAAATATATGGGTCAAAACCCTTTAAATGATATAAATTTACAGTTGTTTTACATTATATGTGATTACAAATTATGATGTTTAAGTTACCGTTGGAATTGGTAACATGGCGACGTATGACCCTACATAGGTAAAATGGTGGCTCATAGCATGTATACCTCGTTTACACTGATAATGGATTTAACAATCCGAAAACGTTTTGTAATATATTTGTGATAGCCCGTTTAGGCATTTTATTATATACATTTTATAAAGGATTTGAAATAAATTTTTTGTGATATATGGTATACAGCCAGCTACAGGAACTTAGTTTCCTAGTGGATTTTTATTATTCGAGAATCATCTTGAGTAGTCCCACCTCTAATTCGTTGTTTGATGGGTCGGTTTTGCCTGCGTTCGAGACATCTGTGGAAGGTTCTCGATGCCCTTTCGAGATGCAACCGTTACATGGATCAGTTGCTTCTGATGACATTACTCAAGTAAAATCTATACTAAATACTATTAAAAGTAAAAAAAAATTACAAGCAATTCTGTTGACTCTGACAATATTAGAATAGCTCGCTTTGGAAAGAAAAATAAAAATCGGCACCATTCACTTAAAGTATTCTTATCTTCAACTGAGGATGTTCATATAGTTCTTAAAAGTGTAGTATTAAGTATTTTTGAAAAATTTAAACGCAGAATGAACGATTACATTATTACCGAGATCCGAAAGCCCCTGAAAACTTCTATAATGTTTATTTTAGTAAGTTACAAGGGTAAAAAAAAAGAAAATTAAGTGCAATTTTTAATTTCAAATAACTCATTAAAAAAACTTTTTGTTTATTCTAAGGGACTTTCGACCCTCGGTAATAATGCAATCTTTCATTCTGCGTTTAAATTTTTCAAAAATTTTTATTAGTTTTCTCAGAATTAAAAAAAAATTGAATGCATTTAAAAAGCATTGGCCCGAAATTTTACGCCTACACTCTTAAACTGAACCAAAACATTGGCAGTGCTAAAAACATCTTTATCAACATTGATTAAACTCCTACTCAAAGGAAGGTATTTGAATCTGTAAAATCTGAGCTTTTGACTTGTCAGAAGGCAGGAGAATAGAACCTGTCAAAAAGATATAACAGTATCCTAACAATATTTCAAAAAACTTCTTAGCCACAATGACTTTGGCAAGCTCTCCATTTATTATCAAAATGTTATAGGACTTCTAACAGCTTGTTCGATGTGATTATATTATCTGAAACATGGTTAACAGCTGATATAAGCGATGCTGAATTTGGTTTACTTAATTATGATATCTACAAACAGGACCACATACAGGAATCCAGTAATTTCAACCAAGGAGGTGGTCTGCTAATAGTTGTTTAGAAAAAGTTTTCAACAAAATTTATCCCATCAGATGCTTCTCTCAAACAGGTATTTGTTCAATTTAAAAAACTTATTGGGAGCAGTATATATATTCCACCTAGATCCAGAATTAATCAATATTAATATGTTTTGGATGGTCTGCGCTGCGATTCATGTATCTTCTGGAGTGGTCAGCAATCACATCATTGATGAAGGGGATGTTGAGGTCTGCATGCAGGGTTTGGTTTGACACATACCCTGGGGCTTTAGCTAACATACAAATAGTTTTTGACTGGAATGTCTGCAGTATTTTGGTGTTGGATGGTTTGCTACAGCCCCACAGCTCAATTCCGTACGTTCACACTGGTTTGAGTATTGTTTTATAGATGGTTAGTTTGTTTTCTAATGAAAGTTGCGATCTTCTGTTGATTAGCCGGCTCATATTTTTAACTTTTAGGTCGAGGTGTCGTCGTTTGGCTGCAATATGTGATTTCCAAGTAAGTTTTTCGTCTAGATAAAGGCCCAGGTACTTTACTTCTGTCTTTATTGGTATAGGTGAATTATTTAGGTGTAGTTGTGGACATCTAATTTTTCGATTTGTAAAATTTACTTGACAAGACTTGTTTGTGTTGACATTTATTTTCCAGCATTTAAGTCAGTCTTCTAGTTCATTGAGATGATTTTGCAATTTGTTAAATGCTAATGTTTCATTGATATCTGATGCTAGTATACCAGTGTCATCCGCAAATGTTGCCATTAGTGTATTTTCGCTAATAGGAATATCAGCAGTGAAGATTTGGTAAAGGAATGGGCCAAGTACACTGCCTTGAGGTACTCCAGATTTTATTTGGTGGTAGTTAGATAGAGCACCTTCGTATTTAACTTGAAGTATCTGTCGGATAAGTATGATTTAAGGAGGAGGTAGATTTGGTCAGTTAGCTGAGTTTTTATTTTAAAGAGGAGACCCTCGTGCCACACTCTATCAAATGCTTGCTGTATATCGAGGAACGACAGATTTGTTTCATTTCTAGGCTCTCTTTTATTTTGTTGACTAATCTATGGTACTGTTGTATTGTTAAGTGATTTGAGCGAAAACAAAACTGATGATCTGGAATAAGGTTTTTTCATAGGTATTATTGTTTCTATTCTGTTAAGGATTAACCTTTCGAAGACTTTTTTTGCAGACACTTTGCAAACACTTGCACTTGCAAGTTTTTTTAAGGTTTGCCAAAATATACGAAGTATTTTTCGTAACGCTGTATTGATGAAAACTTGTAATTAGTGTACTGCGTGTACTGATACCTTCTATGTTTCACAGCCATGTTCTGGCTGGGATATATGGAACACATTAGTAGAAGAATTTGGGTCTATACACTAATACCGTGATAAAGCACAAATATACCGTTCAAATAAATAAAATCACACATTTGTTTCAAATAAATCGTTTTATTGTGATTATTAACATAAAAGTATAATTTTCTAAATATTTATAGATATAAAAATAGTTTTATTATTTTATTATATTATATTATATATATATATATATATATATATATATATATATATATATATATATATATATATATATATATATATATAATATTATCAATCAATATTTTTAATAATTTCTGTTGGTAAATACTTACGAAAGTCGTAGTATAACATCATCTGCCTATAAAAAAAAATTGAACAAACCAATTAATCCAATTGTGAAAATTAATTTACTAACAATAAATCAGTAAATATGAGTGGCTCTGACGCAAAGGTGCCTAACCCCAAAAATTTCTTTTACTGGATTAGGCTTAAGCGCTTATAATTTCTGTAAAAATCGTGTGCAGAATCAGCCTAAACTAAATTTTTGTTGGTATGGTGTCGGTCAGATAATTCAATCGACAAAAAAAAAAGAAACCCAAACTTCCAGGTCAAAAGAATGAACTCACTAGAGTTTTTTAGTAGCAAGTCCCTTGAGAATAAGATAACAAATAAAAAAGTTATTATAACTGGCGAAAAAGCGGAATGACTTAAAATCCAACAGATAAGGTAACTTAAAAATGAACCAAAAAACCGTAACCATGGTAAGTTTGAAACCATGAATGATTTGGAGCACGCAGTTCATGAATGGGAACAAATCCCTCAAGCAGATTTTGCTGCCTTAATCGGAAGCATGCCTGATCGAATGAGAGCCGTAATTAGGTCTTATGGAGGTAATACACTCTACTAAATATCGTTTCTCATAAAAAATGTTAATATTAAAAAAAAATTGTTTCTTTACAGATTTTTAAATATTTTGAATTGTTTATTGTGTTTTCTGTGTAACAATCTTGAGTTGTAATAAATTTGACTTTTAAATTTTGTTTATTATTTAATACTCAATTGGGAACATCTTAAACTTTTTTAAACGCCAGTTTAAAAAAGTAAATATATCCACTATTTTATTGCATCCAAGTAATTTTTTAATCGACCTTTTAGTTGTGTGCGGTCCGTTTGACTATGACAGAAATAAAAAGTAAATCAAATTTAATGTCATTATGTTAATATAGTTATATTTATATTTTATTATTATATTATTATAACAGTGGGATATTCTATTTGTTTATAAGCCAAAAAGTTGTTTATAATTTTAAAACATTCCTGGCCGTCCAAATAATCCGAGTTCAATCCCATCTTCTTCTTCTTCAGGTGCCATCTCCGCTATGGAGGTTGGCAATCATCATAGCTATCTTAATTTTTGAGGCAGTAGCTCTAAATAGTTGTTTTGAGCTGCATCCAAACCATTCTCTCAGGTTCTTCAGCCATGAAATTCGTCTTCTTCCGATGCTTCTTCTGCCATCTATTTTTCCTTGCATTATGAGTCGCAGGATGCCATACTTATCGCCCCGCATCACATGTCCGAGATACTGTAGCTTTCTTTCTTTAATTGTAAGTTCAATTTCCTTCTCTTTGCCTATTCTTCTCATTATTTCATTGTTTGTAACTCTATCTACCCAGGAAACCCTCATAATTCTTCTATAGGTCCACATTTCAAAGGCGTTAAGTCGTCTCATGGTATCTAGATTTAACGTCCATGATTCCACTCCATAATATAGTACACTGTATACGTAACATTTTGTTAGGCGTACTTTAAGAGCTAATGTTAGATCTTTGCCACATAGGACCTTTTTCATTTTTATAAAATTAGAACGTGCTTTTTCGATTCTGACTTTGATTTCTGCCGTGTAGTCATTATTTTCTGTTATAAGTGTTCCTAGGTAAGTGTACTTTTTTACTCTTTCGATCTGCTGGCCCTCTACTATCAAGATTTCGTTAGTATTATAGTTTCAATCGTTCAATCCCATAAAGTGCGTTAAATAGATGAAGTGCTTGTTGCAAGTAATCTAAGTGGATGAAAAACATTGAATAAAAAAAGTTTGTGTCCTCCTCTTTTTTTGTATTTATTACTATTTTTCAACAAGGGTAAATAAGTTAAAATATTTTTAATCAGCTGTATCTTATAGAAAATTTAATTGTCGGTATTTTATTTTATTACGACTTTGCTCAAAAATGAATTGTTGTCTAGAAAAAAAATCGATGTTTTCATTAATTTTTAAGGCTGTTTTAGCAGTTCAAGCACACTGCGATTTGAAATGGGCGTATCACTTACATTTCTACACTGCTTACGCGAGACTATCTTTACTCAGTGGCGTCGGCCAACGGGCAACAAATACATTACTCTCCATTCAAATTAGTTTTAACATGAACTAAATGACCGTACGCTCATGAGATTTGCAGTCAC
Organism: Diabrotica balteata; assembly: GCA_918026665.1. NCBI lineage: Eukaryota > Metazoa > Arthropoda > Insecta > Coleoptera > Chrysomelidae > Diabrotica > Diabrotica balteata. The sequence continues at coordinate 42,170,866 of OU898278.1, forward strand.
GAAGCCGATAACGGTGAACCTAAGCGACAATGATGAGTAACACGTTTCACTATTAGATTTTAGTATTTTTTAGCAATTTTCTTCAAAGTTTGAACACGCTTTTCTCGATTATTACGGGACACAGAAAGGTGAAAAAAATCAACGATTACAGAAAAAAACTCTTTCAATCGATGGGCGTAAAAAGTTTGGTTATAATAGAACGTTAAACAGTATAATCCAATTTTTCAACAGAAGTAACAAAAAAATAAAAAAAGTAAAACCATCATTTTAAAAGCAACATAGTTTCGAATATTGTGTCCAAATTTCGAGACATTTTGTCGGTAAATAACAGTTCCTAGGTTTTGGTGCACCGATAAAACAGCCTTAAATACACTTCTCCAAGAAATTAACGCACCACTTCAATAAATCAATTTTATTTGTAAACAGGCAAAGAATCAAAAATAAAACTTCACCAGATTTATTCTACATTTTATTAGTAATTATAACAATTTGTCTAATCATCAGAAAATGTTGAAGTACATACAGGAGAAAAAAAAAATAAAACGGAAAATTCTAAAAAAATAATGATAAGAAAAGTAAACTAAAATATGAAAAATTCTTAATAACGAGTGTTTCCACCTCTACTACGTATAACAGCCTCAAATCGTTGGCCCATACTTAAAATTAATTGCCGTATTTCATTTTGGTCTAGTTCTCTCCAAATCTGAATCAGCCTCTCTCCCACTTCCTGTAAGTTGTTTGGTTGGATCGGTGTCGCTCTTAATCGCCTACCAAGGATATCCCAGAGATTTTCAATCGGATTTAAATCTAAACTATGTGCTAGCCATTCCATAGTGTTAATTTCTACCTCTTCTAGATAATTTCTGACGATCTGTGCAGCGTGAGGTCTGGCATTATCTTGCATTAGTAAGACATTTTCACCGATATAAGGAGCGATTGGTGCTACATGTTGCTCCAGGATCTACTTTCAGCTGTAACAGTTCCATTTTGTATGACCACTAGGTCCGTACGTGCGGTCAAAGAAATACCACCCCAGACCATAATGGATCCTCCACCAAAAAATGTGGTGTGTGACAAGTTACACTGAGCTTATCGTTCGTTGGGTCGTCGCAACACACGAACACGTCTGTCGTCATTGTACAAACAAAATCGGGATTCATCAGTAAATAGCACTTGTTTCCAGTCAGCCTCTAACCAATTAACGTGTTCTCTGGCAAAATGTAGTCTCCCCCTTCGATGCTCTGCAGTTAATAGAGCCTGAGTTCCCAACCAGGGGGGCATGCCCCCCAAGGGGGGCATAGAGAGATGTCAAGGGGGGCGGAAGACGTTTGTGATTTTAGAAAGAAAAAAAATAATCAAACAACATTTACAAATTATATTACAATGTAATTTTTAATTTACACGGATAAAATTAATGAAATTAAATATGTCAACAACCGTTTCAAAACCCGACACCAACGTCGTCAATCGCAGTTTATATAAGTTTCGACAAGCCACTACATGAAATCCGCGCACAACCCCTCCGCACCGATTCCGCATAACGTTCATTAGGAATTAGGATTAGTTAGATCATAGGTAGATAGAAAATAGTTGAGTACCTACCGGACGTGCATGAGCATATGTGACATTCATTCACACTTTACGAAAAATTTGACGTTTCGGTATCAATTTGTTGCTGAGAAATTAGTTTGAGTGTGTATAATTATTGTGTTTCACTGTTAAAAGGTAAGTTTGTGTATTTACAAACTACAGTTGTCATTTTTATTAATTTACTAAATTATTGATTGAGCTAAGATGTGTTCGTAGATCGATCATTATATCTTTTTTAACACATTACAATCAAACCTACGTGGCGAATTAATTTTGAAACGTTAAATACATTACGTTATTAAGATAAATGGGCATTTATAAATAGTAATTACATGTAGGTATTTTGTTTGTTTATTTATTACTGTTTTATTGTTATAGGTTGCAAAATGGCAGCGAAAAAAAGAAAGTTTTCCGAAGATTATATTAAGTTTGGATTTACCTTCATAGAAAAAGACGAGTTACAGTTACCTCAGTGTGTGATATGTATGAAAGTTTTAAGTAATGATAGCATGAGGCCCAATCGCCTTGAAAGACATTTGAAGGTACAACATCCTACTCTGGTTTTGAAGACGCAAGAGTTTTTTTCTTCTAAAGCAGAATCACTCAAGCGGATGAGATTGGATAAATCGGGAAGTTATCACAAAGGTGTATCGCAGCATCTCAAAGCTTCATTTGAAATAGCATTTATTTAATTTTATTTTATAGAAGAATTAATAAAACCGTGTGTCCTAAAAGCCACGCAGATAATTTTAGGAGAAGATGCAGAGCAAAAAATGAAATCTATTTCTCTTTCGGATAATACAGTCAAGCGTAGAATCGATGACATTGCAGCAGACATAAAGTCACAAATAGTCAACAAAGTAAAATTATATAATTATATAACGGCACTATAATAAGCAATTATGATTATATTCAGGGGTTCATATCAAAACTTCAACTTTGGAATCAAAAAATCTCTTCTGAAAATGGTATGTCTTTTTCTCGGCTGTTCGAAGCAATTAAAAATAATATACTTGACGCAAATTTTAAAGCTGACATAAAAACTCATTTGCAAGCGCTGAAAGACGAATTTCGCCGATACTATCGAGACATCAATTCAGAGTCACCAATATGACGTATGACAAGTAATCCATTTGTTGTTGATGTGTTCCAATTACCAGAAGAAATTCAGGAACAATTTCTAGATATAATGGCTGACTCGTCCATGAAAGATGACTTCCATCTCTTGACATTGGAGAAACTTTGGATTAAAAGATTGCCTGTTAATTCGAAGGTTGCCTCTCTTGCTTTACGAATACTAGTTCCTTTTTCTTCAACTTACTTATGTGAGACAGGCTTTTCTGCTCTAGTTTTAATTAAAACTAAACAGCGAAATCGTCTTGATGTCGATAGCGACCTGATGATAGCTCTGGCAAAAACAGATCCTAGAATCAACCAAATAGTACAGAATATGCAATCTCAAGTGTCTCATTAATATTTACTTTGTTAAATTTAATTTTTTTGATAAAAAACATGTACTAGTTTAATTAAACTTTTAAAATTTGTTTATTAGAATTAAAATAAAATTTTAAGTATATAATGTGCGTTTTTTGTTGTATTTATTAAAAAAGTAAAGGGGGGCATGAAAATTTAATTTATAGTCCGGGGAGCCCCAACAAAGAAAAGGTTGGGAAACCCTGTAATAGAGGATCTAGGATGGCAATCCTAGGTGATAAGTTGTATTCCCTAAATCGCTGGTGAACAGTTTCAGTACTAATTTGTATAGCATGCACGTCTCGAAGCTGAATTTGTAGACTTCGATGTGTTACAAAACGTTGTCGAAGAGCAGAAATTCTTAAAAATTGATCTTGAATAAGGGTAGTTACCCGGTTTCGTCCTTGCCCAAGTCTGCTAGTATGATCCCCTATTTCGAGGAATCTTTTTAACACCCGTGAGACGGATGTGTGGGACACATTAAACCGACGACCAATTCTTCGGTAACTCCAACCTTCTTCCGACAGTATCACGCCGACGTGATTGACGCTCCATAATAAACACAATTAACAGTAATCAACAATTAAACGGTAGCCGAATAAAATTCGTGGACACTTGAAAATTAGTATATTTTTAGAAGTAGTACATTTTTTGCTTCTTTTTGTTTTGTTGCAAAAAAAAACTATAGCGATAAAACATAATCAATAAATATAGAGTGTACGAATAGCATATACAAGGGGCTTGCAAAATATAACATAACAATGGAAATTTTTATTAAAGCTAATAAAATATTTTAATATTACAAAGTGATGCGTTAATTTCTTGGAGAAGTGTATTTTATTTTTTCTGCGAAAATCCGAATGCCACCTTTAACATTCAAGTCAAATCAGATCCGCCTTGGTCTATGCTTAACCTTATCGTGTTCACTGTGATATTGTTTATAGTATCCTAATTTTTTATTCGCTAAAATTTGTAATTAGTATTTATATGGCAGAATGAATTGGTACCAGAAGAGTGGCTAAATGGAATAATATATCCGTTGTATAAAAAGGGTGATCTACTCTAATGTAAAAGCTAAAAAGGCATTACTCTGTTAGCATCTGCGTATAAAATCTTCGCCAATGTATTATTTGAAAAACTTAAACATTTTACAAAGGATATCGTTGGTCAATATCAATGCTGATTTACTGCTGGAAAGTTAACTACACATCAAATTCAAGCACATAGGCAGATTCTAGAAAAGTCACTAGAATACAACATAGATACACACCATCTCTGCATCGACTTTAAAGCAGCCAATGACAGTGTGAAAAGAACTGCATTATATAATGTAATGATAGAGACTTTGGGATCACACCTAGTCTAAGACAAGGGGACGCGCTGGTGTGCCTCCTCTTTAATATTGCCTAGGAAAAGCCAATCAGACAATTAAATATTAGAATAAATGGAACTATTTTTTAATAGATCGACGCAAATTCTCGCATTCGCTGACCATACAGTTATAGGGGGCAGAAGTAGGAGATACATGGTGCAGTGTTTTACAAGGTTTGTGGACGAGGCAAGTAAATTAGGAATTGTGGTAAACGAGGAAAAAACCAAATATATGTTGGCTTCTAAAAACACCCGAAATATCCAACAGATAATTCAAATTAACAACCATACCTTTGAGCAAGTCAAAGAATTTACATATCTTGGATCGCTAGTAAACGCAACAAACACGACAAGCGACGAAATAAAAAGACGGATAGCAATAGCAAACAGAACTGTTCACGGTCTCCAGAAACATTTAAAAATAAAAATATAAAAGATGCAGTAAAGCTCAATATATACAATACCTTAATAAGACCAGTTTTGATATATATTGCTAAAACGTGGACATTATCTCTTCTTTTTCTTCTTCCTTCTGGTATGTAGGCTTTAAAGCCTGTTTCTTCTTCAATATTAGCCTCCTTAATTGTCTAAATTGTCGCACCATCTTTTTCTTTATCTCAAACAATTATCTCAAAATGATGAAAAACTTAATGTTGTGTCCGTACACACTTTGTAGATATCTTGACTATCTTGGTTGATGTCTTTAGGATTGAAATGCCATTATAAATCTAACCTTTTAGGTGCTACTATTGTTCTTTTGGAACGGCGCAAAGGAACATCTGAGCAAGGCGAGGAAATGATACTTGAATCACCTTGACTATGAGAAGGTAATCTATTGGCATCCATTCATTCTGATTGTACCTCAGGTATATCGGTATTATCACCATTTGGAATTGACTCACAAGCAGCTGTTTGTTTCTCGATATATTCATTTGTAACTGTGGGCACATAAGGCATAACATTATTTTCAGACTGTAATGGTGTATTTTCCCCTATAGCTCTTAACTGGTCAATGTGTCGTTTCCAATACTGGCTATCATCTAATTTGATTATATAGTGCAGCTTTCCCAGTTTGGTATTTTTGAGAGAAAAATTCTTAGAAAAGTTTTTGAAACCGTAAAGGAAAATGGGCTATGGCGTCGAAGATACAACTTTGAACTATATTAGTTATACACCGATCCAGATATTATGAAATTCGTTAAAGTGCAGAGACTTAGATGGGCTGGACACATTGCTAGGTTGTCGAATCCTAGCACGAAGAGATTAACATTTTCAAAATCAGAAGATAAAAGAAGTAGAGGACGGCCACGAAGGAGATGGATTGATGACATGGAAGAAGACCTAAAGCTTCTAAGGGTCAGAAGATGAAGGGAAGTTGCCAGGAATCGACAGGAGTGGCGATTTCTTTGTGAGCAGGCTAAGATCCACAACCGATTGTTGAGCCACTTATGATGATGATTTGGAATAATACAAATAATACAGTATCAATTTTTGTAGCGGTGCAATAATTTTGAACACAGCTATATTATGAAAGAAAACACATCTAGGTTTTGTTTTAATCCTTCAGTGATGGCTAAAGACAATACCTCTGTAAATAATAAAAACTTGTCTGATATCAAATAGCTTCTTTACTGGCATTTTAGGTCTAACTGGCGGTGTTAGCAACGCAAATACGCGGACGGACAGGCAGACCGCACAAACTAAATGATCAAATTTTTGTAAATACTTTTATTTGGATCCAGTAATATAGAGATCGTCCCGTTAAAACTCTCAAAACATATATTCTTTGTCCGCATTTTTTAGGAAAAATTTTATATTTTCTTACCAATTCAAAGAACATATGATGCACTTGAAACAACATTTGCTGATACGGGCTCATATCCGCTTCTGGATATATAACATGTAGATGCAGGTGATCTACAGTAGTATATGGTGGACAATGGAAACCTATTCTGGCGTCTTCACTATTGCCATTTTTTAGCTCTAGGACTCTTTTACCAACCTCCAACATTCTTTCCACTAAATAAATAAAAATATTAGATAACTACCAGAATTTCATATAAAAGATAAGTAATTTAATGTTTATTTATTAACCCTTTCACGGATAAGCATGTACTAGTCGTCAAAGAATTTTAATCATTGTGAAACAAGACCAGAGCCGGCTGTTTATAACACAGTATTTATTAAAATGTGACGTCATCCTAAAAAATAAACTTTGTGTTTGTGGGATTTAAAAAGTAAGAAATATGGATGTTCTTCTTAGTTCAGTTGCGAGAGTTGTTAATCTCTGACAGTTGGTTATAAGACCTTTGTACCATACCCTGTAGTATATATATAGTATATATATGTATATATATATATATATATATATATATATATATATATATATATATATATATATATATATAACATATCTCAGGGTTAAAATTAAGCTAGAAGAAAACAGTCCTTATATATCACAGTGAGAAGTAGAAAAGACCATTCAAAGAATAAAAAATCCAGGTCCTCATAATATACATAGGTCCATAGAGAAATCATTAAATTACTTAAAGAAAACTATATTGACCTAACGCTATATGTTTAACACTGTTTACCAGACAGAGAATTTCCCAAATTGACTTCAATTTACCGCTAGTACCATTAGCGAAAAAATATCTCTCAACAAGTGTGAAGAATATAGAGCCATTACTTTCATGAGACATATACTAAAAATCTTCCTATACATTACACATGATAGAATATATCAAATTAGAGTTAGAACAAACAAAGAGTTAAGTGATGAGTGAGCAAGTCCAAAGAGCTAGTGATTCTGCTTTCTAGATGAATTTAAAAAACTTCGACAAAGTACACCACAACAAATTCAATGATATTCTTAGAAAGGTATGTATTAAAGATAATAGCCTGGGGACATTATCAGAAATTTATATGTGCCACAAAAAGACACTGCTAAAGGGAATAACAAGTATTCCCAAAAATTCAATATCCTGAGTGAAGCTGGGCAGAGACATGTTTTGTCATCTCTATAATTTAATATTTTGATGAACATTCATTTAGAGAAATAATCCTGCAGAAACTGAAGACGGGCTTGGTGAATGGAATATTTATGATTTGATGAATAATAATTTACTAAAAATGACAGACTTTGAAGTGTGGTATTATTACAGGATGCTGTGTATCTGTCACATGGATCGACTTATCAATCAAATATGTTTCAAAGAATAAATCAAGGCCAAAAATTATCAGCACAATTTTGCAGAAAATTGGCATGACTATATATGTAATGAGAAACAATAAGTGCCACTTTCTTAGGCTTACAATGCAGATTACATTAAAGGGGGGACCAGGAGACAAGTAATCTAATAGCTGAAAAATATAAGAGACTGGTCTGCCAACCCTTATTAGAATTGTACAGAATCACTCTCAAGTGAATAGAATATTAGAAAAGCAAGTGGTTTTTAGACATAACAGGTGACAAACATCTTCATCCTATGAAGGATAATAGAAAAACCAATAAAAGGGGGAGATTACTTAATTATTTGTCACATTCATACATTTAAGTCTATGGAAATGTCATATCTACTATTATATCAGGGGTATAGTATCAAAAATGGCTATGTCCATAATTTTTAGAAATTGACATTTTGATGGCAACATTTTCATTTTGAGACAGCCTATTACCTAAAGAAATAGTTTGGGATTAAATTTAGCTTAGTCCAGAGAAATTTTGATTAAAAAAAATTGGTTGGAAACAAACTTGGTTACGTCCACATAAACTCAGTATCAAACATAGCTACGCGCACGCCAGCCAATAGGAGCTCTTCATTCGAACCAAATCTGTAATGGCCACTAATATAATTTATGTGTTGTTACGGTGTAAGTTTTTCGCATTTTAAATAAGAATTCCTGTGATTTCAAGTAAAATCTATAGTTTTTTGTCAAGATGGATGTTTTTCCTATGCCCGTTAATCAAAACCAGGCACGAAACGGATTGCACAGCCACAAAAGTGGAAGGCTAACAAGGCGAAAAAAGAGAGGTAAATTCGTTCTTTTGCCAGGCCCGTACCGCAGGTCAGATTTAGGTATAGTCGAACCCTCATATTGAAATAGCCATCGTGCCAAGCAAAAGTATTCCTATAATCGGGATTTTCTAACAACCGACTATTGGTGGCTAGTAGAATCGTTTCGGGACCTCAAATTTCTATTCCTTAAACCATGATATTCCTAAATAACCAGTATTCTTCTTCTAATAAGCGGGTTCGACTGTATAAGCTAGTGATGGGTATAATTTCTAAAGCCACGTATCCATTTCGCGAGGCTACCACGCGCGTCATGTTCGTTGTCGTTACCGCCGAAAGTGGACACCACACTGTTACGTGAGGCAAAGCCATAAAGCGTTTGCAAAACTGTTATAATTATTGAACGTGAGCTAGGCCGCGCGCGGCAGCCTCGTGAAATGGATACGTGGCTTTAGAATGAAGAATTTTTCGAGTAATACCGAGAACCCTATTCGCTTTTAATGCTGATTAAAAATAAATACTGTTTTATATTCATCAATGATTCCTGATTTGTTCCTGAAGTACCGAGAACCAAGAACCTTATTCGCTTTTAAAGTTGATTAAAAAATAAATACTGTTTTAAATTCATCAATAATTCCTGATTTGTTTAATGTTTACATTCGTTATTGGCTCTCACACTCACTGAAATGTGTTTACAGAAATGTGATATTTTCTGAATTTGATAATCTTGAGAATAAGCACATTTTCTTTGTTGAATGAGGAATCCTATTAAAAAAATTAGTATCAGTTGTGCAGTTGTATTGCGTTTTTTTTGTATCCCAAAAAATATTCATTACGTTAGTTTATTATATTCTTTGACCTCCAAAAAGATTTGTTTATAAAACTAACTTATAGCGACGGCTTCCTCAGTCAGTATTCTAATACTTTGTTTGATTTAAGTGTTCGAGATATCTTGAGAACTTTCAGGAATCGAATACTCGTCGATTCTTGGTATTTGAGAACCCCACCACTAGAATAATGTATGACTAATATCGTTGGATGTTTAGATGAGCTCTTTTAGTTTGCGACTTATGCTACCATGGGGCTAAAAACAATTCAGAGTAGAAAAAACAGTTCATAGGTTGAGGGAAAAAGCTTTCTATTCGCTGCTCAAGACAGAAGAAGAGGGTTTGAAAATAATTTCTTATGATTGCCAAAAAAACATGAATCTTCCTAAAGTACCAGATCAATCGTGTTATTATAGCAGGCAATTATATCTTTTTAATTTCACTATTGTGGAAGGAACTTCAAAGACACCACTTAATAAAAACAACGTTTTCGCAAATGTCTGGACAGAGAACACTTTCTCAAAAAATTCTAAAACAATAGCATCTGCAGTGTATAACCACCTAAACAAGATGGATCTTACCAATATAACTACCATTAGACTGATCTCAGACGGCTGCGGGGGTCAGAATAAAAATTCCACCATAATCACAATGTGTTGCAAATGGTTGTTGGAACATTCTTCTATTAAAACAGTAGAACTGGTGTTTCCAGTAACTGGCCATTCCTATCTTCCAGCAGATAGAGTGTTCGGAAACAGTGAAAAGGGATTTCGTAAAATGGACACAATACTAAGCCCGAATCAATACATCGATATCATTTCACAGCAGGCAACTATTGTAAAAGTAGGCGAAGATTTCATTGTATATGATTTCAAAAAGGAAGCTGAAACAATACTGAAACCCCCGGACAGTGGAAAGTACAGTTTGCGCAGTGTAAAAGATTCTATTTAAAACGATCGAAGCGGATCGGAAATGTGTTGGTTCAGTCGGAGAGATTTTACAGGAATCAATCGGGAAAATATGAAAATGTTTGTCGGAAATCTAAAATTATGAGTATGATTGCTCCTAAAAAAATAATACAACACATACCTGTAAAGGCATTAAAAGTAAGGGACGTTAAAAATCTGCTATCAAAACATTTTGGAGACGACTGGCAAGGCCTGGAACAATTAAGTTTCTATTCAGATGTGATAAACATTGCTGAAACTCTGGCTGAGAACGAAAATGACAATGAAGAATTGGAATGTGAACCAAGAGAAGAAACACCGCTTTTGTTGATATAATATTGTTAAAGTGATGATTTGTACTGAAACAAATATGTTAGAGATTTTTTTTTAGTTTTATCTTTTAACTATAGTTGTGTTGCTTTATAATGTTAGCCTGTAAGAAATATACATACCTAAAAAAATAAATAAAAAAAACCTAATTTTTGTACATAAATAGTTGACCAGCTGAAGAGTGACACGTGATGCTAGTGATACATGATACAAGGCGCGAGGAAACCTCATAAAAATAATGTTCATGATACGCAGTATTTTGACACATTGTACTGAGTCCGGCCGGCGAGATTACGTTGGAATCAAACTTGGTCAAGTCCTGTGAAGTTGGTATCAAACATGGCTATGTGCATCGCTTGGGATCAAAACAGGTTACGTCCAATAGTTTCTATCAATTCAGCGTATTTCCTGCTCTTGTAGTATGCTGAATGTAATATCAATATAAAGAGTGACTTTTCTTTCATTGTTTTAACAGTAATTCTCAAATTTTAGTTGCTGCCATCAAAAGTGAGAGTGTTTTTTTACTTCCTGTCAAATCATGCACGATGGACGTAGCCAGATTTGATCCTATACCCCTGATAGATATTATTTATCTATGGTCATATCAAAATGACAGTGACAGGTACTTGCAACACTACTCAAAATAATTACAAGCACATGAAAGAGTCAAATAACAAATAAATAACAAAGGATAGAAAAGAGTAAAAGGGAGAAGGGCGCCTAAAAAGGCATTGTAAATGATATGAGATGAAGACGAAAAATAATAAGTATCTATATAATTTTTTATATTAATACAAAGCTTTGAGCTGATTTTCAAAAATCTAATGTAATGACTTACCTAGAAGTTTATCTTCATTTGTTTTTAAACTGTTTATATTAGGAATATGTTTCTTGGGTACAACCATAAAGTGAATGCTGGATGCAGGTTTAATGTCAAGAAATACGATTAACTCTTCATTTTGAAATAATACTTCTGCAGGCGCATCTCCAGATATAATTTTACAGAAAATGCATTTAAAATCTGTTGTCATAGTAATAAATACCAAAATTATTTAGGAATGTGATAATTAAAAATTTAATAATATAGAATTATAACTGCCTTTTTCACATATATTGTTATAAATCGATATGTATTAAAAATTAAACCAAATATCAATTGAAAAATAGGTCCTTAGGACAATGAAAGTTCATTGTCTAAGGAAGAGTTTTTATTATCTAATTTTGCTGATGATTATCATTGTAGATTTGGTTTTTCCATGAAACGTATTTTCCAGTCCTTGACTAATCTCATTTTTATTCACTGATTGTGTATGTACGTATGTGTGGTGTGGAGAAGTTTGGTTTCGAACTATGCTCATTAGCCACACATCTTGTTAATGAAATATTACTCATGGTATCTCTACTTTTACTTATATCTATGATATTACTGTACTGACTTAGACTTAAATGTATAAAACCGCTGGTATTATTAGAGAATAAGCTATATGCAATAGCGTCTAATATAAATTAGTTTCCTTAAATATTATATTTTATGTCTAAATTCTTTATAGACCCGATTTAAATAAAAATTTGATGTCCATGATCTCTAAGATCACTAATCTTGTTTCACAAACAAGATAAGAAACAATAACGAGGATTGAGCGATGAGGATGATTAATAATAGAAACAAAAACAAATATTGTCATAATTTACAAGTGGCAACATTGAAACATATGGCCTCCATCATTGTCACATGTCACATTGTCTAATGACAGTATGACAGTGACAGAAATAAAAAACAAAACGTCAAGTCAAACTAAAAATTTTTCAGATAAACAAAAAGAATGTAATTTTATGAGTCATTTAAAAAATTTACCATGGGTACTATCAAAAATGTGATAGTTGTATTTTTAACTCTACAAATATTTGTTGTAACATGTAGCGACATTACAAAACTTGCTTTTGGCCAATTTACCCATGGACTTCCAGCAGCTTTTGGAGACTTTAACTCTGATGAACTTACAGATGTGTTTGTGTTAACTAATAAAGAACAAACACTCCAGATTCTTCTAGCTTATGCAGAAGAACCGTTGCTTCGACCAGCACCTACTCTTAATTGCACGTTTAAAAACCACAAGATCACCAGTGTTGTACCAGGTAAAAATTTAAAAGTTCATTTAGTTACTGTAATCTCCTGTTTGTTATTCATTAAAGATGTATGTTTGATTGAAATGTGAAATGGAGTTGTGCCAAGCATGTGGCAAAATTATCAAAATAGATGTGCATGTAGAGTAACAGATTAGAAAACAAAGAAACAAAAATGTGTAATAGATGCAGGCCCCAGAAATGATGAGTAGATGAAATCTGAACTACAACAGAGAAAAAAATGGATATGTAAGGCTTATGAGATTATTAGATAAATTTGTGTGAGACCAATGTCCAAGGGTGGATGGATATGGATTTAAAAAAAGACTTTAAATAGTGTGTTTTTGTGTTATAATATATAAATATAGGCCTTTCGGGCCCATAGGTTAGAGGTGGTCAAGTCTCCTTCACATCCATTTCACAATAAAATCAAGCCCTTTGTTATCTTTGGTATTATAAAGTGTAAAATTTGCAGTGCCAACTGTAAGGACTGTAAGTCCTTAGAAAATACTGTGTGTTAATATTTAGTATATTTCACATATTAAAATCAAATGCCAATCAAATTGATTTTGTATGTTTTCATTTTTGTATCCAATACAGACATTGCAACAATCTTTTTTAGGGAACCAGGTATATTGCTTTCTGTGTAGTGATTTACTGTCATTGAGAAAGTTGTAGAATTACTGTGTTTACAGATTAGGATGACAGAATTTACCATATTATTTTCATCCACTGTTGTTTTTAGGTGATTTTGATGGAGATGCCTTGATGGATGTGTTAATAACTACTATTAGAACTGATACCTGGATTAACAATGCGAGAACAAGTATTTATATTCTATGGGGAGGTAATACTACCTTCAATTGTCCAGAGATTGAAGAGAATCCATTTATTGAAATGTTAGGTCAACCATTGGCAATTGATTATAATCAAGATATGATCATTGATTTGTTTGGAGAAGACACCGAAAAACAAAGAGCCTTCTGGGTTTTTGATAAAAACAGAACTGAGCCTAAGAAAGTGTTGATGAAGCACCATAATAAAGAACCAATGCCAGAACTCATGAAGCCCCATGCTCATGCATTTTTAGGTAATCAAACAATGATATGCAATTCTACTTAGGCTTATACAAATATATGTCCAACCTAAATATAATTTATGGTGAGCAAATTAGTTAAATTAATTTTCATTTATTTGTTTTCAGATCTTAATGATGACTATATGGCAGATTTGTTCATAACTACAGTAGAGAATTTTGAGATATGGCTAGGTAGAGAAGAGTCAAATCCAAAGAAATCCAAATTTGATCATAGTATTAAAATTGATCATCCCATCAATCCTAAAACTGGGAAAAAGGCGCTTATAATAGGCCAGTCTCTTTTTGTTGATGTTGAATTAAAAGGAAAAGTTGATTTAGTAACACCTGTTTGTTATGACTGGAGCTGTCAGAATGGTGCTTTGTTGATTTATTCAAACACAGAACGAAAATGGATTGATTTGCAGGTAAGAAAATGTTGATGTGTGATGTAATAAAAATTGCCTAATTCTAAAAACAAAATATATCTTATAAATTACAAAATTACGAAATATTTTCCATTATGTTCCAAATTTTTTTATCTTAGAATCAGTTTATAAACTGCACAACAACAAACAGAAAAGAAGACATTATTTTTTCTATATGTTGGAATAAATCCACTTAAATATATAAAACTATTAAAAAATATTTTTTATTGGGTAATTGTTGCAAAACATAAATATATAAATGACAACAGTGTTATTGTTCCATATGCATAAGAGACATATCTAGTATCAAAGAGACGTCAGGCATTGCCCCCTAAATAGCTGAGCGATTTAAGACAGGCATGAAGCAACAATGTTGTACACACTTTTCTAACCTCCTAGATGGTCGTATTTATTGAGGCGATTAGGTTAATTTAGACCACTAAGTATCTAATAAAAATAAAACTACACATACGAATATGACATGCAAGTGATAAACCCCCCTGAAAAATACACAAATGGTAAAAAGATATCAGCAGGAGATCAATGATTTTATAACCACCATGGATACAAAGGGCGAGCCCACCATAAACAAGGGATGCATGTAAAGAAATCGCAATGTATACATCAAATCAGAGTAGGAAGGGAAGGGTTGTCTAAAAGCACTGATATGCATACAAGCTTATGCAACAAAGCAACACTGTTCAGTGAAAATGAAAAAATCAACTGTTGAATATTGTTGTTGTTTGTTTGTGTTTAAATGACTGCAGACACTAAATCCATTCGCCAATCTTACAATTTGAGGTGTAGTGTGTGTGTGTGTGTGTGTGTGTGTGTGTGTGTGTGTGTGTGTGTGTGTGTGTGTAGAGTAATTGTCTTGATACTTAGCAAAGTCGACGTCATTGTCTTTGCTAAGAGACGCTAATTGTATGTTGAATATTATATGAAGCTTAGAAGGGATCAGAAACAATGTTCACATGAGAAATAAAGTAAGTTTAAGACTAAAATGCTTGAAGAACTGGAAGCCCTAAGAAATCAAAATGTGACAAGAAACTTTTATAGAATTTATAGAAAGATCAATAGTACAAGAAAATAATTTAAACCAAGATTACAACTGTGCAGGGAGAATAAAGAAAATAGCTAATAGCTAATATGAGAAAATACTTATGGGACTGACGGAACCTTTTAAGAATTTGCTTTGCACTGATGATAATGCTCTAGATGTGCATAACTGAGAAGTCGATCCACCCACCATATGGGAAACTAATTAGACAATCCACTTAAGAACAGCAAAGCGCCAGAAAATGATGAAATTCTCTTAAAACTCGACAAATATGGAATAGAACACTTAACAAACACAATATACAAAGTAATAGGAAGAATATGAGAAAATCAAATGTCAAGAATGGAATATCAGTGCCAATTACACAAAAAAGGCCATCAACTTGAATGTGGGAATTACAGAGGGATAACACTCTTGAATAAAATATATAAAATACTATCTATCTATAGCTCAAAATCTATACTTGTGTTGAATATAGGCCTTTCCCATTTGTCTCTATTTGTCTTTTCCACATTGGACCTGCGCCTTGCTCAATGTCATCTTTTTGCCATCTCATTTGCGGTCAACCTCTTGACCTTTTTGCAGTATATGGTCTCCAACGGCCAATTTCTTTATTCCATCTTCCATCTTGATATCTTTCGTTATGCCCAGCCCATTTCCATTTTAATTGTAATGCATGTTCGACAGCATCTGTTGTTTTGGTTTTGCATCTTATCCACTCGTTCCTCTTTTTATCTCTCAACGATATTCCCAACATTTGTCTTTCCATAGCTCTTTGGGTTTTCTTTATTTTATGTAAGTTGCTCTTGATACATGTCCACGTCTGGGCACCATATATCAGAACAGGTAGGATGCATGCATTAAAAACCTTTGTTCTTAATTTTAAAGGTTTTTTTGGTTTTTGATAGTATATGAGAGTTTTCCGAAATATAAAATACTCTCTAACATAATTTACACATGACAGTGGATTCTGGGTAAATATCAAAGTAGATTCAGACCTGGTCAGTCCACAGTAGAACAGATATTCATATTAAGACTCACCCTTTAAACCTTGGGAACTATAATTTTAAAAGTTTTTATTAATAGAGCGTTGCGAAAAATCCATTGTATATTTTGACTTAATTGAATATCAAATGAAAATTGATGGAACCAAACCAACCAAAAAAATGTCACAAGACGAAGAAAATGGAGATGGATAGGCTACGAACTTCATAGATCTCCAGTTAACATTGCCAGTACAGCGCTGGATTGGAATTCTCAAGGCCAAGGGAAAGTAAGCAGACCTAAAAAACTTGGAAAAGGATAGTACTGGGGAAAGAAATGGGAAAATCCTGGCTTGAAATTAAAGCACTACCCAGAAATAGAGTTTGCTGGAGACACTTCGTAAAAGCCCTGTGTTCCTCTTAAAAATCTCGGGAGTAGATATATATATATATATATATATATATATATATATATATATATATATATATATATATATATTATATATATATATATATATATATATATATATATATAACCATAATTTTGAAGTACTTAGTGCAACAGTTTACTTACCTGGGAAGCATGCTTAACACCAAAGAATAACGCTCACAAACAAAAATTATTATTTATTTATTTAGACACCTTACGAACACTATAAATTAATAGTAATTAAATGTAAAGTGTTTAAGACAAAAAAAAACAATAAATAAAAGAAACATACATTAATAATACAATAAGAAAAAAATACAATAAACCCCTTAAACCTAGTACTGATGAGCTAGCAATGTCTTAAGTTCACAGCTTTTGCCATTAAAATTATTCACATGAGTCAGTCTATTAAATACTTCGTTAGAAATTTTTAACATATTGTTTATTGTTGATATGTTTCTATAGTAATTTATAAAGAATAGATCTAAGTTAGTTATCCTTAACTTGGGTACTCTAAAAGTAAATAAACTCAATTAAACCACAGTTTGTGTACTTAATACTGTTAACAACAATCAAGTATATGAACATAATGGCCTGACTGTTTCTTCTAGTGGCAAGTGACTGCAACTGAAATGAGTCTAACATTACCCCATATGAGATTACATATTGATATTTCTTATTTTTACTTACATATAAAAATCTTAAAAATCGTTTTTGCACTCTTTTAATCATTTCTGAGTTTGAAAATGCAGTAGGAGACCAGATGATTGAAGCATATTCTATATATGGTCTCACCAGGGATTATAATTTTATAAATGTGCTTATTCTGAAATTTTTGCTATTTCTAATAACAAAACCCGAAGCATGATAAGCTCTATTAGTTATTTCATAAAAGTGTATATTGAACTTCATGCTGATTTGGAATTTAATTCTAAGATCCTTCATATGAAACTACTGTTTTGCGTATATGAAACTACTGCGCACTTTTAAACATTAAGTCATTTTTAAATTGTTAAACCATTGAATAACTGATCTTAGATCATCTTGCAATTTAACTGCATCTTTCTTATTAGAGATTGTTTTAAAAAGTTTAAAATCATCGGAATACATTAAGCTGTTACAAGATTTATTAGAGTCTGGCAAGTCATTAATAAATAAAATAAAGAGAAATGGTCCTAGTTTGCTCGCCTGTGGGACTCTTGAGGATGACACATATTGGCGAGAAAAGCAATTACCTACTTTTACTGTATTCTTTCTATCTGACAAATAAGATTTTAATAAATTAAAAGCTTTTCTTGAGAAACCAAACTGTACCAGTTTATTTAAAAGAATACAGTGATTTACCTTATCAAATGCTTTTTCATAATCAGTATACAGAATGTCCAACTGTTCCCCTGCCTCAATAGTCTTAGCAACATGTTCAGAGAGAATACAGAGATTAGTTACTGTTGATTTGTCTCTTACAAAACGATGCTGGAATTTGCTGATTTTACTCTTAACATGCTCATATATATCATCACAAAGCATACTTTCAAAAATCTTTCTTAGCAATACTACACTCACCGGCAAAATTAACGGAACACCTTAAAATTGGGACGTGTTAGATGTCTCGAATTTCCTAAACCTATTGTCCGATTTTAGTGATTTTTTTAGTATGTTATAGGTATATTATTTAAGAATATCGATGTAATAATATTGTTGCTAGACAGGTCAATGTCATTTTATACCGGGTGTAACAATCCTACTGTGTTTTTTCCTTAAAGTTCGGAACACCCTGTGGAATATTCTAGCATATATAAAATATTGAAATTAAAACTTAATTATAACCTCAGGCTTTCTTAACATTTTCTTTTTTGATTCATTTGCTTATGTTTGATAATAAAAAAGTTAGGTACGTTAACAACTAGCTATGTTTTTCATTAATAAATCCTAATTTTCTGCTTAGTTTAATAAACAAGCCTAAAGTAGGCTATAAGAAGTTAACAATTTAGTACACACACCGGCAAATTTAAAGGAACCTGTTATTAATGCAATATTTCTTTATATTTGTATTTTATAGACTATATCTACATAGCTTTGAAAGCTCCTTGTCACAAGAAAGTCTTAAATGTCAAATTAATTTGTTTATTTGTATTGTGTTTTACATTTTACAGTCATTCTGTCTGTTCATAACAAGTACAAACTTGTATTTAATTGAGCGCATAGTAAGAAAGAGACTTAAAAAAGCCGGTCTCAAGTCATATGTGCCAATAAAAGCTCCCAGACTCCAGAGACACCATCATTTATCATGACTACAATTTGGTCGAGTACATCAAAATTGGAATGATAACCACTGGAGTCAAATTCTCTTTACGGACGAGAGCCGTTTCTGTGTAAATTACATCGACGGTAGAGAAAGATTGTATCAACGTCAAGGAGAACGAAATGCCCCTTTCAATTTTACTACGACCGTACCTTTTGGTGGAGGTTCAATTATGGTGTGGGGCGGTATATGTTTGGGAGCAATAACAGAGTTAGTGGTGATTGACGATGGAGCATTAACAGCAGATAAGTATATCAGAGATATTCTCCAAGACCATGTGGTACCTTTTTCACCATATATTGGCGAAAATTTTATTTTAATGCAGGATAATGCGAGCCCACACGTCGCAGACTGTGTAAGATATTTCTTATTACAAGTGGGTATAACAACGATGAATTGGCCAGCTTGTTCCCCAGACCTAAACCCGATAGAGGATATGTGGGACATGCTAGACAGAAAACTTAGGACACGGGTTCCTGCTATTCAAAACAGAGAGGAAGTCACTCGTAGGGGAAACACACGCTATTAAATCCAAAAAAATGCATAAAAAACCAATTTAAGTTCAAACTGTACAATAAAGTTAATGCGTTTAAAATCTGTATTTTGTTGAGTCTGACATCTTTGTGTTTTATTTCTTCTTAAACAGGTTTTATATTGTACTACCATTGTAATATAAATTCAAAATACTTCACCAACATTCGTATTATGATATTATCTAAACAGTATATAGACTAGAGAGAAAATACTCAGATTGTATGGTTGTTCCTTTAAATATGCTGGTGAAACTAAGAAGAAAATGAGCATTTATTGATGAAAAACATGGCTAGTTGTTAACGTACCTAACTTTTTTATTATCCAACACAAGCAAATGAATCAAAAAAGAAAATGTTAAGAAAGCCTGATACTATAATTGAGCTTTAATTTCAATATTTTATATATGCTAGAATATTCCACAGGGTGTTTCGAACTTTAAGGAAAAAACACAGTATGATTGTTACACCCGGTATAAAATGACATTGACCTGTCTAGCAACAATATTATTTCATTAATATTCTTAAATAATATACCTATAACATACTAAAAAAATCACTAAAATCGGACAACAGGTTTAGGAAATTCGAGTCATCTAACATGTCCCATTTTTAAGGTGTTCCGTTAATTTTGCCGGTGAGTGTATTTAACAGGTTGATAGGCCTGTAGTTTTGAATGTCCTTTTTTATATCTTTTTTACGTATTGGAGAAATTTTGGCCACTTTTAAAATATCTGGAAAATATTCCTGTTCAATTGACATATTAAACAAAAACGACAGAGGTTTAGCCAAGGGTTCGGCAATTCCCTTATAGATATAGGGTGGTATTTCATCAGGGCCTGTAGATTTTTTGGGTAAGTTTTTTAATACTATTTACAACATCTAATTCTGTGATATATTGAAAGGTAAAAGAACTCCACTCAGTATTTTGAGAATGACAATGTGTGCAGTCAGATGTATCATACACTGATGCAAAATATTTAGCAGAGGCACTCGCAATATCAAAAGGTGCATTAAACTTGGAGTTGTTTAATGTCATTTCTATGGGAATTCTACTATTCTTATATTTTGACTTAAAGAAAGTCCAGAATTTGTTTGGGTCAGCAAGTAGATGGTTTTCAAGTGAATGTTTGTATAAGATATGCTCATGTTTGGTTAGGTTAGGTTAGGTTAGGTGTGGATAAGGATTCCAGGAAAATCAGTGTGGCAAACTTGCACCAAGCTATGACCGAATCAAGAAATAAACTTAAGAAAGTTGAGATCAACTGAGGTCAATTAGCAGCTAAGAGGTCGAGACTCAACTAGGGCCCTAGCACTAATGACGATGATGATTTAGCATGTTTTTGAAGAAATAAGTGTATATAAAATATAGAGGAGGAGAGGTAGAACATATGTAGTGTATAGTACGGAAGTTTTGTTTACAAGTTTATCTTTAAACCAACGAAGCTCATAAAGAAAGTCTAAGATTGATCAAAGAATCAAGAAAACTGCTGTCCACTTCACTTTTAGTTGTGATATTAGAGACTACCAAAATAGTGGAATCACTACTGCAAAATAGACGATTGAGTCTTGAGGGGAGAAAAGTCGCTGGCGAACTCAAACAATGAATTGGCTCACGGTAATGTACTAGCACCTATACTTTTCAACCTCGATACCAATGAACAACCAATTATAAATAATTTGATGTCCAATTATTATAAAGAAAATTCGCTAAGATCATATCTAACTAATACTCCGGTATGCTCTAGCCACCTTCAGTCCCGACGGGCCAAAAGCAAACTCAACATCATCTGGAATAACAGCAGAGCGAAAAACAAACATACTTCGGAGTCACACTAGACCGGTCGTTAACACACAGTTTCCATTGTGAAAAAAAAAACTCGAATGAAGGTGGATCCACGTAATAACCTTTTAAGGAAAATTCACGGTCCTGACGGACCACGAATTCACAGAAAGATCCTAACAAGCCTTTGACAACCGCCACCCCCTATTTGGCTACGAACCATATTCTGACAGACTAGAATCAAGAATCACTAACAGAAACTCGGCACTCATTGAATGCTCGACGTGGCGCATGCTCAATTGTTTAAGAACTGGCGTAGCCCCGACCAAATCAAACCTTTTCAGATCTGACCTGCTGTACATAAATGACAAGGGTGACTGAGGAGCAATACAGAACACGGAGCAGCTACTAGTCTGCTCAAACTTCTCGCATAGGTGTACTGTCAACGAATTATGGACAGGCAACCAATTAGCATTGGACACAGCCCAATAGTGGACCCAGAAACTATAGTGTTCCGGACACGAACAAGTGTAAGTGTAGTTGTGGTTCAGTATACGTTGTAAAAACAAAACATAGGATAAATACTCTCTTGACTGAAGAATACATAAGAGGAACTGTGACCGTAGTTACTGCGAAAGATCAGCTGTTGTAGAAAACAATTAGGAAGATGCCAAATCCAATGATATTAAGACCGGTGGAACATTTCCTTTGATAATGGGTGCCGAAGTTGAAATGTCAGTGAGAAATAATTCCAGGCCATGGTCTCTAAAATGAAAATATTGATATATGGATTATTAAAAAAATAGTTTATGTTTTGAGTGAATTTTCAATTATATTCCAATCTTCTTCTTCAAGTGCCATCTCCGCGGCGGAGGTCGGCAATCATCATAGCTATTCGGACTTTTGAGACGGCTGCTCTGAAAAGTTCATTTAATGTACATCCGTACCACTCTCTCAGGTTGCGCAGCCATGACATTCTACGCCTCCGTATGCTTCTCTTTCCTTGGATCTTTCCCTTCATAATCAGTTGGAGTAAGGTGTATTTCTCTCCACGTGTAATATGTCCGAGATATTCTAATTTTATTGTTTTAATTGTATTTAAAATTTCGATTTCTTTATTCATCCTTCTCAGAACCTCTTTGTTTGTAACGTGTTCTGTCCATGATATTTTCAGAATTCTTCTATACACCCATCGCTTGAATGATTCCAGTTTTTTCCATAAAATAAAGTCGAAAAAACATAGAACCTTGCCAGCCTAACTCCATAACCTGAACTCCATATTCCAATGGGTAAATAAAATTAAATAAAAACAAATAGTTTTTTATATCTAATGACAGCTGTATATATTATTTTCATTCTAGGTAAATTTTAAAGATGATTACCAAAGCGTATGGACATTTTATAAAAATGAAAACTCTAAATACACTGACGTAATCACCCTAAGAAGCGGCGATTTCAATATGGACGGCTATCCAGACATTTTAGCTACTCTAACTCCAGTATCAAGTAGTACACCACAATCCTTCCTTTTAGAGAACGTCCCGTGTCAAAACTATTGTGGTTCTCTAAAACGGACGTATGAAGTTCGATGGTCCTCTTTAAATCCCTTTAAAAATGGTACAATAATGGCAGCGTTCTTTGATTTCTATCAGGACGGTATTCTTGATTGCATTGTTGTCCAATCAGTTGCTGGGGAGTATAAGACCGCAGCTTTCAAGAATAGTTTGGATTATGATGCCAATTTCATTAAGGTTATGGTACTCACCGGGTTGACTAATAAGAATAACCCGATGATGATGGGTCGAGTGGGGAAGAAACGAAGAACGTATGGAACAAATTTACCAGGTAATTTGAAACATGTACTCTAATTAATTTTAAAAAATTATTAATCACTCAATATTAGTGTATTATACATGATTCACTTAGAACATATCGTCTATATAGAGGTAAAACTCACTAAGTGACATTTTAGCTCAAAACCATGTTTGTATCAGTAAGTAACATTTAACATCTAAACTTTCGCGTGGTAAAACTCACTAGGCGCTACGTCTAATAATAAGGCAGTTATAGAATGGTAAAAAACATTCAGTGCACTTTGTCTAAATTTCGTTGGGAGGTAAAAGTCAGGTTGTACTTAATGATTTTTACCTCTATGGCAATACTTTTAATACGGGGTTTTGTAGTTTGACAGTTGCATACTTAATGAGAGTTTGAGGTTAGGTTTTAGTCTCTGTGGATGTGTGCAGTTGTTAGTAAAATTGTTAGAAGTATAATAATATAGTGTAAATATACGCTGTCTCTTTGAAAGTTTGTGCCAAATTAATAGCCAAAATGAAAAAAACTTTTACAGACAAACTTTTTGATTCATCAAAACCTTCTACGAGTTCTGAGGTATGTAATATCAAGTGACATAGTTTAAAATTACTTTAAAACAATTTAATTTTTATTTCAGAGATTTTCAAATCGTATTAAACGAGTGTTTGCCAGTTCCAGAACAACTAGGATGGTCGAAAGTGTATTACATAAAGAAAATGAAAAACCAATGACACTAACAAAAAATGTAAATATTTACTTCCTGCCTAGTGTTTAAACGTTTTTTTTTTTATAATAAGTTATGTGTGTATGTAGTTACTGAATTTTGTATTTAATTTCCAGAATGTGCAGTCATTTCAACAAACAAAAATCAATGAGTTATTTGGTCACATTGAGGATGAGAAGACTGTTCCAGATAAGGTAAAGAAATACAGATTACTTATTATATTTGTTATCCAAATAATTCGTCATAATTCATCCCAAAGTCATCATCACAAAAATCCAGTCCGATGTTGCATCCACTGCTGAACATAGGCCTCCATAAAATTACTCCATTGGATTATCATCATGCAAAGACTAATTAACTTTTGTATTTCAGGTGTCGAAAGAGGATGTTGTAATGGCAAGAGTAAAAAGACAACAACATACATTAAAAATCGTTCCGTATTCGTCAAGCAGTGACAGTGATTTTTCTTCTGATGACATAGATATGGACCCCTGTTTCAGACCACCAAATTCACCTCTTTCTCCGACACCAGATATCTCCGATTTATCAGACTCCGATGAAGCTACAGAAATTAATGCCAAAAAATGTACATTAACAAGAAGGCGAAAACGAAATGAAAAGAACTGGAAAGTAAACATTACTAAAGAGAAGCGTTCCAAATGTGAGCCATATTATAACAAATTTAAACAATGCAATGCAAAGGGTCCCAAATTTGTTGATTGTACAAATTGCAGATATAAATGCTCATTAAATTTTAATGAAGAGGATAGGAAGACATTGTGTCAATCATATTGGTCTTTCAATGATTTTAAGAGGCAAAAAGATTTTATAATAAAAAATGTTACACCGGTTAAGCCAAAACGTTTAAAAAATAATGTTATCAACAAAACGGTTTCAAGATTGTACTTCCTTGAAAGTCCCTTAGGACGGCACAGAGTATGTGCCAAGTTTTTTGAGAGAACTCTTTGCATTTCTAATGGTCCCATAAACACGGCCTTACAAGGAACCAATTCAGCAGGTTGTTTTTTCAGTGAAGATAAAAGGGGTCGCAAAATCCCAGCAAACGCTACTAATGAAGAGTCTATCCAACTGGTAAAAAACCATATAGAGTCATTCCCTGCTGTAGAGTCACATTATACAAGGGCCACCAGTCAAAGACTGTATTTAGACTCTAAATTATCAATTAAAAAAATGTACAATCTCTATCTCGAAAGTCTAGCTGAAAATCAAAAGCCAGTCAGCCATTGGAAATACAGGCAAATTTTTGGCAATGACTATAATTACTCTTTTTTCGTTCCTAAAAAGGATCAATGTGCAGCATGCAGTAAATATAACATGGCAGATGCAACAAAAAAACAAGATTTAGAACTAGAATATTCAATGCACATAATAAGAAAGAATGAATGCCATGAAGCAAAAAATACAGACAAAAAGTTATCTCAAAATGACAAGACATTTAAAACAGCAACATTCGACCTTCAAAGTGTATTGCAACTACCTCACTCCCCAGTATCCCCATTTTACTACTCTCGAAAATTGTGTGTATACAATTTAACCATTTATGAGGGAGATGGTGAGCACGCATCTTGCTACTGCTGGAATGAAGTTAATGGAAAGCGTGGTAGCAACGAAATTGGATCTATTCTGTTAAATTATATTACAAACTTACCCTCCACAGTTCTGAAAATATCGTTGTTTTCAGACACTTGTGGAGGTCAAAATAGAAACCAACAAGTAGCTGCTGCACTTCTCTATGCAGTGCATACTACGCACTTGGAATGCATAGAACAGAAATTTTTGGAGTCAGGACATAGTCATATGGAGTGCGACTCTATGCATTCGGCGATAGAGCATTCTAAAAAAAACCGAACAGCTTTTATCATGAACGATTGGCTGGAAATATTTAGGTTAGCACGGCAGAAAAGATTACAGAAGGAGCCGTATGCAGTACGAGAACTTAAATATACCGATTTCTATGATCTAAATAATTTGGCACGAACGATAATAAAAAATAGAACGAAAGATGAAGATGGCTGCACAGTATCCTGGCTAAAAATTAAATGCTTCAAATTTGTAAAAGAACATACCGATGTGATTTTTTTTAGATATGACCATTCATCGCCGTATAAAAAATTAATTATTTCTTGTGGTCCAGGAAGAAGGAGTAATCGGGATATTTCAGAAATAAGATTAAAATCTCTCTATAACGATTTACTCCCAATTTCAACTTTGAAGAAACGAGATCTAGTCAAACTTTGCAACGACAATCTCATACCAGATGAAGTTCATCATTATTATAAAAATCTACCAACAAGTACCTCTACAAATGAAAACCTACCAGAACCGAATTTTGATGAGGAATCAGAAGATTCAACATAAATTCATCCTTAAAATAAGTTTTTTTGTTATATCTTGTTATGTTGTGTTCAATTATACAGGAATTTATTATAATTTGTAATAGTAAACGAAATATTAACATTTTTCATCACTTTCTATCTAGTTACTTTATCCCTAAGTACCAATCAGGAATATGATAGTTTGAGGTAAAATTCATTAAGTACATTTAGCTTAATAATTTTAAAATTATTGAGTTATGATCATTTCTTTTAAAACAGGATAGTAAAGTAACACCTAACCCCCATAAATAATATCACTTCTATCTATAATAATCATAAATAAAATTATAAAGTAAAAAACGAACAAAATGTTAAATATCTCTGTTGTATTTATTTTGCAGTTAGTGAGTTTTACTTCTATATAGACGATATTTTGTTGAAAGAGTTTTATATATAAAAATAAGAGTATTATTTTTTTGTTTCAAATATAAATAATAAATAAATAATAAAATTACTTTATTCAATTTTAAAAATCTTATTTAAATTTTAAGAATACAGAAACCATTACAGTATGAAGATTCGCGCTAGTGTACTGTACGCTGTTTTTTTTAACATAATTAGTTCTTTATAATTTTGTGATTAATTATGGTCTGTAAATTTTAATTCTCTTAACTTTTTTATAACTTTTTTACTTACCTCTAACAGTCACCATTATTTCCGTTTTTAAATCTCACCGGATCTTTTCTATAACAATTACTGATTTTCCATATCTAGTCTTTTATTGTTTTCTGATAATGCCGTCTTTATTTTTATACAGGTCTATATAAAATTGTTTCATAATTATTTTGGTTTTTCTCTTTTTTTCTGTTCTTAAAGCATTTCTTTACATTTTACTTTTATAATAAGTAATATGAATACAGATTAATCGTCATATTACTAATCATTCAATAAATAGAATAGCTCGATAAGCACTAGGTATATTGAGAAAATTACTACCAGTGAGACCAGCAAAATACTAATCAAAATAAAGCGAAAACATAAATAAATGCTATACCTATTAAAAGTCTATAAAATTGTCAAAAGAATGAATTTATAAATACGAGCTCAAAATATTTTTACATTAAAGTTAAAATGTCGCCTGTAATTGGTGTATAAATAAAAAAATCCAAATGGATTACAATATTTGATTTCTTTTCAGAACGTTTTCGGACCTATCAGTCCATGTTCAGTTACTTGCGCTAATAACCGCATCACCAAGTAGGGGGTGGGTTTAAATTGAAAGTTGCATAGTTCCGTATCTGTATCTGTAGAGTAGGAAGGGCGAGTTAAGTTTCACAGAACTTAGGCCACAATTGACCCATTGTGCATCCTTCCAGGGAGCTGTCGCCCTTAGCTCATTGTCCATCCTGCCATTTCTAGTTCAATCAACTGTCAAGCGTAGGTTTTGTCATTCCCAAGTACTTCTTTGATGCTGACTCTTCTAGGTTTCTTAGTGTTACCCTGGTAAGTTTACATCTTTGTCCTTCTTCCCATCTTTTTACGGTTTGCGAATACGGTTTACGAATAACAACAAAAGAAGTAGAAGAAGTATGTAAGTCTTTAAAAAATAACAAAGCACCAGGACCAGGGAACATACCAGCTGAACTAATAAAATATGGCACAACAAAATTATATGAAAACCTGGCTAAACTCTTTCAAAGATACATCAACGGAGCGGAAATCCCAGAAGAATGGAAGACATCATGGATATCCACCATACATAAAAAA
The DNA here is from genome assembly GCA_918026665.1 of Diabrotica balteata. NCBI lineage: Eukaryota > Metazoa > Arthropoda > Insecta > Coleoptera > Chrysomelidae > Diabrotica > Diabrotica balteata. The sequence goes on from OU898278.1 coordinate 42,198,777, forward strand.
GGCAGTCGGGATCAATGTGACAACTACAGAGGCATCGCTGTAACGAACTCGATCAGCCGAATATACGGAAAACTGATTAAAAATAAAATCGAAAACGAATATAAAGATATAGAAGTTGAAGAACAGGCAGGATTCCGGACAGGGAGATCAACGGTAGACCATCTGTTTTGTATTACACAGATTATTGAGAAGAAACTGGCCGTCAACCAGGAGGTGCATCTGTTATATGTGGACTTGAGAAAAGCGTATGATAGCATCCCACAAAACAAACTATGGGAAGCATTAGAGAAAACCAATATAAGCGCAAATTTAATAACAGCGTCGAAACACTTATTGTATACCAAAACTGCAGCAAGTGTGAAAGTTGGAAGCGGGCTATCGAAAGGATTCCAAATTAGCAAAGGCCTAAAACAAGGGTGCTGCCTTTCACCGACATTATTTAAGATCTACCTCGAGCAAACTCTAAAACTTTGGAAACGCAAATGCAAAAACATGGGATTACCGATCAACAACAATACAATATACACTTTGTCATTTGCAGACGACCAACTTGTACTAGCGCAAGACTACGATAATATAGAATATATGACAAGGAAATTAATAGAGGAGTACAAAAAAGGTGGTTTGGAAATAAACATAAAAAAGACCGAATATATGTGTATCGGTGGGACACAGCAGGACCTTACACTGGGGAATGGCGAAATTATTAAACATTGCGACGCATATAAATACCTGGGTATGACCATCACACAAGAAGGAAACGTAGACCGGACGATAGAAGAAAGAAACAACGAGGGAAGAAAAGCAATTACCCTTCTCAATAGCATACTGTGGGACCAGGCAATATCAAACAACAACAAACATAGAATATACAATACAATTGTTAAGAGTATAATCACTTACAGCAGTGAAGTATGGCAAATAAAAGAAAGATACAAGAGAAAACCTGAAGCAACAGAAATGGATTTCTGGAGGCGCTCAGCAGGAAAATCAAGATTAGAAAGGGTAACCAACAACAGAATTAGGGAAATAATGAATGTGAAACACACAATAGTAGATGACATTAGTACCAAACAGCTTAGATGGTATGGACACGTACAAAGAATGTCCGAAGAACGACTCCCGAAACAAATCCTAACGTGGACCCCTCATGGTAGACGAAAAAGAGGAAGACCCCGCCTTAGTTGGAGAGAAGGCATAAATCGAAGTATGAGAGAAAGAGAATTAGATGAAGACCTTTGGATGGACCGAAGTGAATGGCGACTAGGCATCGGAAGACGTAGGAGAACGTTTTAAAACCGATATATATATATATATATATATATATATATATATATATATATATATATATATATATATATATATATATATGTATGGGAGTGACATTTGACAATTTCCGCGATTCTTGTAGTTGACCGACCAAAAAGATCCCAGGTCCTAAGAGTCTTAGGCCTGCCGCCTGCCGCCTTGCTAGCCAATTGGTCAGCAATGCGGTTTCCTTTATTCCTATTGCGTCCTTTAACCCACCTCAGGATGATGGTATTACCATTCGAAGCTTGAGTTAGTGACTCGTGATACTCCATTACTAACTCTGATGTGACACGTGCTCTATTCGAGGTTAGTAGCGCTTGTCTGCTATCTTTTGCGGCTATAGAGATATCAACCAGTTCTGTCTGAACTACGCTGGCATTTTTGTCCACACCCCACTGTATTCTTAGGTTCAGTGATTTTGAGTATATTACGCATCCTGAGCCTTCTTTCATTTTGAAGCCATCGGTGTATATACAATAGGCATTTGCGACGTTTGACTCCCTATACTGTCTTGTTTCGATTTTGTAGGGTTTGTTCAAGACAAACTTTGGTTCAATTGAGTCGCAGCCTGCCTGTAGCAGTGGTAGCGTATCAAACATCTCTCCGCCAGAAACGAGTTCTCAATTGTCCCATTCCTATATCAAGGTTTTGCACCAGCTGAGCGCAGTCGCATCATTGTCACTAGCGCCACCAAGGAATATATCTTAGAGCCAAAGAAGCTCTGAATATTTCCACGAGGTGCGGCAGAAGGATATCCAGTCCCCACCGTAGTAGGGCTGGATATATGCCGTCAGACCCTGGTGATTTGAAAGGGGTGAAGCACAATATGGCCCATTTTACCTTTATCTCATTAATCATTGTTCTGGTGAGAAGGCAGTCGTTGATTGAGGGTATGATTGCTTCTTCCATCCAGTTTGGTGCTGTTGAGACATAACAACTGGGAAAGTGTCTTTTCATCAGGACCTCAGCACTTTCGCAAAGGTTGGAAGTTTTGTTTCCATCTTCCTTCGTTAATATGCTGACATGCCGATACGAGTCCTTTGATAGCGCTTTTTGTAGCCTGGAAGCCTGCGAGAAATCTTCGATTTCCTCACAGAAGGTTCTCCAAGCAGCTCTTTGTCTTTGTCTGCAGACTTTTTTAAGTGATATTGAGTCAAGAATCAAGTCCTCTTGATAAGAATCCCAATCCTCTTTGAGTTTGATGCGTTTTACTCTATTAAAAGCTGTTCTTGCTATGTTCCTAAGGTGTTCCAATTCAACACACCACCAAGAGTTGGTTTTGCGACTTTCCTGGACCATCCTTATTGTACAGGATTTTTAAAGGCATATCTTATTTTGTTTTGGATATATACCGTACACCTTTCCAATTTTGTATTAGTTCCTGGAGTTGAAGCCTTTTCATTCCGCAGAGCATCTTCTAATAGTCGGTTGGAGAGTTCTACATCCGTCCTTCTAGGTTCGCGCGATTTAATATGGCTTTTTTCCAGACTAATATTATAGGTTAACCAGCGGTGGTCAGACATAGAGATATCCTCCGATACTTGCCAGTTCTGAATTTTATTCAATATTTCAGATGTTTATAGTGTGATATCTATGACTGTTTTATCAGCCACGAACATTAATTTTTGTCGATGTCGTAATGTCGATGAATATAAATTTAACTGTCCGGGAACGGTATGTCCCTACTTAAACAGCACTTACATAAGTTTTGGTCTGTAGTAGTCAGCTAACTGTTTATCCATCCCTAGGAACTATACCACTTTAAGTTAAAAATAATGTTAAATAAAAAGTCATTTTTCATCAGTAATGTAGGTAGTATTTTATTAAAAATTATAGGTCATAAAATAAATCCTTTTAAAAAATTTTGATTTTAGGTCCTTCCATATCTTACACAACAACAACACAAGAAGGCAATATCCGTCATGGACTCTCGTGTCAGCTTCCTCAATCGGCTCATTTTAGTCTCAGCCTTCCATACACAATCTTTGGTCTAGGCCGAACGCCAAATTTTGTAGACAAAGTCACAGTGGGACTTTCAAACTACTCCAAAGACTGGACTCAAATCATCCCGAATTCTCAAATGGTAGTCATACCATGGCCTACCACCGAGCCATACAAATGGAAAGCTCAACTGTTTGTGACGCCCAGCAAACTGATCCTAATGTCAGTCGCGGCCTTGACTACCGTATGTGGTTTGATTACTGTGATAATAGGCGTCCTGCACTGGAAAGAGCGACAGGAGGACAAGAAGGAGAGGTTGTCGGAGTCCCATAGGTTCCATTTCGATGCAATGTGATTTTATTAGTATTATACATTAATATTTTAGATTTTCAGGATTATTATTAAGCAAAAAATGCTAACATTTGTTATTTTAACAAACCTTTCATAACTCCATTGTATAGACAAGCTTTGTCAAGTGATTTAACAATACATCTGCTTTCTAAATAACTTTATTTTCAGTTTTATCTCATACTCTGTATATACATTAATAGTATTTCCTCTATATTCAGAATTTCGAATACAATTCTTCGAATCGAATAATATTATCAGAATTGGAATTTCATTTCTTTTTCTCCATTATTTTTTAATATGTACGCTGAAAATGTATGCTATGACCCAGTGTTGCCAATCGGCGCATAATTATGCGATTTGCGCATAATTTAGTTTACGGCGCATAATTTTCGCATCCTGCATAAAATCACATAATTTCGCACAATCCAGCAAATAAAAAAAAACAATAACAAGCCACAGTTTATAATAAGAGTCCTCGTCTTCTTTTTTTTAACAAAACGTTTGTGCTGACATTTTACACAGCCACAGAATAATAAACAATTGTTATTTATTCTGTGACACAGCATTATCTTTAGCAAATAAAAATTACTGTCAATTACTGACATTACTGTATCGAAGAAAATTTCCATTCTATGGCGGCATTAGAAAACAAATTTACAATATATAAAAATTGATTTTCGGTCACCTGAGGACCTGTGACCTGAGTCACCTCCATTAAGGGTGGTTTAGGGTTAACCCGGGAGTGGACGGGTTAACTTAATGACCTTATGTTATTGTATTTTTGTTGTTTTATTTAAAAAAAATACAGAAATTAAGCTAAAACCTAGCATTTTCTGCTTTATTTAACTTTTATTGGCATTTAGTAAACAAATGTTTTCCAAAATTTCTACAGATGTTTTATTAAAATACAAATATTAACCTACCTACACAATTTTGTTATAACAATAAATAGAAAAAATCTCTGCACAAAATATAAGTTTGAATTTTACCCCAAATTGTTCCCTGTGCAATAGGAGCAACATGCTACAATATGCTCCATACCCAACCATAGATTAGGGTACACAACCAGAATAGACAAAATGTGGAAAAATATCGCGTTTTCCGTCTTTTGCAATTGCTTTCTTTATTGGTGGTCATTTCTAATGGGCCTGTATAGAAGTATTTGATAGGCGCAGTGCTGATTGTTGTACAACTCAAGACTCATCAAGCTAAATGAGGGTTCAAAACTCTTCTCATATTTTTTTTTGTTGTATTTATAAATCTTTCATAAATAATCTTCTGCAATTCTTAAATTCTGAATTGTTTCTTTTTTGTATAATTCGAAAGAAGTAACAAGCAACATTCATAAGGCCATAGAATACTACCATAGGCCAAAGTCTAGTGTTTCTAGCAGTATTATAGGAAGATATTTGGCTGTTAATTAATAACGTCTACTCCTACCTTTGTCAGATCGTAAAATGTAACAATTTCTATGTAATAATTTGTAAAAAAACCGAAGATAACTGCATTACAAGTATATGAATCTAAATTTCCTTTAGTAACACAAGTGGGTGGGTGATATCAGCCAGTACATATATTAAATATCTAAAAACAAAAAATTAATTTGTTTTAAAAAATATCACCATTATTTGGATTGTACAATTATTGAAAGGTACTGAAAAGGCCATTTGTATAATATAAAAAGCATTTTTACAATACAATCATTTTTCATTCTTTATAGTAAGGATCTAACTATAAAGTGCTCTGTTATTCCCCAAGCAAATATTTCTCACCAGAAAATCCCCTTATCTGGCAATACCCAATTAATACACATTGAAGGAAAGATTTTACATATATTTGAGTAGGTAAGTACTTCACATTTGTATTTACGGGGATTTCACATAGAATTACATATATAAGGCAAAAGTTGAAAAAAATTAAATTAATTCAAGCCTACTTCTTCAACTGTTACTTTGTGTGTTAATGTGTCGTGTTTGTACAAAGAAGAAAATAAAAAAAATATAGAAAATGGATAAGTGGCTTTCCAGTTTTAAGGTAAATATAAAAAAATAGTTAAAAGAAGTTAAAATTATTTATTTATATATAATAGAGAAATCACATAAACATGAATCATAACTGAATTTGTACCTTCTAGGAGACATGTTTAATAGTTTGAAATAATTATTTTTTGTTCTCATTAAAAATCATTTCCTATACAATAATTAATGGTTATTGTTGGATTTTTTAAATATATAATATAGTTTAAAATATCTTTATACTTCTTCAAAAATCAGAATTAGTAACACATACCTACCTGCTGTGAATGAGAGGTAAAGTTCAGTAGATTTTGTATGGATCTTTCAAGCTTCTTAAAATTAAATTTTGTGTTTTAATGAAGAAATTCGTTTTTTAGAGTAAACATAAGGAAACAGATAAAAATAAGCAAAAGGATTCCCCAGCACCAATTGATATAGAAAAGCCAGGTTGCAGTTATCAAAACGAGGGCTCCCCTATTTATCCTGCTCCCACACATTCTCATATTATGAGTGACAATGGCGATACTAATAATATGGTAACATATATAAATAATTAATAATTTTAAAATTATAGAAAAACACAGACCTCAACAACTTAATTATTTATTAAAATTATATGGATAATACAATTAAACTAAACTAAAAAAACTACAAATATAAGATATAATTACAGAAATTCAGTATTACTACAGTAGTAAAATAAATTTGTATTTGAATAATATTTTATTGATTTAGATCATCTAAATTATAATTATATTTTAGAATGATCCTACAACATCAGCAAAAAAGAAAATAAAAATGGAAAAAGCCTCAAAGTATGAAAAAAAGAAGACTTTTAACAGCTCTTGGAAAAGTGTACCAGAATTCATGAATTGGTTAGAAAAATCTACAAAACAACCATCATCTGAGGGTAATGAGTACGCCTATTGCAAGGTATGTGATTGTGATATTGTAGCTCATAAAAGTGTATTATTGAAACATTCAACAAGTGACAGGCATAAATTAAATTGGACAAAAGTGACTAGCAATATTAAACTTACTGAACTGTATAAACCAAATGCTGATGATTTAGCTGTAAAAACGGCAGAGTTAAAGTTATGCGCCTTGTTGGCAAGCAATAACCTGCCATTTTTATTAGTAGACACCCTAACTCCTTTAATTCAAAATATATTTCCTGACTCGAAAATTGCTAAACAATTACATTTAAAACGAACCAAAGCGACGTCAATTATTTGCAATAACTTGGGGAATAATTTTCTTGAAGAACTATATATTAAATTAAGGGAGCCAGGATGTTTTTTTTCTTTAGTTATGGATGAAACTACTGATATTTCAATAAAAAAGCAATGTGCATTCACTACTATAATTTATGAAAATAATTCAACCAAAACACAATTTTTTGATCTTGTTGAAGCTCAGGGATCAACAGCTAATGATTTATATGGTATTCTAAAGAACTGTTTAACTTCAAAGAATATTCCACTAACAAATTTTGTAGGGTTTTCATCAGATACCACCAATGTTATGGTTGGAGAGTTTAATTCTGTATTTTCCAAGTTAAAGGAAGAATTTCCACATATAATATGTATTAGATGCTCATGTCATATGGCACATTTAGCTACATCAAAAGCCTGTTTAAAATTACCTAGGCATGTGGAAGATCTGCTCCGAAACATAGGCAGTCACTTTAATAGGAGTGCTTTGAGGAGACACAAATTTATAGAGTTTCAAAATTTTTTTCAAGTGAAAATTCACAAGATACTCTCTCCAGCCATAACAAGATGGTTATCTATTAAAGAATGTGTCGATAGAGTGCTTGAGCAATATGAGCCACTTAGAGCATATTTGACAGAATATGTATTTGAAGACCCATCAATTACAACAGAGACAATGTTGGAAACCATGTCAAATTTGTTCACACCAGTATATCTAGAGTTTATGTCATATTCTTTAGGACTAATGACAGACTTCAATTTACTCTTTCAGTCAGAAAAAACCACTTCTTTGTAAGGTTAAGCCACAAACTGAAACTCTGTTGAGAACGCTTTGTTCCAATTTTATAAAGATGTCTGTAATAAAAAGAACCAATGACATATTTATCCTTAACCATGAAAACCCTACAAATTTTGTTAGTCTACATGATATTTATATAGGAATTGCTGCAACAGAAAGCTTGCAAGAATTAAAAAAAAAATCCAAATATAAACAAACAAGAATTTGATAGTTTTTTTAAATGTATTTTAGAATTCTATATAGAATTAGTTAGTAATATTAAAAATCGATTCACCTTTAAAGACCCTATCTATAAAATAATTTCAATATTGGATCCCAAAATTGCACAAAGTTTTGAAATAAAATCATTACAATGTGTAACTAATCAATTTCCTATTTTAAAAGAATATGTTAATATTCAGGAGTTAGACAATGAATGGAGAAGACATGCTCTATTAGACTTTGAAAAATTAAATTTAAATTCAGATGACTGTGAGCAATATTGGTCTCAAATATTTAATTTAAAAAATGATGCTAATGCTTTTTTATTTCCGAATTTAAAAAAGACGCTACAGCTACTTTTTGTTTTACCATTCTCTAATGCCAGTGTAGAACGTATATTTAGTGATTTGTTTAACATAAAAAGTGACAAACGGAATTTATTAAACACTTCAACTGCAAAAGCTATTTTGGCAACCAAAGCAGGAGTTGAAAACAATGGCGGTTGCTTAAAATTCATACCATCCAAAAAAATGCTAGGCCATAATATATGGAAAGACAATCAGTAGCTTGTATTTTAATATAGTATGTTTTTACTTTAAGTATACGTTTTTATTTAAGATTTTTTGTTAAATAGAATAATTTACATTAGGAGTTTAAAATATGTAATCTGTTGTTTACATGTAAGTACTATTTATAACTGATGATTAAAGTTAGATTATTACAAAAGATGTATATTTTTGAAAATTTCAAATTTTGATCCTATTTTTCAATTCTAAAGGTACATTTCCAGTCCAGGTGCGCTATATTGCTATAAGCTATATTGTTCATAGTTTTTAAGTTATAATCGTGTACCAGTACCACACACTTTCTTTTTCTTATCTTTATCTTTCTGTTAACCTCAACACTAAACAAATAAAAACTAAAAACCTCCATTCAATATTCAATCCTACTTTTTTCTTTAGCATTGTGTTTTGTTTTGAACGTTTCGAGTTTGACACTTTGACACACTTTCATTTCAACCTTTCAATAACTATTACAATGACAACTGACAGGACATGACAGTGACAGATGACAGTAAGGACAAGGTTTGTTTTATCGTTTGGTGATTACTTCTACGTTTTACAACAGAGCGCATAATTTTGTACAAAATCGCATAATTTTTGACAGGGAGGTGCATCCTTCCATGCCCAGCCACTGGTAACACTGCTATGACCTAGACTAGAAATTATAAAAGATTCCAAAAAGCGTAAACAAATATTAAAAGTACAGATATAAAAATAATAAGATCTATACTCACCATTTGTTTACAGTATTCTGTCGACCGGATTCGAGGTCTACAACCTACAATTCGTCTCAGGTCTTAAGTACCGGGTGGCCAGCAAGAACGGCTCTCAACCATATCTAGAGAATGGACTATAATACAAGCTCGGGATAAAAATGTTTGTAATAAAAGTAGTCTCAAGAGAAATCTCGAAACTATTTAGTGTTCTAGATACACTACTAGATAGCGTAAATAAACAACGACATTTAAAAAAACAAAACAAAGCGAAAACTTAACAAATTAAAGGATACTGGAAAATATTTGATTTCACAAGTTTTAGTTTACCTTTTTAAATAAGAGGTAGGGAGAGACTGGGAACCTTGTTATAGAAAGACCCCTATAACCTCGTTTTCGCTTAACCGATCTTAGCAAACTCGGTCTTATTAAAACAGTTTTTTTCAGTAATGAAATAATGACAGTTTTAGAAGTATAATAAGTAACGTTAGAGGGCTGTATTTTTTTTCTTTGTAAATCTAGGTTCATCTATATTAAATATAATTCACTTTTAACTGTGGATTATAAAAGAACAAATTATTATGTTGGGAACAAAATTCTTGTAAACATTTTTAATAAAATACTTTAAAACTATTAGAATAATTTTGTTTTCAGCATAACAAAACCAAAATAATTTGTTTATTGTTCAAAAAACTTGTATTTTCCGGGCCCTGTCACAATTATGGTTAATTTCCAGAATATATTCGAAGCTACTAGCCCTTTAGTTCTTAGGTCATTAATAAATATGTTTATTAAAATTTTAATTCGATATATTCAGTGCAATTCCGTTCTCAGAATATTCGGAGAGCGGTTATGGAAAAAAAATAGGTTTTGAAGTAGAAAGTAAGGAATGAAGACAACCACTTTTATACTTATCCCTTAAACCCCTAAATTCTATATAAGTTTAATAGTTCAATATAGGAAAGAAGAAACAAGAACCTATTCCAATTCGTTTAATAGGTTATAAAAATATTTTGTTAAATGTTAAGAAGTGATATATCGTCGGCTTACTGCTAAAACCCGACAAGTGTCGGGTCGTTTGAGATAATTCCATTTAAAGGTTTTAGAAAACGGTATCGACATATAATATAACACTAGGAGTTTTTTTATTTTTTATTTTTACAAAATGTAACTTAGAATCACATAATAATACTTAAAATCAATACATTATTACGGTTTTGATTAAAAAACTTGATTGAACAATTACAGTTTTAGCAAATTGTAGGTTGTTAGGTTTTGCCAGTACCAAAATCGAGAATTGAATAAGTTGTCCAACGAAATAATTAACTTTAACTCTGTTAATTGTTGATAATAAAATATTAATCTTCATCATCTGAACTGTCTTGTACATCTGGTTCCGGGGTTATTTCTGGTATATGCCAGGTAATGTTGATAATCCCTGAAACCAACCGTGATACTCTCCGGTATGGTAAAGTTCTTGCATAGTTTGAGAAGATCTTTCTTTTTCGCTACGCTTATAGGAAGTGGTTGTTGATAAAGTCTTTTTAAAACCTTGGGCAGTGTTGGTGACGCCTTAATATTTGTGTTGTTGGTGGACTTTTTGGTTCTTTTAGGTTTACTTGCAGAGCATGATGTTTTTGGAATTACTCTCTTTTATTGCTCCTTCAAAAACATTAATGTAATCAAAATTATCAGAAAGGTCATAAGTGTAATAAATACGACCAAAGTGGCCTTTCACAAATTTTAAACATTTGATTTTAAGCCATTTCACTTGTTTTCCGTTTTGGTCAATATTTCTGTTACTAACAAGTTTTTACGCAAGATCCGTACAGTCATAGAAATCCTTATACTTTATTTCTTTTACAATATATTCAGGTTTTGACACATTTATGCCTTTTGTGGTTTTTTCTTGATCGAGCATGCCGGAAAATGTTAATCCAGTCGTGTAACGAGTAGACAGGAACATTTTTCTTTGCACATTCTATTATAGAATGCATAGAATCCACCTCCATGTGGGTGTGTCCTGTTTCCAAGAACCTTTGCTTTATAATTTGAACGTTACCCAACACTTCCACGGCATACATAAATAAAATCGCCACATTTTGATTGCGGTTCTGCCCACCGCAAGTATCCGAGAACAGCGTGATGTGGGATACATTACTGCTAATGTTATTTTTTAGATAGTCGAAGATGCAGCTTCCCACTTGCGAACTTCCTTTCTGTCCATTCATCTCTGTCCAAACGTAATAGTAAGCATGATTTGGTAGTTTTGCTTCGTAAAAACATAAATTATACACAGATATTTTGCGACTGTAGTATAACTGGCTAACATCTCCACATGGGATTTGTAATATTGCTTGGAGGTCTAATGTCAGTGAAAGAAAATTATTTTCATTGTTTGCTCTTTCTTTATCCTTTGCTTTTGCATTTTGACATGCCTTTTTTCTCTCTATGTGATCGATAGATTTTTGTTTATATTGTTCTTTATCACCTCCTTTTGCATTTTCATATACCGAGCAGATTGAACACTTGTCTTTTTTTGGCTTAAAAAAAGACAAGTTGCACTCTCTGCAAAATATTCTTCTGTATGTTATTTCAGAAACCGGTATCCACCTTTTTTCCTTGCATAGGGCTAAATATAAGCTATACATTTTTGCGATATTTAGATTTCTGTCTAAATACTGACGTTTCGTACTCGTAATGTTTTGCATTAGATCTTTATGTTGTGTTTTCTTGACTAATACACGTCTTTTTGGAGTAAAAATCTGTATATTTGACAAAATAAAATCTTTTTTTTTTTTCGTTTAAAATCTATTTTCCAATAATTAGCGCAAATTACCTGTCGTAGTTCCATTGCAAAATTTTCCGTACATTTATAGATACATTTGTCACAATTAATTGGTTTAGGACTTTTGCCATCACGTAAAACGTTTTTAGTAATATAGGGCAAACACTCGGAACGACGTGTTTTAGCGACATTTCTTTTCCATTCATTGGGATTACTTGCTTTCCATCTTCTTAAACTATTAACTTCAGCTACCACTGGTTTGTCAGAAATCTGTGCATTAGATGAAGTTGGACAACTTACTTCAATATTACTCGGTAATAATACATTTGATAATACTTGAATTTTGCGAGATGAAGAAGAAAATATTTCATTATCCGGTAACATCGTAGGTTCTATCAGACGATTTGACTTCTTTACTGGCTGCATTGCATATTGTTGGACGTCTGGTGTTACATTTTGCAAAACAGTGTAACCACAAGAGATATCACCCAAATCATCTTGAAAGACTACATCATCTAGTACTTTTTGAGCTGGAGGTAACCAAGACGGATCCTTGTCCAACCTGTTATTTTTAATGCAATATTTGCTAATCGCCGCCCTCTCGATTCCATCTCCGTGGGACACACAATTTTATTTGTCGATGTCGATAATAATCACTGGTTTAAACACAATTGTCCACAATAATTATAGTTTTAAACTAAAAACCAAGCAATTCACATTACCTACGTTAACTCAACAATAAGGCGCGAAAGAGACTGATGAGACATTTGTTTGTTGTGTTTTCGTTGACATGAGCATGAGTACTAAGGACATGCGACGTAAGCTTAAGTGAGTCATCAGGCAAAACCAAACAAAAGCATCTGTTCGGTTTTAGCTGTACGACTAGAGATAAAATTGTTTTCAGAGTAACCTGTTGGGTATTGCCTGTAAAGAATTTGCACAAACTGTAGTTGTTGAAATATTAATTTTATCATAACTTTGCTGACACATTGCAAATCAGTTGTTGGGTTTTGTCAGAAGAAAAAGAATACAAATTTGTTATGATTGTACAATTAACTCAATTTTGAACTTTTTGTCAGATGTTGGGTTTTGGCAGTAAGCCAACGATATATTTGTTGTTATTTTAGAATTATACTAATTATAAATAGATACCCTAGTAACACACGACGTCCTATGGACGTCCAATATACGTCCAGTTTTGGTCCGGACGTCCCTGGACGTAAAATGGACGTACTATGGACGTACGAAGTGGGACGTACTTTGGGTGGACTAAATATGGACGTTCTCTGGACGTCCGTACCCGGACGTTCCATGGACGTCCATACTCGGACGTCCCCTGGACGTCCAAACTCGGACGTTTTCTGGACATCTGACATTTACCAATTATGGGATCAAATAGCAAATATTTTAATAAAATAAAAAATTATTTGCGTTAATAAAATAATTAAAAGCGAAAAGGTTAAATCATGATTAATTAAAAATTGTATAGTTTAATATATCCAAAACATGTTTTTGTTTAAGGTAAAGTGTAAAAATATTTTATTTCTAGATAATTCGTTACAATAGTTTTATTATTCTAGTTATCACGATGATATATGTTTGCTAATTCTAATAAGTAAAAATATGATTTTTATCAACAAGATGAATCTTGAAATCATTTTTCAAAGATGAACAAGTGGACAAGTGGTAGTATATACTCTGGCTGAGATAATGTCATTGTCTGTCATATCATACCTATTTAAACAAATGGCACAGTTTAATTATATTTGATATTATTAATGCTTTAATAAATGAAATAAAAGAATTCTATTTAAGCAGTATACAGTGTATTGGTTTTTGATGCTTGGCTTTGTGTTGTGGTTATTGTATATCGTTAAAGGTTTAGTGTTAGGTTATACTTCAGAAATTGGTTTTATTTTAAAGGTAAGTGTAATTTTTACTTATTAATTATGTTTAAAAGAAAACGATTTGTTTCTAAGCGTCATCAACAGAGGAAGGTTACGAAAAACGTAGAGAATATTGTTGAAAATATTAATAACCTCGATATTCCATCTCCTTCAAACTTTTATTCGGAATCCCTGACTGATCATTCAGTTCAAATAGTTCAGGTTACAATACTTCCGATTTAAACTTTTTATTAACATGTTAAGTACCTAAAATAATGCAAATTACCACGTGGACGACCATTCAGCTGATCCTTTACAAAGCTCTTCTTTCAATGAAACTGAAGAAATGTCTAAGCATGGTTGTAATGAGAATTCTGGAGAACATTATCGAGATGTTTTTAATTTTTCTAATAAGTTATTCAACTGGACTTTGTCCTTTAATACTAGGTGATTTATTCTTCTTCTTATGGTGCCCTATCTAATTAGTGGATGTTAACAACAATTATGGCATACTCCTCTCGATATTGTGTGGCTCTAAAAAGTGCATGTGGCATCGAGGTTTGTCCTATCCCTTATGTATAGGTGATTTATTAAAAATTCATAAAGAAGTTCCTGACCTTTCTCATTTGAGTTCAAATGCTAGAACCCTTCTTGCTTCGCTTCACCCAGAGAACAAATACTCTGATCCATAGGATTCAAATTTCAATGGTATTTTTATCTTCACAAAAAAACAATGTTATAGAAATTTGTGTACATTTTGATGGAATCCCACTAAAAAAAGAGTTTTTAGTAGTCAGTCATATCCTATCTTGTTTATATATCCTAAAATTGTAGATTTAATAGGCATTTACCATGGTTATGAGAAAACAAAATTTGCAAATGAATGTTTGATTGATTTTGTAACAGAGGCTGTTTTTTTATTAGATAGTTTAAGCTAAAATAATTAAGCATGGATGATCAAGTTTGTGGGGTAGTTAGATTACTGTTACATGTTGATTTATATTTTAGGATAATGAGCTTTCCAAAATTGGCGAGGAGACCATAAATGAATTTGTTAGGAGAAGCCATAAGAAGCTGATCTGGAATAAAATTCAAGGAAAAGATAGTTGGCTAGGGAAAAAGCAATATAAAGTTTTTGAGGACACACATATAGCTCTGATTTTAAAAGGTTTGTAACTTATAAACATAAATCAATTTAAGGTGCATTTAAGAATTTACACTATCACTTAAGTGGCCACATACAGCTGATTAAGCATATTGTTAACTGTGTCTTATATGTAATTTAGATGGCAAATTTTACCAATTCATAAATGTTCAGGTCTGGCTATGAGATTGCTTTAAGAACTACAGCTAGCTTATGAGATAAAGGTTTGTTGTTGGCCATATATTTTATTTATACAGTTATTTTTATTTTTTACATATAAAAGTGTAATTACTGCTCATTTGGTCATTAGAAATAAATAAAAATGGTTGGGTTGGTATTCTTCTAATTCAGGTGAGATTCATTAAAACTACAGCACTTGAAATTCGTGTGTTTAATTTTACTTTGAATTATGATTTATTCACAAGAAGCAAAGTATAATGAACTAAATCTGAAAATAGTTTATTCAATTTATGAATGTACATTAATTTTGTTTTCAGATGTTGCTTGGAAAAACTCCAAAACCAGCGTTGCCATGGGGAAGGAAGTTGAAACTTGATAATGAAATATCTGAGGAAATATTTAAAGAGAGGGCAGATAAAATTTAACTTGCATGTTGCATTAGCAAATATGATTAATTTTGTAATGATTAAATTGTGTAGTTCATGGACACAAAGGAACAGTCCAATGTTTGAGACTGTTTTATATATTAAAAATAAATACCTAAAAATTAATCTACTGTTGAAAGAAAACAGACAAAGTTCCATATTAGATATTGATCTTTTTCATACTTATGATTTCAACTTTAAAACTCAACAATTGACTTGTCTGCTTTTAATTGCTGACCACACAATTGTAAGGGAAATCAGAATGGGAAGGGATAAGGGAAGTTGAATGGTTCTGTTTTTAAGAACCACAATTTCAACAATTTTGTCAATTTCTTTAGCAGTATTCACAATCCTTCTTTCTCTTGTGTAGACAAGTGTAGTCAAAGATCCCATATCAGTAACAGCCATATTCACTCTTTTAACTGTTAAAATTTGTGACGCATGCTTACAGTGTCTTAATACCAATAAAGGTCTTGGTCCAGACATAATATCTTAACTTATTTTTAGGGAATTGTGCATTCTTTTTATGTAGGCATCTATGGCTTATTTTTTATAAATCTCTGAATGAGGGTCACTTTTCATCACAATTTATTTATTGATTTTATCCTTAACTCATTGATTCCTAATTATCGTTCCATTATAATTCTTTCTGCTATTCCTAAAATTGTCGAGGCTTTACTGACTGATTTTTTGACAGTAAATTTGAAGAATCAGCTTCATACTGGTCAGCGTGGTTTACTTACTGTCTAGTCGTTCAACTTCAACTAATTTATACTGATTATGTTATAATTGCATTAAAAACCATTTTTATGTTGGTTAGATTTATACTGACTCATCTACAAGCATCAACTGTTCTTGTAAATTGTGTAGACCATATTCTTATTCTGATATGATCAATTTCTTGAATCTGGATTCTCTTATCAAAAGTGTTACCTTTTAATCTTTATTTTTCAACTTTATAAAATAACCAATCTACTGAATTGCTTCAGCTAGTTTGTTTTCATATTCCTTCCCATTCACTGTGGCAGAATTTACATTTCCATGTTCCTTACCACAGAACTAATTATGTTTCACACATAGAGATGGTCTAAAACTTTCATATCAATAGCTTTAGGTACTATTTGAAGCACTTAAATGCTAAATGAAACTCATTATAAAATGTGTACTTATTTATTTTATTCATGTATATTTTATTTTATCTGTAATTTTGTCTATATTTCTATAATGTTGCATTTTTGTATAATTTTGACAGTGAATTTGTTCCATTTGTTAATAATAAATCAATATTATGTAATAATAAATGTTAGTTCCTTTAAACATTTATGTTTTATTACACAAAATTATTTTATATTTCTATAATGTTGCATTTTTGCATAATTTTGACAGTGAATTTGTCCCGTTTGTTAATAATAAATAAATATAAATAAATGTAATAATAAATGTAAGTTTCTTTAAACATTTAAGTTTTATTTCCCAAAATACATTCTTAATATGCACAGGATGACACCACTTTTAGTACTTTATGCAATGGCGTTGACGTCTAATTTACATCCTGAGCGCTAAAATAGATGTCCGAAAATATCACAAAAGTCCGTCAAGTAAGTTCTCTGGACGTATTATGGACGTCCGATTAAGGTCCAATTAACGTCCCGGTACGTCCATTTTACGTCCGCTCGGGACGTAAAATGGACGTCCATAGGACGTTTGGCGCAGCGACATTCGGACCAATATAGGACGTAAAACGGACGTAAATAGGACCAAAGCGGACGTTCGAGGGACGTCCCTAAAGTCCGCGAGGGACGTACTATGGACGTCCACTGGACGTACATGTGCTATTAGGGTATATTAGAATGATTGCCAAAAAACCTCATGTGCTAGATTTATTTTCAGAGACAGTATAGTATTAGTTTTAAGTTTATTAGTTATAAATATTTAATATAAATTATTTAATAATGCAATTTTTTATTTCGTTTAACGGACCTATGGTCTTAAATCAGACAGTCTGTTTATATTCAATTAAGAGAGAGACGTAGATAGGAGAACAGTTTGAGTTCATGCCAGGAGAGAGGAAAACGGATGCCTTGTTTGCATTGAGAGAGTTGATAAAGAAATACAGCGAGAAGAAAAGACAGCTACATTTGATATTTATAAATCTTGTGGAGGCGTGCGACACAGTTCCTAGACAAGAGCTATGGAGATGTATGGGAGAAAAAAGGGGTTTCTGAGAAGTACGTATAGCTTCGTAAATTCATTGGTGGACATTGTTTCTCCGTGGTGTCATTTTATCTTTACCAGTATAACATGGACCGTCAATATTTTGTGTATATATTTTCTTATATATCCTTGTCAATGTTGGGAACATTTTCGTCAAACTCTTGTTATATTTCCGAGGCCTCGTGGTTTTCTTCTAAACAGTTTTCCTCATTGTCATCACCGTGGTCATCATATGCAAGTCAAATGCATCATCTGACAAAGCTTCCTCCATGAGTTGTAACCAGGCTTGGTTTCTTTTGTAACTCATTTCTCTGTAATAGAAACGATTATTGTAGGAATTTTTCTTATGATAACATATATACATCAATTAAGAAATTTGCAGAAATAATAATTCTATTGGCTTGCTGAAAAATATCACTGACCTAACTTGTTAGGAAATTAAACATAAAAGTATTTCAAGTATAAAATACTGTCCATGCAGCTAATGGCATTATGTTCGAATAGAAATTATACTTTATTCATCAACATTATATCAATTACTAGTTAATAATGTTAGAAATAAGTAAAAACAGTATGTGAATGAGATCAATTTCTAATAGGAAATAATGAACACTAGAAAAATGATGAACAAATATTACATTAGTCCTGCATAAAAGAAATGAAAATCTCACTTTTTAACACGTCTGTCGTCTCGGTCTATTTGACCAAGAAAAAAAATTACTCTGCACGCCAGCGAGGTCTATTTGACCGAGAATTTTAACGTGACTGTGGTGCCGTCTCGGTAAATGGGACCGAGACGGCACATACATTTTTGCAATTTTTTTTTTGTAAGAAGAGTAATTTTGAAATTTTTTAAATATGAATCATTACAGGTTATATAAAGGTACCTCTGCGCACCGTTACGTGAGCGGTAATTTTTTCGACCTTATAGCAGAACGGAACGGAAAGTATTACAAATTCCTCTAAAACAAAACGTGGTTAGTCAAATTTTTTATATACGATTTCGGTGACCTACGGTCTGAGACACTAATACTTAATTACTAACACTAAGGAACTTCCTATAAAACCGTCACGGAACAGCGAAGCAAAGGACTTTATTCGGTACATGCAGTTACATGCACGAAGCGCTTTGTTAAAATTCCGTGCAGTAAAAGAGGATTCACTTCATAGTCGTAACTGTGGACCGTACGTCACCCCTGGAGGGTCAATGCATACATAAAGATAAAGGAAGTCACAAATAAGAAGAAACAATTATCAACAACTTCAGTACAGTAGTTAATAACAATAAAGTCCTATCTATCAAGGAAAATGGAAAAAACATCAGTAGTTACAAAAGCAATTAGTATAGCAAAGCTACGAAAGGCCTCAGGTCCAGATGCTGTATATGTATAGAAGATAAAACACATCAATGCAGAAAATTTTTAGACTTTAACACTATTACTGAATAAAATATAACACCGGAATCTTCCCAGAAGACTGACTTAGATCGACATTTATATCATACCCAAGTAAAATAAAGCAAATAAATGCTCACAGTTCAGATTAATTAGTTAATCAGTAAATATCTCTTATTTAATTAACCCAAGGTTTATGCTACATTAGACGTTTTAGAACAATGATAAATCCAGTTCTTTTGAAATTTGAAAACGTTGAAAAGTTCCAAAAGATCTATCTTTCTAAATATTTTTTTAAATATAATTGAAAATTACAGAAGTATTTTTTTAAACATTTGTATTACATACAAAATCGATCTTACTATGAAAAATTTGCCAGAAAATAAAAAAAACTGAAGAACGCGATTTTCTCTAGTTGTCATTGGCATGGTTATTAAAATAATCAAAACTTTACTTATAGTCTAGATACCACTGCAAGATCACTACGTTCATAACGTACATACGTGTTTTTTCATACATTTAAAATTATACTAAAACAATTTTTAATTAAAGGTGATTACTTGGCAACATCGCACTTAACGAAACCCTTAACTATAACTTTTCAACGAAATCATATATTCCACTTATCAATTTTGCAGAGGCGTACAAGAAAATTTTAATTATTTATTTAAAACACATGAGTAATTACGTCAAAATTAAATCTAAGACCGATTTAATTATTAAATTATCATGTGTCTTTTAACAGGTATCTTATAGTTGTCTAACAAAACAAGGTAACATTTTATTCTTATTAGAGAGTACCTAATACACAACTTCAAAAAACAGAAAAGTTTGGGAAATACTTTTTTTTTTTCATTACACTAAAAACAATCTGAAATTTTAACATTCGATCTCGTCATTACACATCATTCTCTATTTATAGAATTGCTATGTGCTGTAAACGTTATATTTGTTTTTTTTATCTCAATTTGAAAGTTTCCTAGTGATTATTTGTTTATATAAATTTAAAAATATATTATGAAGTTCATATAAATTAAAATGAAGTAAGCTTAACTATTATCATGTGAATGCGTTTATGTAGTAGTGAATTTGTTTATTCCAGTAATTTCTCGAAATATGAAATGAAGATGGCTCTAACTACTAAAGAGTTAATAGCTTTATTAGAAGAAGACTCAGATTGTGAAAATAATGACTCACTTAATGTGGTTTATTTGCCGTCGAAATTAGATTAGACAGTTTCTGATGTAGAAGACATTGATGATAATATTATTTATGAAGAATTAATAAAATCGGATAGTGCAGGTACATATGAAATACAAGTGATTGGGAATTCTGACGATTCTGATTATGATATTCCTCTGAACCGCAGATAAAACGTCCAAAGAAAAAACCGGGCAAAAATAGTAAATCTAAATTTGTCTCAAGTTGTAACAACAGATATTCATTCGTGCTCAGTAGTAATTCAACATCAGCCTGATTGATATTTAAACAATATAAAAGCCAACCATGTAGGCAAGTCATATATTGAAGTTATTTCACTCTTTTTTGAAAAAAAAAGTAATTGAGAGCATTCTATATTTTACAAATATTTATGCATTCCAGAATAACCGTCACGATTTTGAAATGAATAACATAGATTAAAAAAAAATTATTTGCATATGTATATTATCTGGTTTACACTCTGCTTCAAGTTGATATGCATTGGCCAAAAATGAGGTTAGAAGAAGTGCATATTATAAAAGAAGGCATGAGCCGACATAGATTTATATTTATAATAGTGAAGAAACCGCTACATTAGTGTCACTTAGTACATGGACGTCAATCTTAATTTGCTGTACCAGATTCGACAATATATTGTCCACATTACAAAAAGAAAGAAAAGTGTAGAATGCATCTAAACCCCTAATGTTTCGAAAATTTTCACCTTAAAATTTAATTTACATTTAAGATACAATATGTTCCTTTATTAAAAATTAGACTGTTTTCCTTGAAAATGAGAAAAAGAATCTTTTTGGTTGAAAATTAGTCTCAATTTATGTGTTTTTAATCAAATCTAATAAATTAATTGTCAAATTTCTCTTTGTATATTGAGCGGCCGTTAATGGGTTAATACTATATAAATAATAAACTGGCCTTAAATTTACTTTACTTACCTCAACACTATTTTAAAGTTAATAATAAAGCCTACACACTACGCCTATGCACATATATAATCTGGAATGAATAAACTAAAATATTATATGTCTCTCATTAACATTCTTTACAAGAATGTATATATATATATATATATATATATATATATATATATATATATATATATATATATATAGACCAGCAAAATATTGATAAGTTTACCAATGTTTCAAACTATTTAATGAACTTGTCTCACTATACCCTCGTGAATCGCACCAATTTATATTGTTACGGGGGCAAATTTATCTTACTTTTTCACTTATTTACATGGGCAAAGCATACACAATAAAAATGACCGCGGTAAGAATTTATTGCTGAAATTTTACATGGTTGCCGCTACCATTTAGTTCAATTTGTAGATTAGGCACCTTTAATTAAAAAAAATTGTCCTACTATAGAAGAATACATTGATAATCCCAGATAATTGCCAGTAAAAAATTGGCGCAAATATTTTTAATTCAATTAATATTAATTAATTTTTTAACAAAAATATAATTACGTTCATTTATTTTTTAAATAAAATACGCTGCTCATGACGCTTTTTTATATCAAATGAAAGCTGTTTTTTTTAATATGATGATATAAGGTTATCTGAGAAAAAATGGCCGCAAATTAGAGTGGCCAGCTATTAAAAACGCAATGTATCAAAGATAAAAAAAACAAATCAGTAGCTATAGGTTCGCTAGTGCGCAACACTGCTGGTTTGAAGTGTCAGTTGTGTTTTTAAAGCATGCGTCGATAGATAGTATAATCACAGAATAAATAACAATCAGAATGCCCACTCTCAGATGCCGCCTTTGATGTTTGTCAGCACGTGAACGCCATGTTTTAGACGGAAACATAGTCTCGAACTGAGAAATTTGTGACAAGCTACGACAGAACTGTAATTTAAATTTTTAAAGATTAACAGAAATAGAGAAAACACTCAATGATACACTCAAATAAAAGTTTAGTGACGCACCCGCGGAAGCAGAAGAAACAATAGAAAGTATTTGGCACACCTTCAAAACAACAATCAAAACTATACAAAGAGAACAACTACAAGACAACATCAGAAAAACAAAGAATACATGGATGACAGAAGAAGTCCTAGAACTAATGGACATAAGGAGATCTTACAAAAATCTCAATGAAGAAAAATATAAAAAACCCAGAGAATAATCCGAAACAAAATCAGGAAAGCTATAGAAGAATGGATGAGCAGGAACTGGGAGATTTACTCAAAAAGCATGACTACTTTAATGCATACAAAAAGATTAAGGAAGTCACAAATATGAAGAAAAAAATCACTACAACAACTTTAGTAGATAATAAAAACCAAATAGTATTTAGTCCAGAAAATGTAGGAGATATGAAGGAAAAATACATCAAAGATTTGTTTGATGACGAGAGAACAGAACCACAAATGAATATAGTACAAGAAACAATACTTGATATATTAACATCGGAAGTTACAAAAACAATCAATACGGCAAAGCTACGAAAAGCCTCAGGTCCAGACGAAATATACGTAGAGGTGCTAAAGCTTATCAATGAAGAAAATCTTCAGACGTTAACACTATTATTTAACAAAATATATACCTCTGGAATCTTCCCAGAAGACTGGCTTAGATCGACATTTATAACTATACACAAGAAAAAGAAAGCAAATAGATGCTCACAGTTCAGATTAATTAGCCTAATCAGCCATTTTCTGAAAATTTTACTCAAAATTGTATATCAACAAATATACAGAGACTGCAAAAGAAACCTGAGCGACAATCAATTAGGATTTCGTGTGGGGCTTGGTACAAGGGAGGCATTATTTGGCCTCCAGATATTACTACACTGTTTTATCGACTACGAAAAAGCGTTTGATCGAGTAAAACACACAGAACTTATAGAATCCATAACACAATATAGTATAGACCATAACACTGTCATCATCATCACAGTCATTAACATCTTAGTAGATGTGTTGTGGTTCATAATTGGCTGGCTTCAGCAGCTCGGACAGTTTGATTGATAATATTTCTCCACTGGTCGCGGTCATCAGTTATATGTATTGCCTCAGTATACTGTTTATTGAGAAGCTTTTTAGTAATGTCCGCCCATCGCTGTGGAGATCTTCCGCGTTGGCGTTGAGTCTGAGGCCTTCCTTGGACCACCAACCGCTCCATTTTGTGATCACTTCGATGGATATGGCCAAAGAACTTTAAAATCCTGGAGTAAACGGTACTAGAGAGACGCTGATCCGGTTTAATTTCATCCAGAACCGAGATATTTGTACGGCGAGCCGTCCATGGAATTCGAAGCAGGCGTCTCCATGTCCACATTTCAAAGGCGTCTATACGTCGTCGATCTGATTCTTTGACTGTCCATGTCTCGCATGCATAGTAAAATATGGAAAAGACCAGAGTTGAAACGAGTCTCTTTTTGTTTGTCATAGTAATGTGACGATCACGCCAGACCCCGTTTAGTTCACTCATTGCTGCTCTTGAATGCGTCTTCTAATTTCGGATTCACAACTGCCTGTGTTGTTAACTAGAGCTCCAAGATATATCATAGATGAGACTACCTCGCATCCCGCAATAGTTTGGGTTTCAGGAAACTGTTGTTGGCGATCAATAACCATGATTTTGGTTTTGTTGTAGTTAACCATGAGTCCAAATTTAGCACTTTCTACCTCGAGTTTTCTTAATAATTTAGTAATTTCTTCTGGAGTAGAAGCTAGAAGTGTAGTGTCGTCTGCGAAACGCAAGTTAGATATCTTAACACCACCTAGGTTTACTCCTCCCTCCCAACCATCCAAAACTCTGCGCATTATGAACTCCGAATAGATGTTAAATAATAAGGGAGATAAAACGCATCCTTGGCGTACTCCCTTCTCCAAAGTGCATTTGTCAGACAGATATCCGTCCATTCGAATATATGCCAGGTTATCTTGATACAGTTTGCTAATAAGGTGAGTCAAGTGTTTAGGTACACCCATTGTCGTCAATATGTTCCATAGTTTGTCCCATCTAATATTATCAAAGGCCTTTGTATAATCGACGAAACATATAAATATCGGGATCTGGTATTCTCTGGCTTTTTCTATGATGTTTCGTACATTAAGGATTTGTTCTCTAGTACCTCTGCCCTTTACAAATCCAGCCTGCTCAGGTGCTATTTGCCAACTTATGAAGTTTTCTAGACGCCGTTGCAGTATGTAGAGGATCACCTTACTGGCGTGTGATATTAGAGCTAATAGCCTGTAGTTGTTACAATTATTTGTTGAATCTTTCTTATGAAGAGGTATGATTATGGTCTTTCTCCAATCCTCAGGCCAGACGCCTGTGTGCCATATTTCATTGCACAATCGATGTAATATTTTCACTCCACATTCCGGAAGATGCTTCAAGACGTCTGCAGTAATGAGATCATATCCTGCTGCTTTGTTTAACTTAAGTCTTTTTAAAGCGAATTCCACCTCGGAAAAAAGTATGTCAGGTTCAGACTCAAAACTAGTGTGGTGTGTCTCTGTTGAAGGAGAATGGAAAGTGGAGGTCTGGCAGTCAGGTACAAACGGGGCGTCGGCTGGCATCTGGTCCGTATTGGCGTATAAAGACTTACAATACGCCCTCCAAACATCAATAACCTTGTCCAAATCCGTCTGTACATTACCTTCATCATCTTTGATAGACCAAGATTTCTGCTTGAATTTACGTGTGAGTTGTCTGACTTTATCAAAGAGTTCTTTGGTGTTATTTGTGTCGGCGTGTAGTTGAATTTCTCTGCAGATTTTCTCTATATGCTTGTTTTTGTCTCGTCTACAAGCAGCCTGAATAGCTGTAGATAGCTGTCGGTACTGGGAATTCCTGAGAGGGTTCTCGATTCCAGCAATTTTAAGTTTTCTACGTTCTTCAACGAGGTCAAAAGTATCTGCAGACATCCACACTTTTTTTGGTCCGGTTGAGACGGCATTAGACTGTGCCTCGCAGTCAGTCAAGGTCTGTATCAAGGTATTTTTAAAAGATAACCAAATCTTTTTGGAATCATGAGTGACGATAGTTGGTAAAATATTTTCGAATCTTTCATTACATTGGATTTTAAATTGTTGTGTATCTTTTATTTTTGATATCCTCTTGTTTCGGATCCTAGCACATGCCTTGAATTTTTGCTTTAGCTTTGCAACAAGAAGTTGGTGGTCAGAGCCGCAGTCAGCGCTAGGTCGTGTTTTACATTGGCTAATAGATGTTTTCCAGCGATGTTTAATCATTATGTAATCGATCTGATTTCGGTGTCGTCCGTTAGGTGAGATCCAAGTGTACAATCTTCTGGGGTGGTGCCTATACATAGAGTTCATTATTGTCAAGTCATTGTCAACGCAGAACTGGATAAGGCGGTCTCCCCTTGAATTGCGTTCACCTATTCCATATCTACCCACAATATTTCGTATATGTTCGTCAGCCATAGTAACACCGATTTTTGAGTTTAAATCACCCATGATGATAGCGATTTCTTTATTTGGGATATTTTGCAGATATGATTCCAGCTCGTTGAAAAAATATTCAGTTGTATCATCATCAGCAGTTGAGGTAGGCGCATAGACCTGAATCAAATGTACAATAGAGGGAGATCCATTTAGTTTTAAGGAAATTATACGATCACTGATAGCTTGATATCCCAGTATATAGGGAGAAAGAGATTTTGAAACCCAGAAGCCAACACCATTGATACTTTTGTTAGTGTTGCCGGAAAAGCACATGAAATGTCCCAAATTAGTTATGTAGTGTCCCTCGTTGCGGAAGTGAAGTTCAGAGATCCCGGCCACAGACATATTGGTTCGTTCCAGTTCCTTCTCCAGAATAGCTTGTTTGCCCGGTTGTAAAAGACCACGGACATTCCATGTAGCTATGTTGTATGGTTTGCGGTTATTAAGTTTTTGTTTTTCACCAGTAGCACATTTCGCATGTAAAGCCTGATGAGTCACGTATACATGCCCGGTAACTGATTTCACACATTCCTCCCCGGACGAGAAGATGCGCCGGGTGCCATCCGGATCGCGAAGCTCATCATCCGAGGCCTCGCAGCTATTGCTCATATCATGAAGTTTCGTGGGTGAAATAAAGGGGTGGTTTCCCTTAGCAATAACAACTGGTTTCCAATAACACTGTAGCACTTATTAAAAAACTATATTGGGATCAAATGGCGTCGATCAAAATAGACGATCGTCTGATAGCAGAATTGCCAATAAAAAGAGGAGTTCGTCAGGGCTGTCTACTTTCTCCACTGTTGAGAATACGTAAAGAACTTAAATATAGAAAGATACGCAGAGGACACCGTCATTATTGCGGACAGTGCTGAGGGTTTACAACGACTTTTGAATGTCATAACCAGAGAGGGAGATAGCTTGGGACTAAATATAAACACAAATAAAACAAAAGTAATGGCTGTTACACGTGCACCAAATGTCGACATTAATATTCGTATCTATAACAAACATATAAAACCAGTACAAAGATTCCAGTATCGTGGTTGCTGGATAACAAACGATCTTGACCACGAGGTTGAAGAACAAGAACAGATACTAAGAACGGCTCAAGATAGAGAGCAATTTGTTGTAGTTACAGCCAACCTTCAGTAATAGAAGGCACCTTAAGAAGAGATTAATAATTTAGTACATTTGAAATAATTTAATCTATTCTTCAACTAAAAGTACGAATAAAATAATGCATATTATGTCTGTAGTTGCCGTAAGTAAATTAAACCGGGTTAATTTGTCTATGCACACCAGATAAATGTCACTGAACAGCACTGGTTCCGACTAAAATATGGCTGATTCCGTCTGCGCGATCGAGATGCGCGTACTTATTTTTTCAAGCAGAGCGAGCATTCTGATTGTTTATTATTCTGTGGTATAATAATACCATCGAGTTAGAATTTAACTCTGATGTATACATATTATCCCTTGTCAAACCAGTGTCGTAGCGCGCTAAATCTATTTTGCTTCATCTTTGATACTTTTTTAACGTTGCGTAGCGTTTTTAACAGCTTGCAACCCTAATTTGCGACCATTTTTTTTAGACAACCTTATATCATCGTATTAAGAAAAAAATCAGCTTTAATTTGATATAAAAAAAACATTCATATGTATACGTCATGAGCAGGCGTATTTTTTTTAATAAACGATATAAAATTTTTGTTCAAAAATTATTTACTATTGAATTAAAAATATTTACGGACACTTTTTGACTGGCAACCTATTGTCGTTGTATTCTTCTAATTTTAAATGTATCAAAAAAAGTGAGTTTGAATAACTATGTTATGAACGTAGTGATATTGTAGTGGGATCTTGTACTACAAAATGTTGAATCTAACGACGACGCGACGTCCGGTAGCCCTCCCTCACCAGCCGCCACTGCATACTACTGTCATACAAGACAATGGGACGATAATATACACGGTAGTCGGTTGTTGAGCCATAATAATGCAAAAATAAATTCTTGAAAACGCTTGGCAACACTGAATTTGTTTTTTGGCACATGCGTATAAATTCTGACGTTTCTGCGCCGTCAACCAAGAAAATTAAATCATTTCCCGTCGCCATAATCGCGGCGAGATCGTGAGAGTGTTTTGTAACAAAGAAATCGTCGTTTTCGACGAGGGGAGTCTCCTGCTCCCGAGAATTTCGGCCTATTTGTTCTAACATATCCTTCTTGTCATTCAAATTTAAGAAATTACTGTTATTTTACGGTTTTTTCTTGTTTGGGATTTTATAAACATGGCTTTTTAAAATGTCTGCCTTCAAATTGTGCATTGCCACTCCTTGTGGAGGAGCTTCAAACTCCAATAAATTATCATCTACTAATACTGGAGGACGTAGGGATGGAGAAGAAAGGAAATCGCAATTTGCCTCTTGCAAAAGGCTCCACTACTGATTCCAAAAAAGGTTTGTATCTGTGCAACAAAAGGGTCATATGTACAAGGTCAGTTCAATACATATTGGCTTTTCGAATATGTAATACAAGCAAACATCCTTTTGTTTTCAATTATGTTTAAAAAGCAAATATTTTCGATAATTACATAATATAAAACAAATTTTCAATTTTGTATTTTAAACAAAATAGTTTTTATTTTAGAATGTATTTAACATATTTTGTGGTTTAAATATTCTAAATAAATTTAAAAATCGGGTAAGGATAATAATTAGAATTTATTTTTAGATTAGATAACATCTTATCTCGAGCACATGGTAATTTTAAAATTGTGAACTTATTGAATATTATGAGATTTTAAAATCATTAACAAACAAGGTCAAAGTACATTACATAGTTAAACATGGTTTTAAGTGTTGAATACTGAACAATTATTGTAAGTGACATCTGTAGCAATTGCTTATATGTGCCAATAGGTATACAGTAAACTTTAATCTGGAATCAAGGAATATAAACGCTTACTGGAATGTTGGTGGCTTGAAACATGCAAAGCTATCAAATATTGTAGATTAAAGGATGACTATCTGGAAAAGCACATTTTGTGTCCATTTAAGAAATCAATAAATTATGTGCATAAGTTTATAGGTGGACTATTTTGTTGCATTGTCAAGGTCCTTAAATAAAAAGTTGAATAATAATTACCAGTGAGTGGTGCCTCATGTTCACTTGCTGCTACATCTTTATACAATTACATATTTTACAGAACAGTAATTAAAAGTAGAAGAGTCAAAATCAATGATATTGTAGTGTCTGTATTTTGATACAAGCTTGATTTAATATTTGAGGTTATGGAAATGTCGCCATTTTCAGAGATAGGAATCAACAAGTAAACTACATTCATTTTACATATTCCCAATTGTCAACAGACACACATGAAAGCCAAATAGGGTTGTACTGATGTGTATCATGTGATTTTTAAAAATATTTACTTTTGAAACGATTAGTGTAAGAATTTCTTGAAATTTAATTATTAAATCACAATTAAACTAAACTCTAAAAAATAATAAGACCAGTAAATAACTATAACATAAATATAACATGCAATATATTAACTTAAAAACCAACAGGATACAATTTGAATTTAAACAGACTGGCAAGTTTGGACCTGCAAAATGAGAATATGTCTGGCTTAAGGCAATAAATTATATTTTAATAGCCTCTTGATGAATGAGAGGGCAAATATTAACATGTGCCTGTGTTTACAGATGGGAATTTGCTAAACTAATGAACTTTAAATGTGTTAATTTACAAACATTATGTATCATAATATAGCAGATAGTTCTTAGTTTTTATTAATAGAAACCAGAATGTTGAATATCAATGATATAGAACATATTATGGTCTAATAAGCTGCCACAACTAAGAGCAACATTGTTGTCAGGTTGTTATAAATATTGTGTGCGGCTATTTAATCATTCATGTCTGGCCAAATAGTATCATGTATATGGTATGATAATATTCTGTCTGTAAAATGCAACAAGGCTGTGTTCATCTTGGTTCTTGTGACAACTGTAAAAGTAATGTTGTCATAAGGTAGAGAAACTTAGATGTTTGACATCTAAGCATTTAAAATAATGAATTATTACCCAGAACATGCATCAGATAATGAACAACTATTGCAATAAGTAGTTTTAGCAAAAAAAATCAATATGGTGTAACCCTCCCTGTACTGAATGGTGTGGGTTTAATCCCCACTAGAAAAATCCAAAAGCATTGTCTATGTTAATACTTTGAAGGCAGTGACAAACCACAAAGTTATTTGTCTAGTACAATTATTAATCTACACTAGTCTTTCATATTTTACCTTAAATTTTATGTCCCATATATCTGTGTAGACAGACATGCCGATAAGATACCTATTCTCAACATTGGGACGTGAACCATGAGTACATCTCATAGGTAAACATTAAGATGCCTTCAATAGACTACCTAAGTCATGACATCACAATGTCTGGGGCTTAGAAAATCTTTCCAAGCATTTTTAATTCCTGTGTATTTGTCCCATAAGAAGTTGGAAATATTGTTTTTTTGTTGTTTGAAGAGTAAATAAGGAATTTTGGTTATGAACATTCATTCTATGCGATTGGTATTATGTGTTGTTTGTGAGATAAGAATATCAAATTATTAAGATATTTACTCTTACAGTCTTAATAATAAAAATTGCTTAGTCCGAAGTTAGTCTCGGACTAGTTAGTCCCAGATTAAGCGAGTACTAACTTCATTTTCAGAATGTTATTAATAAACATGGACTAAGCTCAGACTAACTAAACCTTCCTTAGTCCTAGGTACAACAAGTTTATGTTGGCAACCATTGCGAAAAAGAAGAAAAATGGAGAGAATTTTGTGAAAAAGAAGAAAAATATTTGAGAATTTGACAGTTAGCATAAGTGAGCACGTAGAGTTAATTTTAGTTGGACTGTGTTCTGAAAAAGTTTGTTTATATTTTATAGTATTTTTTTTATCTGAAAAGTTTAAACTTCATAAAAGTTCAGGAGGAAACTTTAAAAAATATTTTATTACAAAGGGAAAGTATAAAAAATACTAATAAACATAATGAATTGTAAAATATTTTATTAAATAAATTTTATATATTTTAATATGTCTTACATGAATATTATTTCACTGATTTCTATGGTCATTAAGTTGTTCTATTAATCTTAAGTCATTGATAAAATAATTTTCCATTATTAAATAATGTATGAATTATCAAAAACAATTCAGGTTATGAATACCAAAACGAAACCACTCAATTTCAATTGTCAAGTTAGTCACTCTCTAAACCTGCCACTACATCGGATTAAATGTTAGTCCGAGATTGGCGAAGGTTTAGCTTAGTCTGTCCTTAGTCGCTGTTTATTAATACGAAAAATGAATGTTATTGGTGTAGTCCTGGGACTAATGTTAGTCCAAGGTTAGTCCGTGTTTATTAATAAGAGAATTAATATTCATGTTTTAAGGTTATGTTATTATTTGATTAAACCTTTAATGATTTTTTACTGTATCTCAAGGTATTTTGTTGTTTTTGTGAGGGTTATTTGGGATGTTAAAAAATATTTGCATTAATGTTTTATTCTTTTTTCATTGCCAGTGATTTTAACCTATAAAAGATATTCATTTTCTCATAGTTTAAGTAGTGAATAAAGACTTAGTTATAATATAACATTCTGTGGAAACCTTTGTATCAAATTGCCATAGTGAGTGTTTAATTAAAAAATGTTTTTTGAATGTTATAATACTTTTTAATATTTTTTAGATCTGGGCATGTAATGGCTAGTAATGCTGGGCATGTGTTAAAGATATCCAGTAGTACTAAATTTTTTAGTAATGACAACAAAACTAATTAAACTAGAGAAAACTAATATATTTAGTCTTTTACAGGATAAAATCACTAGCACCTAAAAAAGAATAAAAATTTAATTTAAATATTTTTCAACTTTGTAAATAAATTCAAAGATGTTGATTAATTTTGAAATAAACCCCATAAAACAACAATAACATAACCTTAAAACAACATTGAGAGTATATTCTGTAGATGTCTCAATCCTCTTTATTGTAATTTTCTCTGTTCTTACTTATTTCTTTTACTATTGCAAAGAGCTGTATTGAAATATTTTATTATGTTGGCATATATACTCACAAAATCAATGAAACATGGTGTCTCTATACTTAATTCACTACTTTTTTTCTAGGATCCAGTAAATTTTTGTTTGAAAAAAATCAACTGCATCTTAATTTTTTCAAACTTAAGCATTCAAATTACATTGTTTTCACTGTATCAGCACAGTAAAATTTTCAGTTGAAGTAAGACTCCATCAGTATCAATTACTATGTTTTCTGTTTCTAAGTTCCTAAATTTTTATTGAATTTGTTTGTAAGGTTGTCTGTTTTACAGTTCACAATATCCACATGTTGTTAAAAAGGGTACAATCATTTTGGAAAGGACTTTTTTCTTTATCTCTACACATCTCATTGAGGTAAACCAAAAGGAGACTTATCACAATTTCTGAAACCTATGCTACCTCGCCATCTTAGTCTTTGCAAATTATTTCCCGCAATCCAATCAAAGCCTTGAAGGGGCTTCAAACAGCCTAAAACAAGAAGCACTCTCATTTAAATATGTAAGAAAGAGTAAATTAACCAGGGTTTGTTGTCCAAAATAATGAAACATTTTATCCCAAATCAATGCACACAAGATATCTTCTCTCTAAAAAGCACAAGAACTTTGTCTATTACAAGCTTTTGAAAAGAATACATAGATTTTTGAATACTTTTCTGTAATGACCTACAATGTATCTTATCTTGAACATGTTATTATCACTGTTAACTTATAAAAATCTGGCACATGACATAGGGATATATTAGAGAGTTTTTGTACAAGCAAGTATGTATATGTAACTTATCTTTATGACATGTAAGCATACACATTAATGGTTGAACCAACATATGTGGATACATATTACCTAATGTAACAGGCTGATATGTTACATTCATTTGCATCCCTATAGAGCTGAAAGTAACCAAATGCACAGGGGGATCTCATCTGATTACCAAAATCAACATCCACATTTCATCAGCGCATGTGGCACATGTTTTTTCACATTTGTGGTTAAGTATATTTTTTTTGATTTTTATAAATAATGGAAAGCAGTAGAAAACAACTTCACTTTAGCAACGAAGGTGAAATTTAATTTAAAAGTGAAAAATATTTTTACATTGTCTATCAGACATGATATCTAAATTAAACCGGCCGTATAGTCATGCAAGATGTGGAGAAGAAGCGCATTTTCTATGTTCTCGTCTTCTTCATCATCAATAAAGGCACCTACATTTATTATTACATCCATCTCCAAAATTAAAAATTGCTCAAAAAAATATTTGTTATTTATTTTGAATATCAAAAATAGGTTTAAATGACAAGGACAAGACTGGCACTGACAACTTATTAGTTTATCACTAATTTGATGAGGGCAACACCATTGTCACGTTACATGCAGAACTTTAACTCTCAATATAATGTTCATCTTTTCTGATACGTTAGTTCTTTACGTATAGGGAGATATGTTACGTTAGGTAGGGACAAAAGCTCCCTATTATCATTGTGATGCAGTTGATCATTTTCAATATTTGAAACATTTTCTTCAAAAATTACCTTTGGTTCAACTAATAGCAAATTATTTTTTTCATTTTTACTATTGTCATTGTAACAACTGTTAGAATTATCTTTCAGTAGATAGACTACATTCCTATTAGATTGGAGAACTTCTATGTCATTCTTCTTTGAACCATGGAAAGGACAAATATAACTGCTAATTTTTTTCGTAGGAATGTAGTCAAATCAACATGATCATTGGTGGAAAGTCAATATAACTCATTAAGTATTTGGTTCCATCAAACGCTCACACCTCCATCAATGTGAGACTGTAAATTTTTGATCTGACAAATTTTGCAAGTATGTCTTTGGTCCTGAAGTGTTTCTAAAAGAACAAGTTCGTAAAATGAATGCCTTTAAATATACACTACACTGAATAATTAAGATACAGTTAATTTGCCATTTTTTAATATGACTGATAGCATGTTTCTGTTTTAGATGGCATTAGTAGTAAACCGTGGCCCCGCGGCTGTAGACGCCGCGAGTCTACGGGCTCTAGTCTTAGTTCAAAACCAGAAATATCTCGAAAACCTCAACCTCAGCGCGTCAAAACCTTTGATAAACGACCTAGGCCCCGTGGTGGTGGCTTGTGTGGAACCCTGGCTAGAAATGAGACGCCCAGCCTAGAAGATATAGACAACCACCAACAAGTGGAATTGGGTTCAGTTTTTTTACCAGGCAGTAAGAAGCAGAGCCTGAATCATTTATTGAATTTCTCTTACACACCAAGAGACAGCTTCCACAGGTCTGAAAGGGGTCAAGGTAATGGGAATAATGTCAACAGGATGATGGGCACTAAGAAGCATAAATATAATAAGGAACACTTTTTACAAGCAAAGTAAGTATATGGATTTGATATATTTTATGGAAAAATATATTTCATAATAAAATAATCTTCCTAAAGAAAGGTGGAATGAATACTTTTTGTAGTTGTTAAAATGGTAGGAAAATCTTTTAATCTGATTTTAAACAAAGATTCTTTCGTGGCATTTTCATTTTAATAATAATCACATAAAGTAAATTATGAATGTTCTTGGGAAAAACACTTTTTTAAAAACTGAACTTCACAAATAAAACTTTTATTTTCGACTTACAAAGATTTTAGTAGCAACAACAATAAATTAAATCAGACTGAAAATATTGATTTTTACATAGTGTTTTTATAATTTAATAATTGCTGATCTTGCGGTCCAATACGTCACAATTCAGTCCAGAATGATGAGCGGTAGACCCGTGTGGAATCCACATGGTAGAATTTACTGGATGGTAGCGGTCATTGTACTGTAACTAGTATATGAATTTTATTAGAACTACTTGTGCTCCTAATATATACATAATAAACAATAACTGGAGTATGAATGTTTTAAGACTGTCATTCAAAACCAGCTACACTTTGCAACCATTTTGTAAATTATAAATTTATTGTAATTGATTTGAAACGAACTTGCTTATGCTTATTCACTTTTAATGGTATAGTTTTATGTGAAAAATGTGGCAGCCTTAGCTCAGTGGCTATGTTATTGGGTTAACAAGCTGGAGGACTCTGGTTTGAATCCTGCGCTGACACAATTTTCAATTTCTAATTTAAATAGAAAATGATATAACAACTTTAAAAATTAAAAATAAAAATGTGCAGAAAAAAAGCACGAAATAGATCAGAATGGAGAAGAATCCTGGAACAGGCCAAGACCCAAAAAGAGTTGTCGAGCCAGTGATGATGATGATGAATTTAACTGAGCTGCACCGTGCTTCAGAGGGAATGTAAAGCCGTCAGTCCCGGCTACGAAAGTAGTCGTTAAGGCATGTTAGGGGTGCTTGCGCGACCTGAAAACCCTAACACTAGACATTAGCCAGAAGGTTACATGAACTTTACTTTTTTTATGTGAAAAATAGATTAGTAGAATCTTTCTATTATCAGAATTCATTTTTGTCACATGGGCATGTTGATTTGTGAAAAAGGTGGTGTTTTTCTTTTACAATATATTTTAAAGATTTACTAGAAACAAGCATTTTCCAATGAAATTTGATTATTTAGTTAATCCTTGCGTATGATCAAAATAATATTACCAAAATAAAATTTCCATCCTATAGATTATATTTCCTAATTCTCATTAGGGCAGCTTTATTTTTCAAACTTGGAACAAGAATAAACTATAAGTTGTGCATTTGGATGAGGGATACAATAATTTTATTAATCTATATTACGCATTGCACTATAGTTTTTATAGAAATAATTTTTGATAGATCATTTCTAAACAAAAGTGCTATATCAATGTGAGGTTAATTATCCTTACTGACGTTAGTGTCAATTAAGGACAGTCCCCTCTACTACAAACCAATATTCAGCAAAATTGTGCAACTAACATTTAGCATTAACTAACAATCTCTCAGATGTGTCAGTGCATAAATGCTGTCGAGGCGATCCCTTCCTATTGTATTGTCGATCCTAATAGCAAAGAATATAGACGCTTATAGAAGAATCTTTCACTGTTATGTTTGAAAGTTTGCAAAAGATGATCGCACGTTATGAAAAAGAATGAGAGGGTGGATCGAGAAGGGAGCGGTCATGTCAACGCTATTATTGCTTTTAAAATATGAAAGAGTGGGGCAACAAATGCAACAGATATTTTTATGTATAATGCCAGAGAACTACGAACACATAATGGCGTGGCCGTAGAATAGGATTAAATTTTTGCGTTTTATAATATTTTTTAAAGAAAATAATAATATTTTAACTTTTAATAAATGAATCATATTAGAAAAAATATGATTCGAATTTTTAATTTAAATAGGTACAAATCTACAAATAATATTATAGTTAATAAGAAGAACTCTCTTTTTATTAACTATAAAATTAATTCAACCAATAAAGTCATCAATCACCGGAATTAAATATTTCCAAATTTTCTAAATTTAATAATTTTTTCTTTGTTTTTAATATAAAATAACATAAAATGTAAAACACAACACTGTTTTTTCTGCAGAATAATGGAAACATGTCTAAAAAGTTTAATGAAAAGTCCTGAGAAAATCAAATTTTTGGTTGAATTAACCCAAAAATTAACGAAATATTTTAAAGAAATATTTCGTTTATTTTTGGGCAGAAAAACAGTATAATAAAAATTTATGTGACGGTTTTTCGTTGTGTTGGAACAAACCTGTTTTTAATTCAAAGTTATAAAATGTAAAAAATAAATGCTTTGAATATTGTAAATATCATACCTTTTTAAATTTCAAAATTCAAAATTTAACAATTTAATATATTGAAAATAAAGATTTTATTGTGAAAAAAAAAAACAAAAAAAGCATGGGATTTTTTTAATCGTAGATGCAAAGTTAAATAAATAGCTCCTCCGTTCGTACTCCTTTCCCACTTTCCCCTAATTACATCTTTTATGAGATAGTTTAAGCCGACTGCCAGATGTGTTTTAAAGTGTAAACCCTAACCAAATCGTCCATTTGAACTGTTCTTCTATAAGCGTCTATATTCTTTGCTAATAGGTTCAGTAACTCCATGCGAAAATACTTCATTTCACATACTTCACACCATAACTGTCTCAGTCCTAGATGGGTACAGTTATATAATCTTAACAAACATGGAACCAGTGTTTGGACCTTCGTCATAATAGCTGTCACTTTCCAAGTATTGCTTTTGTAATTTTTTTTAGAAATATTAAATTTTTTTATACAATATTAATTACTTAACCACAATAGTCAACATTCTCATTTATAATTTCTTCTAATTGTGCTTGAGTTAACATAACTTTGGATTTTTAATCAACTGATAGCATAAACTATTAATATGTATATCTTAGAGTGATACTGGCAATCACCATGTTAAGTGATCTTGTTAGATTTAACATATTGCCATTGTCATTTGATTTCTAATGGAGACTATGTCTTCATAGACTATATTATTTTTATATAATTAATGCAGACTCTTAATTCATCATAAAACTCTTCTTTAACTTCATATGGTTTTTCCTCCATCAGAAATCAATCAGTCAATGTCAAAAAAATGTTGATTATAATCATAGGAAATGTCGTAGTTGTATTTTTAAATAAATTTTCATTAGGTAAGATAATAATGATTTTTAAATTGTAACCTTAGTTAACTATATCTTTGTTTCACTGCTATTTTTTGTTTGTTAAATAAAATAATGTAAATAAAAAGTTCATTGAGAACAACAAACAAACTCTTAAATTATTTTACCCAATACATTTGAAGCAATATTTAGTAAAAAAATCTCATTTTAGTGGTATCTGACTTTCTCCTGCAATGTCGTCGTATTAGCTTGAAACATTTATGTTGACAGACGACATACAAAAATAACATTAAAAGATACTTATTAGCAGAACAATACTTATTTTAGTGTTAATTAATTGCCTATTTTTTAAATAATGAATTATTGAAAATGTTATTTAACATTGAAAATGCTTGTATCTTATTTATTTTCTGTTGTTTGTTATAAGACAATGTTGTTTTAGCTGTCAATTTGTTGTTAATGATTCTGGTGATTACAAGCAATACTTGAACAACCCAGATGCCTTAGTTGACTGGAGCTTAGTGGAACAAGTAGTAAGTTTGTGTTTAATAAACAACAAATCCATTTAATCATTAAATTAAATTACCATTTACATTACGCGTGTTAGTAATTTACTGTATCGACGTTATTTCCGATTTACTATTCATCGTTTTATCATAATCATTTATTTTGTTAAAAAATAAACAGTATATAGATTTCAACTTACCTTATTACATTTTACACAAAAAACGATTTGATTTTCAATGTCATTTACGAGTTTATATATTAATTACATTTCATTCATTTTATATATTTGTATAATTTTGTTTTTTCTTTGACACAATTAAGGCAACTACCACATTTTCAATAGTTTTTTTATATGAAAATATCATGGGGATATTCTTTGTGTGGATGTTGAAGTAATTTAATTGCTGATCATGCATGAAGGTGTTCTTTCATCAAATCGATTACAAAGATTTGGAAAATGTGTCTCCCCTTTCAGTTTGGAGTTTATCACAAAATACTTTCGAGGGTCAAATATGCCTGATTGAACAATTCTTGATTTCTGCAGAAGACATTCTTGATTATTTTTCTTCAACTTGTCAAGCAACGTAACTTCTGTCTTTGGCTAATAAAAACATCAAACGCCAAAGACACTTAGTATAGGCTACTTGACCGCTTGTCACATGGTTGTAACTTTGGCATATAAAACGTTAGGGTATCGCATTAAGGTGGTATATATAGACCTTATAGACTTTGACCTTTTAATTCTCCCCTCAGAGTTAACACTGGCTATAACTGAAACAAAAGCACAGAAGATGCCTGGTGAAGACGCAACCAAACTGAACACTTTAAAAACTTAACTTCTGCTGCAACCAAATATCTGATTATGTATATGAAATTTTCATTATGACCCTTCTGACTTTTATTATGTATATGAAACGACATTACCTCAAGACTGGCACAACCACATATATACCACTACCAAAGAAGCAAAAGGCAAGAAAATGTAATGATCACAGATCAATATCTCTTATGCGTCACACAACAAAAATTTTTATGAGAATAATCTTTAACTATATTTATAAGAAATGTGATGGATATCGAAATCGAAGCCACTCACAATATAGTTTCAGAAAGGGTATAAAACAAGAGATGCAATCATAGAACTAACGTTAATCACTAAGAGATATTTGGAAGTGAAAAGTACACCTGCTTTATTAATTACAAAAAAGCTTTTGATTGAATAAAACATAAAAATTAATAGAAATTCTCTGACACATTGGGTTGAACGGTTCTCACTATTATTAGTAACACATATTGGAGTCACAAAGGCTGCACTCAAACAAACAACTGTAACACTAAATCTGTAAACATTCAATGAAGACTATGTTATGACTGTGTCTCTGTCTAAAATTATTTTCAATGTATATTCTGAATATATACTCTGATCTTTGATAGAAATAAGTGCTAAGTGATATCTGCATCACCAAAAGTCTATAGAGTTCGAAATTATATCGCTGTCTCCACAGACCCTGTTTGTTAACTCCACAAAAAAGTCACAAAATGAAAATCGATTTTTTTAAACATCTTACGAACTATTTGTCATTTTGTAATAAAAATGCATACATAGCCGTTTGAAGCTAAAAGCATCTTAAAAATAACAAAATCTGTACATCATTATTATTGTGGCACCATTAGTGTTGCAAAGAGCTGTAAGTTTTTTGTGTGCACATTTGAACTAGATAATTAGGTTCAATGAATCTATTTTTGGTTCCAAAATATCTTACAATAGTCAATTCTGACTTACAATAATAATTAGAAGTTGCAATATCTATTTATGGTAATGTTTCAAAATTATTATGCCATCAACTAACTTATCACTAATAGTGATTATCTCAAATTGATATCAAGAACACATTCTTCTTCTTGATGTGCCTATCTGTTACGAACTTTGGCGATCATCATGGCAAACTTTATCTTATCTCCAGCAGCGCAGAAAAGCTGCACAGATGTTGTCTGTGCAGCTTCCAGCTTCCTGGATATCATTTTCCAAAATATTTTTCCTTGCAGGATGGCTCGAAGGAG
The DNA here is from genome assembly GCA_918026665.1 of Diabrotica balteata. Lineage (NCBI taxonomy): Eukaryota > Metazoa > Arthropoda > Insecta > Coleoptera > Chrysomelidae > Diabrotica > Diabrotica balteata. The sequence goes on from OU898278.1 coordinate 42,238,831, forward strand.
AGCATATCTGGATTAATTTCGCATAATATGTCCAAAGAATTGTAACTTTCGAGATTTGATGGTGGTCAGTACCTCTCGTTTCTTATTTATTCTTCTGAGGACCTCCTCATTTGTGACTCGTTCAGTCCATGGGATCTTAAGTATTCTCCGATATAGCCACATCTCAAATGCTTCCAATAAAAAAAGGACAGAGAAGACGTAGCATCGCAGCATTCTTATTTTTGTATCAAGAGAGAGGTTATGACTCTTGAAGAAGGCCCCCATCCGATTGAAGGTGGATCTAGCTTTTCTGATGCGTGCTTTAATCTCCTGTTTGTTATTTCATTCTTCATTTATTATGGTGTGCCGAGGTAGTTAAAGTGCATCACTTTTTCTACAGGGGGTTGGTTGACATAGAGTTGACTTTCTGTTATCCTTTTCTTGCTAATTATCATAAGCTTTGTAGTTGTACGTGTAACTTGTAGGTCTTCTAAGTTGTCCACAAAAATACTATGGTGTCATCTGCATATCTGATGTTGTTTAACCGGTAACCATTTAGTATAATATCTTTTCAGTTTCGTGCAAAGCTTCGATAAATACTCTTTCAGAGTACAGATTAAAAATTAGAGGAGACAAAATACAGCTTTGCCCCACTCCACGCATGATTTTCACATAGTCAGTGCGTTCACCTTCAGCTTTGAGATTTGCTGTCTGATTCCAGTAAAGATTTCTAATTAGTTTCAGATCTTGGTTGTTAATTCCTGCTTCTTTTAGTATTTGCATAATCTTGGCGTGCTGTACTCGATCAATCGCTTTCTCATAATATACATCGCAGTTGACATATGAAAACACTTAGAACATGTTTTTTTCCTTAATGAAAATATTTCACTTAATAATAGTTGAATTGACTATAAATGGGCAGATCTTGTAGATAATATGTATTTAAATATCTAACTTAAAATAAAAATATACCAATGAACAGAACCAGTTAAATTAAGATGTCGAGCTAGACAGGAAGATACAATATCTGCAAAATAAAAATTCCATCAGTTTTTGGATGATGTATTTAAGAACCCTAAGAAGAACGTCGTAATGAAATAAATGGACAAGACTTGAAAATCATCTCTTTTTTTCTGAGTAAACTTTATAACTTACTCTATGATATTTCTGGGGAGATTGGTATTTCACACATATGAGATGTTTTTTGTATTTTTGTATTGATTATGTTAGTTGTTTCCAAGATTAACACCACTTACAGATAGTTACATTATGTTTATGAACTTTTTATAATAATCATCATGAAACTGATACCTTTTTGTAACAATCAAAATCAATATGCTTTATTTCCTTTTCAGAACATTCAAGTATCGGAATTCCCTACATGCCCGATTTGCCTATACCCACCTGTTGCAGCTAAAATGACTCGTTGTGGTCATATCTATTGTTGGTCTTGTGTACTCCATTATTTGTCGCTTTCAGACAAACCGTCTAGAAAGTGTCCTATTTGTTTTGAAAATATTCAAAAACAAGATATGAAGAGGTAAGTTCAAAAGTGTATCTACAAATCGCATCACTTATTTATCAGACTATAAAATTCATAAGATGTTTATATAATATCTATGTTTATAATTAAGAAATATTTTGTTATTAAAAATAAACAGGATCTTAAGTAATGAAGATGATCAATTGACTATTGATTTCTTGTCAAGAAAATATACCATGCGGTCCATATGTATGGAATAAATTCATTTTTAGTGTTATTAAGTACTATGTGAAAAAAACCTGAAACAGGTCTAACTTTTTTTCATCAATAAATTTATTATTTCTACCTGGTTTTTTAATATTTTTTACATGTCCAGTATAACAAAAGTTCTTTGCAATTGTGCTAACTGTAGACTATGAAACTTGTTGACCAGGGTATTGATTATTAACATTTCACAAACCTCCTTTTGAGCTCTTGTTTTATTACCACAACAAATCATAGTTAAAGTGTCTATTCTTTTAGTCTCGGACAAATGAGCCATAATTAAATTTAATATGCGCACAAATATTATACTCACGTCTTCAAGTAACCTTAAATACCAAAATGACAGCAGCCTACTAGATTCATATCAATTGTTTATTTGGCTTTTTGACTAATATTTTATTATCTTCAAAGTTTTCTCCAAAATGCTTAGCAGAACAGATATGAAAATACCTGATTTTTTCTAAAGTATATTTTAATAGACCAGGCAATATTGCTGATATAAAAGTTAGGATAACGGAAGAAATTAAGAAAATAACCCCCGAGGTTATACAAAATGTTGTATGAGAATTTCAAAATCGCCTCGGTTATTGTCAAGAAGTGAATAATAGTGGCCAAGTTGAACATTTAATTTAATATTGTAAAAATTAATTTTGTAAGTTATAATTGCACAAACTCAAAAAACTTTACATTGCTGAACAGAGGACTAAAATCCCTTTCTAATAAGGTGTTACACGACCCCCTTTGCTATTTAAAATTTTCGAGGGGGTGCTTATAATTCAAAGGGGGTGCTGGAGGGGGATATTATTTTCATTTTGTAAATTGTCAATTTAAGAATAAAAATCGACCTGTTTCAGGTTTTTTTCACATGGTATAGCTTGATCAACATATGTTAATTTGCTTATTCATTATTCACAGCTATCATATTGTCCTATATATTTACAAGATATTTCCTAATAGCCTTTGTTAGGGATGAGAACTTACCTGAAAACTACCCAAAATATTAAATTTGCCTCTGCTACAGTTCATAAAGAGCTACACTAGACTATCCATCAAAAGCATTATGTATTATAGATTTCAAAGGAGTCTGTAGTCTTTTCACACTGTATCCTGTAAGATCTAGGCTTCTAAAGAAGCCTATTATCCATTTATGAGAGATACTTCTTACCTGGTCATCATCATATTTGGCTCTACAACCTTGGGTGGCTCTTGGCCTGTTCAAGAATTAGTCTCCATTCCCCCCTATCTTTCGCCCTGGCTTTCCAATTTCTGACCCCTAGAGTTCTCAAGTCATTTTCAACTTGAGTTTTGAATCTAGATCTTGGCCTGTTTCTATTCCTGGTTCCTACTGGCTCTTGATATAATATCAGTCTTTCGGGGTCTCCAGTGTCCATTCTTTCAAGGTCTCCTAGCCACCTTAGTCTATTAATTTTAATAGACTGGACGATGTTGCATTTTTCCTAGCATTGATACAACTCAAAATTGTAACGCCTACGCCATATCCCGCTTTCTTGTACTCCTCCATATATGTGTCTAAGTATTTGTCTTTCAAAGCTGCCTAACAGTTCTTCGTCGCTTTTTACCATAGTCTATGTCTCTGACGCGTATGTTTAATAAGAGTTTCATATATTAGTATCTTGGTTTTTCTGCTAATTATGTGTGATGTTAAGAACTGATTTAGACCAAAGTAAGCTCTGTTCGCCAGGTATATTCTTCTCTTAATTTTTACGCTTACTAGGTTGCTGTTATTTAGTTGTGTTCCAAGATATATAAACTCCGAGACCCCTTCGAATGTGTGTGCTTCTGTCACCAGATCTTGTGGTGCCGCTATTTGTGTGCTGTTCGTGACCTTCATGTATTTTAAAAATATTCTAGGATAAAATGTAATTGCATTACCTTACCAGCAAATGTAAATGAAAAAGAAGGCTATCATGCATCATATCACAAACATATTCATGCTTTAATGAAAAATTATCTTTCAAGAAGCAAGAGAATAGTTAAGGCTTTGTTCCATGTCTCAAATAATCACTCTTCAGTGTATCACTGTTGCCAAAATATAATATGCTTTCTGTATATCCCATTTAAAAGGTATGCATTCAATCCCATGATAAATATTATGTTCATTTCTTCTACTTTGATAATGTACAATTTATTTCCAAAGTGTTGAGTACACATTGTTTGTCTAATGAGCCTTGTGAAATTTGAACTTTGGTAAATTATTTAGCTCTTGGAAATGGTGTCCAAAATTATTTGTTTTGGTTATACTTCAAAAGCAAACAAAGCATTTTTAAGCTGTAAATATTCACCATTAGCGATTTTGAACTAATAGTTGTGTTTACTGTAATATATATTACATAATCCTATATTTTAGTAAGTCAACAATTAAAAAAACAAGATTAAAAATGTTTGTCAATTTTGTCACTAAATAGTTATTGTTTCTTTTAGCGTGGTCGCAATTCCTTATACATCGTTTAACATAGATGAAACAATTACCTTCAAATTAATGAAGAGACCTAGAGGGTGTTTAATAGCATATCCCGCAGATGCTGAAACTAAAAATGAAAATGACATATTCAACATGTCAGATCTCGGTTCCAGAGATGTTTATTCCAAGTTACTTTTGGCGAAAACAGATGATGTTTTAACAATCATCGAGAGAGAATTCAGCGAACTTAAAGAGCAGCTTAAAGACGACTTTAGTCCAGAAAGATGTTTCATAGAACAGGCTATGGTTTTGTTAAAAGAACGAGAAAGTGTAGTTTGTGGGCACGTTATTAAGAATGATCACAGTTTGGAACCGTTTGGAGAAAATCAACTGGTAGATGCTTTAAAGGAAGTAGAAATTAGTGGTGATGATCAGTATAAGCAAATTACAGACGAAATTTTGGAAGATTGTAGCAGCATCCAACCTGCAAAGTTTCATTATTTTTATCAAGGTTAGTTTTTTTCAATTTAGTAGTTGTTTACATCCTTTTATACATTTACCAAGTCATTCAGTAAGCATTGTCATTCAATAACAAGTGACGTCATTATAAAAAAAATAAATATGTGCAATGGTAAAATTGTATATATAAAGCACCAAAAGAAATTCATGAAGAGTTGAAAACTGCTTTCAGTGTATATAATGAATAATGTTTACTGTAGTTGCAAAAGAAATGTTACAAACACAAGTTAGTTTCATCTGCAAGAGCAGATTTTTCGTTAAATTTCCAATGTGAAATTATTCATTATTCTGCTGAAATATATACTAGATTAATATTTTTTGTAATAACCTCTTCATGTTTACTTATCTTTAACCGCCAATGTTAATGGGCAGTTAGATTTAATGGGCAACACAAAATTAAACTAAGGTCTTAAAGTAGAAATATCATTTTTTTCAATTATTCAGGTAATATAAATTCTTTATCCTATTTAAAATAATCTCAACGAGGTTTTTTGACCAGTCTTTAAGGGTTGACCGGGGTTTTAGATCTATTCGAAATCAGTTACAGTCGGATCGCCTCGTTGGTCACCACTTTTTGAGATGGGGACCTACATAATCGTATTCAGCGAAAAACTTTACGTAAGATAGAATAGTTCTCAACTATCCACCCTTCCATGCATAGAGAAGCCACCCTTCCACACTGCTGCCGGAATAATACTGGATATTTACAAACTGAGATGATTATAAAAGTAACAATTTTTTATTACCGCAGAAATTTGATCATAAAAATAATATCCTGAGGAAGTACCCCAGATATTTAAGTGACTATACATAGAGGCTTTTTGAATGTTACTTCAGTAAAGAATTTAGGGCATTGTAAATTGATAAAAATATATGATTATTATTCTTTTAAATTCATCTGTTCATCTGTATGACTTATTTTCCTTAATTTCGGGAATACAAAAAAAAGTTTCAAATAAAAGTTGTATTTTATATATATTTTATCTGTACCGACAAACAGTGTAGCAACAGACCAAATTTTGTATACAGGGAGTACCCAATAAAATGCATCTTCAATATTTCAAATGGGACACCCTGTATTTTTTTATAGTTTTGAGTAGCCCTGCATTTCCTGATTACAAATATATAACATAGTGTAGGATTAGTTTTGTTCTATAATGGCGTATGGTACTACTATACTATACCTACTAAGATAAGAAAAAAATATATTTTTAAAAAGTCAACAAAATTAATGACCTACAATACTACATTTAAGATTACAATAGTTGCTCAAAGTGCCCTCCATTGTTATCCATGTACAAGTAATATCTTTGTCTCAAATTTTCTAATATGTCAGATATTGTGTTATTACGACCATTTAAATTTTCAATTTCCGCGCGAACTTTTGCCGTGATAGTGTATTTGAATCAAAATACACTTTTTCTTGTAAAAACACCCATAAAAACCTATCACATTGTGTTAAGTCGGAACTATTTGGTGGCCATGTAATGGTAACCTTATTGCCGATCCACACATTAAATTGATTATTTGAATGCTCTTGAACGGCTACAACATTATGTGGCGGTGCTCCATCTTGTTGCCATATCATACTATTTAATTGATTTTGTGTATAATTTTGATTTAATAACTCATCCACTTCTGTAATGACTGTGTCCAAATATGATTCCCCAGTTAATTTATAATCATAAAACAATGTTCCAACTATTTGTTTTGCAATATTCCACACCACAAATTTATTGATTTTCTTCCTGACTTTTTTTATTTGCTTAATTTTTCTTTTTCTATTATTTTTCTGTTCCCACAAATATCTATATTTCTTCTATTAAAAATGCCCGAAGTTGAAAAATTTGATTCATCTATCCATACAATGTTATAAAAATAATTAGGATCATTGTTCAAATTTGTAAGCATGTTTTGACAGAACTGTAAACACTTTCTCTTATGAACATCGGTAAGTTCTTGTACCGGTAATATTTTGTACGGCTTATACTTGTGCTTTTTTAAAACTCGTCTTTTCTCTTAAAATTTGTATCGTCGCACGGCTTTTCTCTAATGCATTAGTAGCCTTGTTTAGACTAGCTTCGGAATTTTCTAAAATAAAAATGTTATTATGGATTTAATCTATTATTTAAGTATTTAATTTATTTTACCCTGCAGTATAACCAAATGCCTATTTCAATGCCCTTATTTTTCCCATTGCTACATATGCAGCTGAAACATGGACTCTCAAAAAAATCGATAGGAGTAAGATCGAAGCCTTCGAAATGTGTGTATATAGAAGAATTCTACGCGTGTCCTGGACAGAACATAGAACCAACCTGTCAATTCTGGAAGAGCTTCATATAAAAGACAGGCTACTAAAAAAAGTAAACCAAGCATACCTAACTTACTTCGGCCACATAGCTAGAAGAACGGGCACCATGGAACTATTGGTAGTAGAAGGTAAGGTAGAAGGCCGAAGACCAAGAGGAAGATCTCCAATACGATGGGTGGACCAAATGAAGAGTTTGGTGGGAAAATCCCTACATGAAGCCGTACATATGGCACAAGATCGCAGTCAATGGAGACAACAGACTAATAATATTTAGGGTGTCACTACGCCCTGACAAGGGCTAAAGGATTGAGGAGGAGGATAACCAAATACTATAGACTATAATACATACAACTCTTGACATTTCCCATTAGTTTTGTGGCTGCAAACAAAATAGCGCCATCTCATGGTATGAGTTGATAACTACAAACTTATGCATTTAACAGCCTGTTATTTAATAAGTGTAATTTATTAGTTTATTTATAGATTAAATCAAAATACAAATTTAATTGTGAGTTATTTTCTTTAATTTGATATTTTTACATTTTAATTTATATAATTTTTCCTTATTACTGTCGTTAATTTTATTTACATAAGCTTTTATTAACACATTAAAACATTTATCTATGAAAGTCTTGTAGCAATTTGTACATACATTTTGGAGAGTTTCCGAATATCTTTCCGAGCATCAAAATTTATATTTTCTTGTAAAGCCATTTCATCAAATAGAATAGAAATTACTTTTTCATGCGGTAGGAGTTTTTTGCTTTTAATTTTCAACAATTCTAATACAGATTCATTTATACCACAACGTACATGCAAATTATGTAGCCAAGATCGTAAAGAGTTTAAGCTTGGAAGACAGAAAAATTTTTGAAGTAGCGTGTACGACTTTGTCGAACTATAGAATAAAGCTAAAGCAAACTCTTTATCAAAACTTTCATTATTTCTTCCTCTTTTATGTCTTTGCGACAACCTTAATGGACTATTAATGAATTGGTTACCAACTTTATTCATTTTTAATTTTTCACGGACTAAGTTTAATGATTTTTGTTTTTTAAACTGTTGAAGTTTACGCTTTAAAATTTCATTTTGCTTCTTGTATTTAGATAATAAATGCTTCTTGTATTTAGAAAATGCAAATTTAAATTTGCATTTTCTTTTTGTAAATTTTCAATTAGATCATTAATTGATGCATCATTAGTTGTAGCACAAGTTAAGGCGTTTGTGAAATCCATCGGCATTTCTGCTAATTTAATTTTCTAATGACTAAAAATTATAATAAATGTTGCATAAAATATTACAGAATAAATTATATGTTAATAGCTAATCTTTCTTGCGTTACTGGTGTATCTCGAATCTTCCTTTTTGGAGCATTTTGAATTTGATATAAATTAATAGTTGGTACCGATCCAAGAAACAAGCTGCAAAATGGATAGTAAAAGAGTAACATATTTTACAATTTATTAATAACTACTTTATCATAAAGTAAAGAACATACCCTTGGCTGAATAAGTTTTTGTTTCTAAAACACTGTATTTCGAAGTGATCTGAAGCCCACATAGCTTTTATTAAAATGTTCAGGTTCTTTTTCTTTAAATAGCAAGTCAAGGTCATTGTTTTAAACTGAAATTTAGTCATATTTAAAATACATACCGCTAAATACTTTTAAAAAAAAATTTTTAACTTTTCAATCAATATTTCTACTTACACATTTTTATCTTTTGGTATTCTAAAAAATGATTTGTGTTCCTTTTGCTGTTTATAATTGTTACAGCCGTACATAGCGCACACCGAACCCATTTTGTGTAAAAGTAGAAACAAAATTTAGCGAGATTAGCTAATAATACAAAAATTAGAAAAAGAAAATTTGTATGTTTATGTTGACAAAACGTAGTTATCAACTCAAGCCGCCGTGGTGCTAGAAGCAACGTGCTGCCAGTTTTGTGTCGGAGTTGGATGTATTATAGTCTATAGTATTTGGTATAACCCATTTCGGTATGAGGACTGACAGTTTATAATAAATTAATAATTGTTTCATTTTGAAATGTCAGTTGCATAGCCACCTATGGTTACCCTTTTGTAGTACCATATGCCATTATAGAACAAAACTAATGCTACAAAATGTTATATATTGGTAATCAGGAAGTGCAGGGCTACTCAAAACTATAAAAAAATACAGGGTGTCCCATTTAAAATATTAAAGATGCATTTTATTGGGCACTCCCTGTATACAAAATTTGGTATCTTGCTACATTGTTGGTCGGTACAGATAAAATAATACAACTTTTATTTGAAACTTTTTTGTATTCCTGAAATTACGGAAAGTAAGTGGGGGTCAAAATATAATGAGAAACCCGGTACATGATGAAAAATTGTAGAAATGAAAAAATTAAATATATTAAATTTAAATAAAAAACCAACTGGTACTTGTACCAAAATAGTCATAAAGACTAATGTTTTATTATATCTTAAAGATCCTCTGATATTTATTAATATATTTTATATAATAAGTTGAGACATAAAATATTAAATTTTAATACAAAAAATTGTAATATATGGTTCAATATTATAAAGCGAAACACATTACACACTACGATAAAGTTTGTTGCCCAAGTCTAAATATTGTTAACCTATTTCTAAGCAGTTGGTTGTACTGTAACGACATAGAAATACCACCTATAATTTGCAATAAACATTACAGGAAATCTAAAACATAATTAATTATAAAAACCCTATTTAAAATTTTCTGAAATAACAAATTGATTTCTCCAAAGTGTTGAGTACACATTGCTCTATCAGTGAGCTCTTGTGAAATTTTAACTTTGGAAAATTAAACAGTTTTTGGGGGAAGTATTTCCAAAATATTTTAACTCTTTGGTGAATTCTCCAAAATCTGACAGCAAACACATATTTATCGATTAAGAATATTTCGGGGGATTAACTTTGTGTATTCATAGATATATCAATTTGCAGCATCCGACAATCAACACATCTACCTTCATGCTATTAATGCAAGGATGTTGGAGCATAGCTATGGTTCTTTGGAATTTGGCCCGAAAACCATTACAGGAAAAATTCTTGAAAAGGAAGGCGGTTCCATGACGGAAGAACTTCGTAAGAGATTAAGATATCTTCAACATTTGCCAGTTACTTGCCAATTTGAGGTGGCTGAGATTCAACTTAAGACTCCTGTTGTTAATAAGGACACCCTTGAACATTTTCGTGGTAGGTATAATAATTAATTGCTTCTTATTCAAGTTATAGCACTGGTAGAAGAACTGATATAATTCATTTATTATTTCTAAAACACTGGGTGCTAAATTATTGTGAGGTTAATTAACTTTGATTAATATGATATTAATTAAAGTCAGTCCCCTCTACTACAGCTTTTTTAATGTGATTCGGAAGCTATTTTTTGTGGCATGTTCTACATTTGACTAATATATATATATATTTTTTGAGATTAAACCATAATAGCTAATTAAAATTACATATTTTACAACTATCTATTGTATTGAAATTACATATTTCAGCAAATTTGTAACTATCCATATAGCAGTTTGCTTGCTTCTTTTCTTGCCTGTTCAAAATTACCTTTGCTGTCTATAAAAGCCAACATAGGAAAAATTGTTTATATTTTATTTTAAACTATTATAATTTGAACAGTGTTAAGCTTTATTCCAATGATTTTCGCATATTGGACAATTTTGGTCACTAGCAAATCCTTCCGTTTTTGATTCATATTACTCTTTCAAAACATTTGTTTTTTTATTTAAGTTTTGTCCATTGGTACCGCATTTTTCAGTCACTGCGTTAAGGGGTATCTGAAATCAAAAACCGGTCATAATTATCAAAAAATATAATTAAAAACAATATTTCGTTAACATTTTGCAATTTTTAATAAAAAATATAAAAAATAATTTTTTTATTATTTTAACAATAATAAGTACAATTTTTCAAAAATAAGTACTTTTTTTGGAAGTTGAAAATAATGAATACCTGTATTTAAACACATAAATGTTTATTCGAAATCAGTGCAATCTGATACAATGATAATATCAGAATCGTCATCACCTTCGACTGTGTTGTGGTCCAAACTGTTTGGATTCGGTGTTGCTGCAATTAAAATTGCCTTTGCTTCATAGGAGAATGGCAAGATTTTCTGCTTATTCTTTGACCGACTACAACTGATGAGAGGATCAGATGTCAGAAGTAATCTATTTAAAAGATCTCTGTTCCAATCAATTCTTGAAAATTTCCGTGAAAAGTCCACCCGATATTTGCGAAAATGCTTCAGCGGCCTCCTTGGACAATTGCCCTATTGGCAGAATTGCCTGTTCGATCACCTGCGCTCTGTGCATTAGAATTTTATGGACTGTAGGCGACATTGGATGCCAGCCGTAAAATTTGACATATAGTTTGGCAGTATCTTGAGCATAATTTTCAAATTTTTGGTAATTGATCTCATGATCACTTGATATTACGTTAAGAATCATTTTGAACCTGTTAATTAATTCTCCGTTGATACCTGTGATGCGAGAAGAGCATTCTGTGTTTTGAAAAATCCTCCTAGACATATTTCCATCATTACTATTTCCATAGCCAGCTTTATGAATATCATCAAGTAGATCCATTTCAGCTCTAAAACATTTCTGAATTTTCTCTTTTGATTCCTTAATAATTTTTTTGTCATCTGGTGTACGGGCCTACCATTTGTTTATGGGTTCTTTATATGCTAAATGCAATAACAATTCGAAAAAGTGTATTCTGACATGGAGTACTGAGAGCCCAAACTGCAAAGATTCTTTTTTAATACATACCACGTTTTTCTAATTTATTAAAATGTTTTGATGTCTGACCACATATATATCATCGCATAGTTGATGCAGGTCCGATGCTGAATTGCAAACCCTTCCGTCTACCATTGTCAGCAAAATATTGTGACTGATTTTCACTGTCTTTGGCCTCTATCAGATAGTTTGCCCGATTTCTGATGTATTCTATTTCTTTTTTAGTGATATCTTTCGTTTCATGGACAAATCGAGCTCTGACAGGTCTTCAAAATATCACTGAAGAAGGAGTAGGATTCTTTCAAATGATTTTTATTGCTTTGTCATCAATAGAAACAACCAACCTCACTGGAACAATCGAGCTCATAAATATATTTAAATCATCATCTGCGACATTTTCAAATTTTTGCTTAAATTGAGTTTGGTGAAATCCATCACATCCCCATTTTGATATCAAAAATAGGTGTTGCTTTTCAGTGGCATTTAATATATCTAAGACTTCTTTTAAATATTGCATGAAGCGCAAAGCCGTATGATCCAGCAAAGCTTGTAGTTCAACATTAAAACTGGTGTAACAGTTATTTTGTCATCATCTGGGTAGCACTCTTTTTGCCTTTTGCAGCAAAATACTTCCTTCCGTCCGACTTGTAATAAGGTCCACTGACTTCTTGTAAAGTTACCTTCTACAATTAACGATAACGCTTCCTGTGGGGTACATTTCATCTCCACATGGTCTTTTTTAGACAAAATTATCTTTCCGATCTTCTTGGCTTTCGTCGGTGTCGAAGATATTTCTTTTATCATCTTTGAAACTTTTATCATGTTTATTTCCGGAAGTACCCTGACATACACGCGCAGCGAAAGTCAACCCGTCGACAGATACGCAAGCCCGTATTTCTTCAGTTCTCCGCCGCTTGCTCCTTTCACTTAATTCGTATAAAACTGGACGGACGGGATTAAGTGATGACCACGAAGGAAGTTCTAATGAAGTTTTAAGCCATTCTTCATTATTTTTTAGAAATCGTTCATCAGTGTTATGAGCCGACCATTTCTGCTTAAAAATTGTCTTGAAATACTTCAGAGAACGAGACAAAATATTCCTATCCTCCATTGATCATAACACTGGTTGTTTATTGTTTACAATCAATTACAGCAATTCTTTAGAAATTAGAATATGATGACTGCCAAGAAAGTTTATGGTCAAAGAACACAATTGTCAATTGATTAATTGTTAAAGAGCGATCGTGCTGGTTTTTAAAAGTATTAAGATTTTCTTTATTATAGAATTTGTCACAAGAATAATGTTGAAATTTCAAAACTGAAGTTAAGAAGGTGACCATACCGAAATGAACTTGATAATCACTTAACATACCTAGCAAAAATAATGTAAGATTTTTATTTCTTTTTTTTTTAGATCAAATTGAGATTCGTAGAAAGAGGCGTCAAAAGCGTGCGAAGGAAGAAAAACGCCGCGAAAAGCGCATCGAGGTGGAAGAAAATCGTAAAATGGGTAAATACCCATATCCAAATTTGCATTTAGATTCAAATATTCAGTTTCCCGAGTTTGGATTCGAAACACGTTTAAGGTCAGAATCCGAAAGTACAGTGCCTAGCGAAAGAAGTGTTTCCCCAGATTTAGCGGGGACACCAACAAGTGTGTCGCTAGAAGGAGCATATACTGGTCCTTCATTTGCAAAGGTATGTATTATAAGAATATTAATCATTTTTAAATTGTGGGTTTGCGAATAATTGTAACCTTAAATCGTTAATTGTTACAGTAATTGCAAATTTTCAGTAAAAACATACCATTGTATCATTCTTTAAATTTTTCAATTCACTGATTCACATCAATTAGAAGTTCTGATGGTTATTACAAAATAATGTTCTCGACAATCTCACTTCATTGTTCACTTATATTGTGCTAAGTATTATCCCATTCCTATCCAGAACATTTACGGGATCCTAGACTGAATGTTCTGTTTTTATCCACATTGTATATTTAGGTCATTTGTGACCTGATAGTGCTAAAGCCCTAAGTTCCGTCTCTATCGTCATGTCTGTATATACTGTAGTTACATTATTCATTTATATCTGGTCCAAGAAATAAAACTTCAGAACACAGAATGCTTTACTTACCAGAACATGTTACAATTTTTAAAAAATTGACTAATCATAATTCTGTGTTGCATTAAAGTTATTCCATTATGAGTATGATAGTGCATACATATGTAAATTGGACATTGTTTCAAGTTGTACTCCATGTAAGCTGCACATTAATTAGTATGTGCGATAAATTAATTTTATTAATCTATATTACATTGCACTATAGTTTTTATAAAAGTGATTTTTTATAGATCATTTCAAACAAAAGTGCTAGATCAATGTGAGGTTAATTATCCTTACTGACTTTAGTGTCAATTAAGGACAGTCCCCTCTACTACAAATATTTTACACAATTTTGCTGGTAGTTTAGTAGGGATGATTGTATATTCTCTTAAAATATTATCATTTATTCTTGCATAATTTTATAGCAATCAAGCTATTTTAGTGACAATGAAACAGTGGCGGACGCTGGTCTGTCTCAAAAACAGATCACACAACTTAACCTTAGCAGTAACAAACACCATACAGATATGTCAGTGCATGAATGCCTGCGACACGATTCCTTCCGATCGTAGAAATCCGGTAACTAGAGGCGAAAATGTCATTTGGCGCACTTCGCCATAACAAATGTTTGCTGGAGTTTTGCATATTTAAACATTAAAACTCATTCTAATTCCGTTTTATTGTTAAGATGCTAGCCACCGAGAAGAAAGCATCACCATCTTGGCCTGGCTTAAAAATGACATCATCTGCATCAAAATCGCCGGATTTGATCAATGTTACTGGATCCAAAATGAAAATGCTATCAACCGTTCGAGTTCCTAGTGACAACGAACAAGATCCGGATGGTTATGAACCTGTACCTTCTTTCAATAGGAGCTTTGGTGATGCTGTAGCAAAAGCTCTTGAACAAGCTGAAAAATCAGAGGAAGAAAGTAAGTGTATATTATTTTAATAACTTTAAATTGTAGTCAAGCTATAACTCTAATAGTTTATTGATTCAAATTAATGGAGTCCAGTTTTCTTACTTCCTAAAAAATTCTGGAAATGTCCACGTGTCTAAAAATTCACCTTGACGTTCTTTTGAGGTCAATAAGTAACTTGTATTTCACTAAAATTTTTGGATGACTGATTTCAATTCATTGTTAAATCAATTGTTCAATATTATGTTATGTTTACATACGATTAATTACTATTAAACTGGGAATAAGCCACAATTAAAGATAAAAATACGTTTATTGACGTTTCAATTTCCACTTCGGAAATCGTTCTTAAAATACAAACAGTAAATTTTAAACAGAATTTACTGTTTGTATTTTGAGAACGATTTCCGAAGCGGAAATTGAAACGTCAATAAACGTATTTTTATCTTTAATTGTTGCTTATTCCCAGTTTAATAGTAATTAATTTAAAATGCCACAAGAAAATAGCTTCAGAACAATAGTTACAATTAGAGATCAAATTACACAAACGAAATTCTTCGAAGTTCAGACTGAAGTCTAGATAGTGAGAAATTCCCTATATTGTGTTTAGGTTGTCTTAATACCTATTATAAAGTAAAGTTATTTGCCCGCCTTTTGACTGGATTCAAATGTTCTTTTTTCTACAGAAAACGTTGAAAGTTTCATTTTGCGATTTGTGGATGCATATGTCTATCTTCATATTTTGGTGAGAAATTCCCTATACTGTGTAAAGGTTGTCTTAATACCTATTATAAACTAAAATTATTTGCCCGCCTTGTGGCTCGATTCAAAGGTTGTTTTTTTCTACATCAGACATTAAAAGTTTTTGTGATTTGTGGATGTGTTACTATCTTCATGTTTTGGTGTTAATACAATTTCTTGTAACCTGTATTCAGTGTCCTACATGTTAGCTACATTGGTGATCTGAAAAGTTCTTGCCCCAATACTGAAAATGAACATAGAATATTTTAATACCAATAGATTTCATTTAGTTGTGTTCAATTTCTATTATGCTCACTCTGCTGTGTTCATCTGGAAGTTTTGCAAAGGAATCATCCACAACCAAAATGACTTCATTGGTGAAAACTTTTGACCAGCAGGTAAAGTCTTCAGTTTTAAGAATGAATGGAAATTCGAGGAAGACAAATATGGGTAACAGATTGAATAATATAACCTATATCTATAATCTATTTCTCTCAACTCTCGATACCCCCAATTGCTAGGATCTTTTTGGCTACAGGTGCATTGTATTTTAGATTCTTCTGCTTGTTTCCGGGTTCATTTAAAATTAAAGAAAAGTATTCACCGGTTACGGCTTTATCACGGTATTTTTTAGAGTAAAAACAGATTTATCCACTGCCTTGACTGCCGTTTGGTTTCAGATGTTCTTCTTCCTTCTTGTATGTAGGCTTTAAAGCCTGTTTCTTCTTCAGTATTAGCCTCCTAAACTGTTGAAATTATCGCACCATCTTTTTCTTGCTCTGCCAATACTTCTTCGTTCATTTGGTGACTTATCTCGTGCTATTCATACTATCCTATGCTCTGCCTTCCTACTAATTTGTTCGTTCCACTCCTTTTTCCTTTTCTGTTTTGTCACCCATCCATTTATGTCTTCTATATTGCATACTGTTCTTATGTTTTCGCTTTTCTCCCTATCAAACATACTGGTCCCTGATATTCGTCAGAGTATTTTCATCTCTGTTGTTTCTAGTACTCGTTTCGTTTTAGATGTGTCAGGTCTTGTCTCCGGCGTGTATGTTAATATAGGTCTAATTGCTGCTTTGTAGATTCTTATTTTTGGGTCTTGTCTTAGGTGTTTGTTCTTCCAGATTGTGTCATTAAAAGATCACTCCACTTTACTTGCTTTTAAGCTTTGTTGTCGTACTTCTTCTTCAACATCTCCGTAACTAGTTATATCTATTCCCAAATATGTAAACCTTGCTTCCTGCTTTATTATTTTCCCATCAATTTTACATCGTAGTGGGTATTTAGATGTTGTCATAAATTTGGTTTTTTCTACTGATATTATCATATTTTATTTCTTGGCTGTTATATTGAAGATATGTTCTAATCTTTGGAGCTCGTCTTCTGTCTCGGCGATTAAAAGCTGCGGTGTCGTCTGCATAACATAATATTTGGATTTCTTTGTTCCCCATTCTGTAACCATGACCTTTACGTACTGCTTGTATTATTTGGTCCATCATTATATTAAAGAGAAGTGGGCTTAACGAGTCACCCTATCTGACTCCGCTTTGTACTGGTATACACTGTGTTAGTTTTCCATTTATCTTTGTCTGTATTCGATTATGGAAGTAGCTGTTTTCGATGGTTTGTATAATATTGATTAGTATGTTTCTTTTATATTGTAGATGTAAGGCGTCTTCAACTTGGATGCAATCGATAACCTTTGTCAGGTCTATAAAACGTAGATATACTGGTTTATTGTACTCAATGGCCTTTTCTGTGATTTGTCTTAGTACAAATACGGCGTCTTAAGTGTGGTGATCAGTAGATTTATACCTCTATAATTGTTGGGGTCTTCTTTATCTCCTTTCTTGAACATTGGTATCATTATGCTGTTTCTCCATGCGTCTGATATCTTGCAATGTAATATTAGTTTTTGTAGTTTTGTCATCTCTAGGGTTATACTTTCTCATCCGTGTTTTAGAAGCTCGTTGGTTATTCCGGTTGGTCATTTCGTGTCTTAAGTCAGGTACATTATTGTGTTGATTATTATTTTCCTTTCCTTTAAACAGTTCCGTCAGGTATCTTTCCCATTCGTTTGCTGGTATTTTATTGTATTCCTTCAATTCCGTTGGTTTCTTATGAATCTCCATTTGTTTTTGTGTACCAT
Organism: Diabrotica balteata; assembly: GCA_918026665.1. NCBI lineage: Eukaryota > Metazoa > Arthropoda > Insecta > Coleoptera > Chrysomelidae > Diabrotica > Diabrotica balteata. The sequence goes on from OU898278.1 coordinate 42,256,521, forward strand.
AGAATGTGTGTTCCATCCTTTTGTAAACTGTTACTAATGTTGTTTTTAATTTTCTCCCAGCTCGCGTTTATATAATCAATGTCGTCTATTTGTTTCAGCTGCATTTTCTGTACTAGCCTCCTTTGGTACGTTTCTCTTGTAGAGTCGTTCCACAGTGATTCTACATTGAAATTTTCCTCAGTGATTTTCTGTAGAAAATGTTTTAGTGTTATTTTCATTATTATTTTTGCTAGTACTAGTTTGTGTTCACTACATGCTTCTGCTGAATTTAAAGTTCGGATATCTAGAATCTACTGTGGGTGGATTTTTCTATTAGTGACTATAAAATCAAATATAAATTTTTGTCCCCTAGAGTTTTCAAATGTATATTTATACTAGCGCTTATGGTCAAAAAATGTATTATTGATTCTGAGTTCGTTAAACTACAGAGATTAGTCATGAGTTCTCCATTTGCGTTGACATGGTTTTCATTAAATCTTTGTTTTATTACTTTGTTTTATTAACCTGGAACTATTTCATTTCTGATTTGTCACCCATAAGAATTAAGGGTTCTTCATGAGGTACTTCATTCAGGATTGTTTGCAATTGTTCGTAGAATGCCTTTTGTTCCTCCTTAGGTTTGCAGTCCTTCGGGGCTATAGATAGATAGGACATTCAATTCATAAAAAAGTAAAGAGTACATGCGGTACCTTTCTTGTGGAAAACTTTTTCTTTCAATTCCTGGTGCAAGATCATTTTCAATACCAAGCACATCTTAATTGCTGTAAATGGGCAGCCAACTGCTGGTCTAATATGACTTGAAATATAGCGTCTACTATCATGTGTCAACGAAGAAAAATCATGCCAGTAGTGCTGCGATCTATGGACAAAGTCGAGAGTTTATCAGACCATTTTCTCTAGCAATTTTCTTCTCTTGGAGAATTATAGAAATGCATAGGTTCTGTGGTTAGAGTTAACGGTAAAAAATCATCTGCTAGGTTTGAACAGTGTTGTTTTTTAATGAACCATTTTTGAGTTCTACTCTCAAAATTTCACCCACTTATATGTAGCATTTTTATGCGTATATTACAATTGATAGGTTGTTCTTTAGTTTTTAATTATTCGGTGTATATAGAGGTAAAAATGTAAAACTGAGAAATAGTCATTGCTGGATATCATTAATTTGTAGACTGATGACATATCTTCCTGATTCACTATCTAAAAGTATATAAAATATTCATGTCTGCTGAAGATCCTTCTTCATAGAAGACCTTTTTTTATCATAAACATATTATTTTAAAACTAATGAAACCTTGGTGTCTGTGTTCACACTTGCTATATTTTTTAAAATAAAAATATTTATGAATTAATCTAGTCTCACTTTTTTATTTGTTAATTATTCTTTTCCAGAATTTCTTTTATGTTGAAATAAATTGGATACCTCAATCGAAAGTAGCTCTGCTTGATAAAATAGGTTTCCGAGTCTAGAGTCACTAATTAAACTAATTTTAATGTTTATATTAGTGCTAAATGAACTCGAAGAGAAAAGATTCCAGCTCTTATGCCCCAAGCTTGTTAATATTTTACATGATTGGGTACCTTGCAAGGCAACAATTAAAATAATTGAGTATTTCATAATTATTAATTAGCATTAGGTTTTTTTACTTTTACATATTTTATCTGTGATATTACTGCCCATTCAATTTTATTCTCAATATACTGTCTTTCATCTGATCAAAATATATTATTTAAAATATGTAAATTTTTTCATATCTTACCATTTATTTGTTTCTTTTGAAATATATCTGCCCTATGTGTTTTAGTATGCTTCTTGATACTCTTAAATCACTTGCTGACCATGCTACATATGTTATTTTACTTCTTTATGTCAACTGTCTTAACCCAAATCAACTTTAATATGAATTCCTTGTTGATCACGAGTCGTTATGTCATTTAAAGTATTTTCTCACAAGTACAGACGTTTTTACAATTAATCTATTCTTAACTAAAGCTACAAAGAAATTTCTATGAAAGGTTATGTATAATCGATCCGCTAGATCTTTGCACAAACGCCATCATGCATACTTTAAGTCCAACGTAACTCAATGTAAAAATTAGCAAATGTCAAATTTAAGGTTAGAAAATATTACTTATAAACTTCTGTAAATGTACATTCATTTACCCCAAGAAATCGTGGTAAAAAACTAAGGTAATAATTATTGTTATAAAACTTTTTTTGGAAAAAATAAATTAAAAATCAGTACATACACTATCTATAAACTCTCTTGTTGGTTTCAAACCCAAAAAGTCTCAGTTGTTGTATCGTCTATATCGTTGTCATACTTCGGTCTGGATTTCATATACTGTGTATCTAGGAAAAAGCAGTTATTTTGGTTGTATGTTCTATGATTAGAAAAGACCAGTCATACTTCGCCAAAGATACAATAATTAGACTAATTTGCAAATATTTTTACTACTATAAAAAAATATTTTTTAGGTATCCAATCTTCGGGGAAAAAGAAGAAAAAATCCAAACAAAAGGTATTATTTGCAACTAATATGGCTTATTCGGGAAAATAATTTATTGGTTTAATGCGTAATGTAGAAGTAAAGAGGTATAATTTAAGAGTAGTAAAACCATATTCAAACCAAAATAAAACCGACGAAACCTTTATTGTGTTACCTTTTTTCTCAAAAATATTTTTAATATATTTTGTTTACAAATTTTATGTAAGTCCTCCTATTTTATTTGTTTTAGTAATGAATAATGACATGAAATATTTGTGTTTAATAAATTTAATTTAACCTTTTTTATTGTTGATTCTAGTTATTTTTGCCTACCCTTACACATCCTTATACATAAAAAATGTCTGTTGCACTTGCTGGAGAAGTGCATAAAATGTTGTTAAGTACCTGACACATATACATACATTATAAATACTCCTGAAAAGACACAGTATATAAGAAGAAGACCTTTTGAGAAATTCAAAGTTCTTATTTCTTTGATCAGTAGGCACATATGTACTAAATTTCAAAGGCCTAGAAATTTTTCTCACTGAAAAGGAAAGGGTATAAGAATACAGAGCTGGGTCGGATACAGAAAAAAAGTATCCGGATACCGGATACGGATACTCAAAATGTATCCGGATACTTTTTAAAAAAGTACGAATACTTTCACTTCAAAATGTATTCGGATACAAGTATCCGGATACTTTTTTCGGATACTTCTTAGGATACTTTTAAGGATACTTTTAAAAGTGACCTAAATTGCTAGTGATAGAATTATGTGATGAGCATGTATTTTTATTGTATATAATAATAAAAAGAACGTGCATAAAATACTGGAAACAGAAATCAAAAAACACTCAAGAAATTGTTTATTACTTATGAATAATAAAACAAGAACATGATTAATCAAACCAGAACATACTATAATATGTAAAGAAAAATTAAATAAAAATAAAAACGTATTAATAAAGAAATTGCTGAAGATTTTTTCGCATATATTTACAGAAGTGCCTTTGAATTTGCCTTTGTAAGTACCAATACCTCAAAGTGTTCATCGCTTAAAGCTTTTCTTTTAGGTGTATCAATCATAGTTGCAAAAGAGAAAAGTCTTTCAACTGGTGCTGACGAAGGTAAGCATGTGTTATATTTTGTTGACACCCTTTTTAAGGTTGGGTATTCATTTAGGATTTGTAAATTGGTTCTTTTGTCCTCCAAATATCGTAACAATTCTAACTGTATTTTTGAAGTTTTATTATTTACGCTGGAACCCTGTTCCTGTTCATTATATGTAATAGTACAGCTATTGTCCACTTGCTGGTCTCGGAAATCGCTAAAATCAAAAAAGTCATCTAAATTTTGATCTCCACTTTCGTCTGATTCATTGCAACTTTCCAACTCCATTTGTTTTTTTGCAACAGTTATAATGCATTTTTTGATATCTTCTAAAGTTTTTTTGGGATTATGTACTACATTGTACCACTTTAGCTTAAATTTAGGAAGAAGAACTGCAGCTATAATTGGATCTTCCCATTCCAAATTTAAAATGTTAGCAAAACGAGTATTTAAGCTTTTAATGCACATTTTTGCTAGATGTTCTCCTCCATATTTCAATTTTGTTTGGGCAAGAAGTTTCTCATATTTATTAATTAATGAAATTAAGCTGGGTAACAAATATCCAAAAGATACATTCTCTTCACCTTGTAACAAATCTAACGTTAAAGCCAAAGGTTTCATAACTAAATAGTATTCCTCTAGGTATAATAGTTCAGTTTCCTTAAAAGGTTCTAATGTTAGATTTTGTAGCAAAATTGGAAGTTTTTCTTTTGCTTGAAGAATCTGTGAAACTGCATCAAAAGTGGAGTTCCATCTAGTGGCCCCTGGAGAACTTAGAGTATGTCCTAAAATTTTAATTATAACTTCATTGCTTTTTGGTTTATTCGATTTTTTCCATAACTGAGCACATTTACTAAATGCATTCTTTTCTCTTATGCGGATAGTTGGAATGTTTATAACAGTATTATTATAATCTGTTGTGGCTATTAAATTTAAAGTATGTGTGGCACATCGCATATGCTTGGGTAGCTGTATATCCTGGTCTTCTAACTCTTTGCCTTCATCAACCTCTAAATGTAAAATTTGCAATTCATTTTCTTCTTCGTCAATTTCCTCATCGTCGTCCTCTTCATTTTTCTCGCCGAATACTTTAAAAGCTTTAACGAAATTGCTACCGTTGTCTGTTACTGTCCCCACAATTTTATTTTCTGTTAAACCAAATTTTAAATTTATATCTTCTAGCATCTCAGCTATGCTTCTGTAGGAGTGAACACCTTTAAACCTAAAATAAACAATGGTTCTTAAATTTTTGTTTGTACATCGTCCATGTAGAATGTACAAGACTATGAATTTGTATAGTGGGATGGCCGAAAAATAAAGGCTGTAAGATGTATTTTCGTTACAAAGAAAAATTTTAAAGAAAGAAAATAGGGTAGGACCCTTTAAAAATATTTAAAAATATAGAGTGTTGCACAGAAACGGTGGATAAGCAATATACATATTTTCAATTGAACCATCCTATATATTTTTACAATTTTGAATTCTCCTGCATTATCTGATTTCGGCATTTTGTTTAAATATTTGGGTTTAGGAGGTATAGATATTTGAAAATCACAATTTAGCTGTGTACCTGTTTTCACATGATAATTGTTGAAAACAGAAAATCGGCTGTCTTGTAAATATCTTTTTAAGTAAGTACTAGTCAATGCGATAAATAAAAAAGGGTGATAAAAATCAATAATTTCGGACAATAAACTATTATTAGTGCATTGAATAGTACTTCAAAAGGTAAGATAGGAACTTAAGCAACGATTTTCTTTATTTTTAATTTATTGCTTCCATGCAAAAAGGTGCTAGGTCCTAAATCTAACAAATAAATATATTGCTGAAATCGGAAATCAGATCATTGACGAAACTTTACAAATGTATAAAGTTTTCCGATTGAAAAATGTATCTTCGCTTTGCCTTATTTCTATAATTCTTTACAACATGAACATACTGTATATTTAAAAATAGTTGTAAGTTTAATAATTGTATAAATTAAAGTGTTTCATCTTTTTTCATAAAATCATTCCTTTTTGGATTTTGGCTACCCCGTAGAATGATTAAATACTTAATATTTGAGATTAGGTAGATCGTAGCGTTTTAACCAAAGAAATATCGAAAAATATACAATTATAATTTATTCACCTTCTACAGGCAAGTGCAGCTGATTTGCGGATAAAGTCCTCATCTAACCAGTGAACTGTAACTCCTAAGAAGCTTCTTTTTTTATTTGACCATATGTCAGCTGTAGTGCATACGTAATTAACACCCCTAATTTTATCTTTAATAATTTGCATATTTTCATCGTGCGAATCTATAATTCGTTTCATTACTGTCTTTCTTGTTGGTATTTTCAAATTTAATCCTTGGAAGATATCCTTAAAACTTTGGTGTTCTATTATAGATATTGCACTCATTGTGCTCACAACAAAATTTATTATTCTTTTTTCAAACAGAGATTGGCTTAAAACTGATTTGCTTCCCTCTTTGGCCATTCCAAAAATGTTTGGTTGAATAAGCTTAGCTTGTTTGGGTTCTCGACTTTCGAAATCTTGAGTTGCATTAAGTCTTTTTCTGGTCAAATCTTTCTTTGAAATTTTATACTTATTATACTCGTCAATTTTATTAGGATGAATCCTTTTTAAGTGTTTAAAAAAATTTGAAGAAGAACCTTTTATCCCTTTTATGGTTTTCTTCTGTGGAAGGCAGAGTTGACAATCAGCTGTAATGTTTTCGCCGTCGTTTTCTTTTATTTTAAAGTATTTTCCATCTAGTATGGAGGAACTACAAGCAAATTGCGAACTTTGTGGATCATCAGATTTTTCTCCCATGTTTTTAACAAGTCTTGTTAGAGGTTTGGATATCATACAAACTTGGTTTGGTTCATTTTTTCCTTTTAGTTTGAAGAAATTCATAAGAGAATTTGTCTGAGATTTTCGAGGTATACTTTGGGCAGAATCGGCAGAATACTGTGTGTTTTAATGTAATTTAGTTTTTTGTTTTCTTCAAATTCAAACACCACGCTGTCATTTAAAAACTTTACAAAACATCTTCATGTATATGTCTATGATGCCTATGCTAATAGAAAAAAATTAAATTTGCAATTTTGACACCCTGTATCTCAATAAGTAATCATAATCATTTGCTCAATAATAATGATCGCGTAGTCTTTTTTAACAAATAATTATAACTTTTTTACTTACTATCCGATATATATTTAATAACTAATGCATTCTTCAAATTCAAACACCACGCTGTCATTTAAAAACTTAACAAAACATCGTCAAGTATGTCTATGCCTATGCTACTAGAAAAAATTTAAATTTGCAATTTTGACTCCCTGTATCTCAATAAGTAATCATAATCATTTGCTAAATAAGAATTATTTACTCCGGTTTCGTAGTAACGCTGCGTGATCACGTAGTCTTCTAACAAATAATTATAACTTTTTTTACTTACCATCAGATAGATATTAGATAGATACCTATTTATTTAATAACTAATGCATTTTTTCTTTTTTTATTTCTAGAAATCTACTAATATTAGACTACTATTAATAATAAAACGCCAGTAAACTTTAGATATCTACTAATTAAATCGAAAATTAAATGCAACTTACCTTTAGAAAATTCTGTTATTCCGAATAGAAAAAACTATACGCAAAACGCACTACACCTTTTACACAAATGAGCAATGGACTACTGAAATAATGAAAAACTTTTTCTATCATATCACCGTGTCTGTACTCGGTAGACAAGAATTTGCAGGATTTTTCCTGTAAAAACGAAACGTGTCACTGTCTTGAGCTTTCGATATTGAATTTCGCCAGCGTCGAATCAGCTGAGTTTTTAACTTTTAAACTTTAGGGGAAATAGGGACACACTAAACCAAAATTATAAATATTAAGAATGACTTTATTCTAATCCGAAAAAATACTTTATTCTAATTATACAGGGTTCTTCAAATTCTTCTAATTATACAGGGCTCTTGAAGATTTTTAACTGATTAGGTAAAAACAAAGCTCTATTGGCTATAATAATATATTATAACGATCACGATCACGAGTATGGAAAATGGGATTTATCATACTTCTCACTCAACGATCATACTATGTACACCTGGATTGAAGATAGGGCAGTGTGGTGCGTAAAGTAGTTCCATTATCGTCGAACATTAAAAATTTAAAAGCATCCGGACATCAAAAAAAGTATCCGGATACCGGATACTTTCAAATTTGGTCACGGATACGGATACCGGATACAAAATTTAAAAATTATCCGGATACAGCCTTCGGATACACAAAAAGTATCCGGATACTGTATCCGGATACTACCCAGCTCTGTAAGAATATAGACAGAAGTCTTATTGTTCCAAATTAAGATTCTTCTTTCGCAAACAGGAACGTGTGTACCAAATTTTGAGATTCTAAGACTTTTTACCCAAGTAAGATTGAAGCAAAAGAAAGTTGTAAGAATATGACAAAAAAAAATCTTCATGTGCCCTCTACTCATCGGAGGTTGGCGACCATCAACTGGAATTCTTCTCTCTTTGCCAATGTGGTATAATTTTGTTGGCCTCCCTGATGTTGGACCATGGGCGTAAATTTCACAGCCTGGAGAACTTCTTTTGTCTGATGCCTCGTCTTCCTTAGACTATTCCTGCAACAATCGACTGCAAAAAACCATACTTATCGTTTTTAAATATATTACCAAAAGAAGTTCTTTACTTTGCTTAATGCAACGCCTTGATGAATGGTGTCATGAATACGGATCAGGGATGGATTTGAAAAAAAAAAGAAAAAATAAAAAAAAAATGCATGATCATGACTAAATCTGCAGATGCAAACATCCAATTGATTGTTGAAGATATTTTAATTGAGAATTTGGATAATATCAAATATAGACCAAACCAAAGAAATTAAGACACGTATTGAAATAGCACGTGCAAACGCAAGTTACTAGAAGAATAGGATATGAAGCCGAAATATTATTGACTATCAAAAGAAGGGAACTTGAGTACTTGGGCCATGTGTTGAGAAGGCAAATATCCTCATTATGCAAGGCAAAATTTAACGAAAGCGAAATGTGGGAAGACAAAGAATATCGTGGCTTAAGAATTTAACGAAATGGTTTGAATGCAGTAGTGCTAACCTTCGATAGAAGATGGAACTTAAAAGAAGACTGCTTAACTATTGTCAATAGTTCCTTATCTTTATTCATTTTTTTCATCATGTGGTACTCTCTTAGCGAGAAACCTTTGACTTAGTCTACCGTGCTGAGAAAGTTAATAGCAAATTCTTCCAATACTTGAAGTACTGTCGAAGACAAGCAAAATTTCGGTCTTAACTGATAATGTATTTTATGTTCATATAGAGAAATAGACAATAATTGTTGGTACAAAAATAGGTGAAAATTACAAATTCTATTGTTTTTAAATTATCGCGGTAAGTATTTACTAATAAAAGAATAACAATCAAAATTTTTTATGAGAAAATGAAAATATTACCTTACAGTGTAATAAGAATTAGATCCATACTCATAATCACTCATCGGTATCTTGATTCAGATTGTAAATGATGACTGCGTTAATTGCTTTGATGTGAGTTTCACGCATCCAACATTCTTCTATTAACTTATCACGTTTCTGCATACTTTTCCCAAATTGTAGGAGTAGTTTAACGGTTTTTACTTCTCCACTGCTCAATTCAATTTTTTTTAGCACAGCTCCATTTTTTAATAACTTCTACATACTTTTCTTATTTTGGTTATGATGTTTTTACTTATACCTGTCTAATAATTAGTGAACTAAATACACCATAGATGCACTAAATGTCTTAAAATAATACACTAATTCAACAGGCGGTCCGAATCCGGACCGCGAAAGGTTGAACTGCGGAATATCGATTTCCGAGTCATCCAGTTCAAAATAAAACTGCTGTTAATTTTCAAAATAGAAAGTGAAATGATAAATAAACAACAATTATGTATAATTGATGAAATATTGTTTTATAATAATATTGTATGTTTACAATAACTTAAATATATAAATCTGGGGAATTCTGTTCAAAATCTGACAACTTTTAAAACACAATTTGGGTAAATAAACTATGGGCCTGGCAACGCTGCTGCCCACTGACAGTCGCTCACTAGTTGGTCAGTGACATGCACGTAGCATACTACCGTTAATTTGTTTTATGATTACGGACGTTTTATAAAATTTCTTTTTGTTATCATCACCTACCTTAATATGAATCCGAAAAGGAGAAAAGTGGATAGCAAAAATAGGAAGTTTCTGGCAGAATGGTCTGAACGATATTGTTTTACACTGCCTGATAGGCCGCAAGCGGTTCCGGTGTGCCTTATAAGCAATAAAACTGTCGCCTTAGTTAAAAGTGGAAATTTGAAGCGACACATCAGCAGTTAGACAAAAACTTTCCTCTTGGTAGTCAGGCGCGTAAAGAAAAACTTATGGTATATCTTAATTCTTACGAAAAAAGCACAAACATTCTAGTTCGCTGCGTGAGCGACCAATAAAAATCTACAGAGGCAGCGTTACGTTTGTGCTGGATACTTAATAAACACCAAAAACCATTTTCTGATTCTGAGATAGTGAAGGGATGTATGCTGGCAGTAGCTAACTCACTTTTTGAAGAACAAAAAGATGTGGCTCAACAATTCAAAACATCTTATTGTCAGCGCGAAGTAATACACGAAGGACGGAAATTTTAGCTGCGGATATTAAAAACTCTCTTCTTAATCTTTTGCAAAAGGCACCTTGCTACGCCATAACACTTGACGAATCGTGTGATATTGTTGATGATGAACAAATGTCTGTTTTGTAAGATTTCTTAATATTGAGTGTCAGATTTTTAGGGAAGAGTTGCTAGCAAAATTGCCGCTGAAAAATAACACTCGAGGACAAGATTTATTCAAGGTTATTGATGAATTAATACCCCACATAAAATTACTTGCCGACCTCTGCACTAATTAGTACTACCAATATACTAAGCACTAATCTAAAAAATTAAAATATACAACACGGTCAAATCAACAAGTCAATCACTCTCTGGGATACGTACCTATGGTATGGTAACACTAGTAAACACCATTCATTGTGCATCGTCGAGGTATGAGTCATATTCCCAAACTTAAGTTGCATTATAGTAATTCCGGCTTGAAAACACCCTAAGGCAATGAAATATTTTCATTGCTTAACCATTCTTTTATTTTATGTACTGTTCAAGAATTTGTTGGTTGCTTATTTAAAATTTCCGAATAGTGTGAGGCATTATTGAAAACTATAACAGATGGTTCATGTAAACTTGGAACTAGTATTTCTTTCAACCACTTCACAAACATCTCCGTATTAATGTTATCGTGATAATCAGCCGATTTTGAATTTGATGAAAACACAATATCCACTTCATCAATAAAACCATGTTTTCCATCCGCATGCAATATAAGATTCATTGCGCATCGTCGTCATGTTCCCAAGTTTGTTGCAGAATAGTAATTCCAGCTTGAAAACACCCCGAGGAAATGAAAATGTTCAGGAATTTGTTAGTTGATTATTAAAACTTTCCAAATGGTATGGGAATAATATATAATTTCCCGTTATCCAAAAGTATAACAGATGATTCATTTAAACTTGGAACCACTATTCCTACATCAATAAAACCATGTTTTTCACCAGCATACAATATAATACGTTTCTTTTCCCCAGTATCGGTGTTTTATGGATTTTATACTCTCGTTTTGCTCCATCCTTTTTATTCCACTATTAGCAAAAATCCAAGTTTTGTCTAAATAAATAAAGCGTGTTCATTATTTTAATAATTATAGTTTCTTAAATAGCAGATTTATAAGTTTGTCATGCTACATTATTAAATACCTGCTCATAGTCTGAGACATTCCTTGGTGATCGAGACTTTTTTGGAGCATCTCTATTGCTCATACCATTTCTGAACTCAAGTTGACTTTCACTTATGTTTTTATCTATCTTTCTCCAAACTACCACTAAATCTACCAACATTTGATCACATTGAATCACAATAGAAATTTTGTGCTAAGGAATTTGAAAAAGTTTGTAGGTACTTAAAAGTTTAGTTTATTCTATCTTTTTCAATTTCTTACTGATTATTTCATTAAAATTACAAGCAAAAATCAAATATTATTTAAACTCATCCCTCCAGATACTGACAGAGAATGTAGCGTAGAAGTAATTTTAAACTGTTTGTCCTCGTTTTAGTGTAGTGTTTTGTACAATTTATGTTATTTTTAATGTTTCCACATTCTACGCTTGCCGGATAGTTCACATTTTGACGAAATGCCCCTGAAGATGCTATTTTAATCGAAAGTACTTGGGCTAGATTTAATTAACTTGTGCTCGATAATAGCCTTATTTTCAAAGTTCATTTATTCGAGCATTCAACCTCATTTCATTCATTCAAATATTATTTGGCTGTACCCGGCCGATGAAATGTTGAAACAACAGTGAAAAATCTGACTTATTCTTACTCTGACAGTATTTTACATATGTCCTTTAGAACTCTATAAGAGAAAAGTTAGGTAAATAAAATAAACATAAAGCTTGCTTCAACCTTTATTAGTTTTAAATAATAAAAAAAGTATTCTTACAACTATTTTAACCCCTCTTAAAGTATCTTTTTGCAACTTGAGAGCTCTTTTCATTCGAGTAGGTCTAAAAAAGAAAATTACATAATTATTGTTTAATACCTACATTAAATATACAAGTGTGTTGAGACATTTATGGACTCTTTAAGATTTTAGTTATTTGTTTGTTTCCAATATTTGTTTTTTTGCTTTATTAAAAAAATGGAAAGAAGTTTAATTAATGTTTATTGAAAAGGTGGCGCAATTTCAATACATTGAAAGCGTTATTACAAGGAACAGGAGTGGATTAAGTAGATTAAATCCTAAAGTGGATTAAGGAAGGTAAATTACTGATGTGCAAGCTGTACAATATCTATAAGAATAAAAATATATCCATAAAAACAACGATTCATTTATTTAACAAAATTATATACGTAAATGTAAATGTTCACGGATGCTCTAGAAACAGAAACTCCAGTGGCAATTGCAGGAACTAAGTCAAGTCAGAAAAATTAAAATGAGTTGAAATTTTATTGACTAAAGTTCATAATTTGTATTTTATTTATTTACAAAAGACAAATTATCAATAGCAATTGTGATTACACTGGACGGTCCACTTCATCTTAAAGTACAAAATTTTATTATTGTCCTTACTATGCAAAGTTCCGTACATGTAACAGAAACAAATGAAGGTTATATATTTTCTTTTTTTGTGGCTTAGACTAAGCTTAAATCAGTCAGTCACAGCCTGACAAAGATACCATGACATAACAACCTGATAAATATCATAAATTTGAATCCATAAAGTTTATAAAATATTAACAGCGAAGAGTGATTTCATTGTTACAAAACGTAAATTGGTATTTATAATAATATAGTTTGCATGCTCCACGAAACGGATGAGGAAGTACCGAAGCATCGGAATAACAGTGGAAGAATACGCTTGATAATATCTAATACTGGACAAAATACGAAAAACGCTAATTTAGAAAACGAAAAAATCAAGGGTACAGAAATCTGCAAATATTTATTAGTAATATTCAATAAGTAGGGAAATGGTGAAAATAAAATCAGGACAAGAATAAGTAAAGACACGAACTTTAAACTCTAGGCTCTGTCTAGGTTGTGCAGTCAGTAAGGACATCATTTTTCTTCATAGACCTCTTTTTATTGCTTGGTTGTATGATTTAGAGCAGGCTATATCGTTTTTAGTTTGTAAATTATATGACCTAGATATTCCATTCTCTCTATATCTTGTTCTGTCTATATTTATTTCTAATCCTATTTTTCCTGCTGCTCTTTTTAGCCTCTTTGTGATTTTCCCAATTGCTGCTGATATTCTAGCAATGAAATCCAAGTCGTCTGCATACTTTAAAGATTAATGCTTGTGTGTGAACACGAATCGAAATATAAAATACAATACTTACGATAACGCATTCCTCATCAGTAAACTCATATTCACGTGTCGATTTAACATCTCCTGGTCCCAACGATTTTGTAATAAGTTTGTCACCTTCCAATGTAGTGATATTCTGAAAAGAAATGTTCAATATGAACGCATGTTCCTCCAATAGTAAAATAAAATATTACAGAAATAATAAATACAATAATACAGAAATAATAAACTTATGAAAGTACAAGAGACCTCTTAAGTTGACTTCAACTGCTATTAAATATACGTATTTAAAAATCTGTATAACGTATTGTTACTACCATATGATGTTCGATCAAGGAGGATATTAAAAGTAGTTATATGGCGCAAGCCTAAATATGGAACATTCAATCTGATTTCATTCAGCAGGTAAGGACAATCAATATGACTATTTATAATTTTAAAAATAAAAGCAGCAGCTGAAATATCTGTCCTAATACTAAGTGGTGGTAATACTAATAGTTGCTCGATATTAGTATAAACGCAAAATGCACAGTATCTCAAGAACCTATGTTGAACTGCCTCCTCTATTGTATCAACATGAAATTGAAAGTTAGAGTGACCAAACTACACATAAATATTCAAAAATGGAACCTACAAGGCGACAATAAACTAATCTAGTTGCGTTAATAGAAAAATACTTCTAATTTCTTGTGACAAACCCAAGTAATTTAGAAACCTTTATGTATATTAAATTGATATGCTCCACCAAGGAAAGCCTTTCATCTAAAGTAACTCCTAAAGTCTTTAATGGAAGAGACATACTTAAAAGGTTGCTCATAATGAAATAAGTTGTACCAATCCTGTTCACCTTTCGAGTAAAACTGATATAACAACACTTATTCACATGTCAATGAAGACCATTCCTACTACCTCGATTGTATAAACGATCAAGATTGACTTGTAAAGACAACTGATCTCTAAAATCTCTTATAACCCTTTAGAACTTCAAGTCATCAGCAAAATTAACATTTGTAAACTGTGACTAAAACGTTTATTATTAACATATTTCCAAAAAGATTTAAGATTGCCTTTCAACTGAGCATCGATACCTGTAACATACTGATTAAAGCATATAACAGACAAACGTTTGTATTTTGTCCTAAAAAGAAAAAAATTACTATAAGTGGTATCGGTACGATATTTCATGTACAATGAATAAGCTTACCCTTTCTCACATGTCAAAACTCTAAGTTCATGGGAAGACCATTTAGGAAAAGTGGATGTTCTGTACACCTCTTCAGAGGTAAAAAGTAGAAAATTCCTTGTGAAAAAATTTCATAGTGTATTCGTTGAAACAGTAATATCATTGTGAACCAAACAATACTGCCAATTAATAGAGCCCAAAAAATGATTAAGTTTAGTGTAATTGCCATTTCAAAAATCATAAAAAAATTCCTCATAAGTTAGTCTTTGGGTTTGAGAGTTTGAGATTGTTAAACAACAGACATAGGCAATATGATGTAGACTTGAGTTCTGTAGAAGATCACTCGATTTTACAACATTCAGTTCCTTATCGCTGGAAAATACCAACTCCAAAAATACATTTTTCTCATGTGATATAGAACTACATTAATAAGATTTTTAATAACCAAGTGTTTGAGCAACATCCACGGCTGGGTCTCCTACTAGTCAAATATATGGATATTAACTGAGGTAAACAGCTAAACAACATTTTCAACGGATTGGCAGTGTTGGATATAAGACTCACGAGGCATTTGAGGAGGAATGTAAACACCCCTTATAACAAATTGAAACCTATGGACCTGGCACAAAATGTAAAACTGTTCTATGCGATCTCCAATAATAGAAATAAACTGAGATTGAAAATTGTTATTAATGAATATTGGAACTCCACCTTCACTTAATTTCTTACTTTTTCTACGGTTTCTATTACTCCTATAAATGTTAAAACCTTTACACTTTAATTCCCTATCCATTATGCTGCGCGTTAAAGTTACTTTCGACTAAAATAATTATATCATAAGAGCAGCATGAAATATTTTTTATATCAAAAAGTTTGATACGTAGACCACCTACATTTTTGTAGCATAGTTATTAGTCTCTACTGGGGTAGAGAGTCGTATTTTTTGTTTAGCTAATACTACGGTCGGTACACCAATAATGCAACGAATAATCAAGTTGACCTCCCCAGCAACTGTTCTTTCCATTGAGTCCTTTTTAGTAGCCTTATATGCATCTTGTTCCATTTTTGTCTGGTCTTTGGAGATCCTGAATGTGGTTCTCATTCGTTTAACCATTTTTCCAACTTCACTGCACAGTAGGGGAGAGGTAGGTACAGTGAAACGGTCGGAACACTGAGACAAACTCGGTAGAGCTTATGCGTTAGGTATTATCCGGTAGAACTAAACGAACATGCCTATTATCACCTTGAAGTAAAGCAAACGAAACCATTGAGATTCAACAAGATTCAAATGTTTAAGTTGTCGCTGGATATTCGAAATAAGTGCGTCATAGTAAATATACCGTATCTACGTGGTCGGTGTTTTCACGGAAATTGAAGTTTTTTAGACAAGGTAAGTTATTTTAACTAAAAAGTAAACCATTTTACAAAACAATTAAACTAAAACAAACGGTTTTTGTATACATTTAATTAGTTTTTTAATCGACTATTATTAACGAATTTTTATGGAACAATGATGCAACACAGCAAATAGAATAGTGAGAGGCATCTCACTGTTTCTTTACTGTCTAACAGTGCCGTTATAGTTATATAAGACAGATCATTGGCAAACTAATTTCTCCTACAGAAAGAATATGCTCAGAAAAAATCAAACAAATCGGAAAATATGAAGATTCTCTGTAGATCTGATGAGACAGGCTATTGAATTGGTGGCACCTCTATACGGCAAGCAGCACGAATGAAAGGAATATCTTTCCAAACAGTCCACAGATAAGTAAAAAAACATCAACAAAGCGAGAACGTCCGTTTATGTCTTAATTACAAAGTAAAACAAATTTTTACTATCGAACAGAAGAACGACTTGTGCGAATATATAATTAAATGTTCTAAAATGTTTTAAGGTCTATCAAGAGAACATACCCGAAAACTGTCATATGAAGCCGCAGCTTACAATAATATAGTAATTCTAGTAAACTGGCGTACATCAAAAATTGCTTTACTTGCCTGGATGAAAGGATTTTAGAAACGTCATTCCAATACTTTATCCCTCCGGAACCCAGAAGGTAAGCAAGGGCAACCGGTTTTAATAAATTTAACGTTGAAATGATTTTCAGTAAACTTGAAACTGTCTTAAAGCATTTTCCGGTGTTTCGAGATGGTAGTCGCATCTATAATATAGATGAGACAGAAACCGTTATCGTCCAAAAGTCCCAAAAAGTGTTTGCAGAAAAAGGTATACGACAGGTTACTACGACTTCAAGTGACGAACGTGGAACGCTCGTAACAACATGCTGTATTGTTGGAGCATCTGGAGCAGCTATTCCTCCTGTTCTGTTATTCCCGAGAGTACACTTTAGAGATTTTATGATAAATGGGTCGCCCCCTGGAACTTTAGGACTAGCTTCAAAAACAGGTTGGATAAATACAGAATGCTTTATGCAAGTTGTTAAGCATTTTATTAAGCACACTGGTAGTACCAGAGAAAACCCTTTTTTATTGCCAATGTATAATCATCAAAGTCATTTATCGATTGAGGCAATCAATTTATGTAAAAATAATGGCGTTACAATCCTAACTATACCGCCACACTGTACGAACAGATTACAGCCGTTGGACATAGGCTCATTAAAACCATTTCAAACTTCCTATAATGCTGCAGTAGATGCATGGATGATGAACCATCCCGGTCAGACATTCACAATTTATAACGTAGCAGTCTGTGTGGGCATAGCATATCTACGAGCGATGACACCAGTTAACATCACAAGCGCTGCTTGAAAAACGGAATATTTTCATTTGTCTTCACTGAAGAAGAGTTTTTGTCAAGTTTTGTGATAGACAGATCACTTATTGCAGTTGACGCTGCAACGGAGCTTTAGGATTAAAGGTTATCCTAAAGCTCCGACAAAATAATCTGGGGAGGGCAACAAAAAAGGAACTAGGCGCGTATTAGATAGTGATTCTGATGAGCAAGTTGAAAATGAGATGGAATTACAAGATTCCAGCAGAGGAGAGGATTTTATTGGTGAAGATCCCGAACCAACTAGTTTCGAAGATGTGTCACATGTATTAAAAAGAAAAAAATATTTTGCCTCCCCCTGTAATGCATGGGTTAACTAAGCGCCAAAGTTCGCTTTTAAAATTTGAATTAAACTTTGACAGTCTTAACGTAAAAAAATGTTAATTCTTGCATCTCAGTGTATCACATGTGCATCACATTGAAAGGAACAGTGAGACATTTAGTATTTTTTAGTTTTAATATTTTTGAGGTGTTAACTTTAGTTTTTATCAAAAAATTATTGATGATGACGTGATTTTTTAGTTCGTGTTTATATACCAAATATAGAGGTACACTATAAGTTTAAAGTAGCATTTAATAAAAAAGTTATTTTCATTGAAAGTTTTGCGTCTCAATGTTTCTACCACTCCCCTATACTTAGATGGTGCTTTACATAGTAAGTACTTTATAATAAGCACTTCCTATATCATTTTTTCTTTTCCTTATTAATGAGTTTAATTATCTTTTGATATGCATATTTACGTTGGTGCAGTCTGCACAAAACTCATTCATTTTGATATTCTTTGTATATATTTGCATATATGCTAGTAAACAAAATGCGAGATATAAAATTATATTTGTCAGAAAAAGAAAAAATTAAAATTAAAAAACGAACACTCTTCTTTTGAGAACAGTTGACTAATTAAATGTTTTAACTACAAAATATTAACGTTTATAATGGGTATACTAACCTTAAGCACTCCACCAGGCATATGTTCTTCATATTCTTCACCAAGTTTGAACGTTGTAACATTTGTTCTTATAAGTGTAGTCACCGAAATTGTCCATTCATCATTTTCTTTGTTAATTTCCAATGTCGGCCGTGACGAGCACATCATTTTTCTTGGAATATAGGGCACGCCTAAAAATAAGAAAATTATTTAACCTTTTTAAAAAATATGCTAAAATTCCATGTCTTCTTTTTTTTCTTTGCGTTTTTGAAGTTACACTTCTATACGCACGTTCGACGTTGGAAATTTGTACGGGAGTGAATAGGCAAAATCATTACATATGTAAGATATAGATAAGAGAGAGACAGAAGATATATTTTCTTTTTTTTTTCTCTCTCGACAATAAAAATGTTTCTTTTGTAAATATATTTAATATTTATTAATATTATTATCATGGTAAATTAAACATAGGCTTAAGTAAGTTATTAATATTGTCATTTTTAAATACTTATGAATATTGCATTTTAATTCGTATTGTATTATTATATTGTACTATGTTGCAGTGTATTGTATTGTATTTTTATATTAATAACAAAATAAACAATGAATTTTACTGCGGAGTATGTGTAAAAAAATTTTTTGCATTCCACTCCTTTCATACATACACTACCGAGCATAAAATTAGGGTCACCTCGTAATTTGAATTTATTTTAGAAATAATTATTCTGTTTTAACTATTTTCGGTTGTAACATAGTTTACTAATGGATTGCTTAAAGAAAACAACGTTTTTGTCGTTTAAAGTTTATTAAAAATAATGGAAATGAAGAATTTTCCTTTGATACACTAAATATTGAAAAGGGACAATTTTAATTTAATGTGCTTTTTGTTGAAAAAAAGAATAAGAACTTCAGTAGCGAGTATTCCCTCCTCTGGCAGTGATAACAGCTTGCAAACGACGAGGCATGCTTTGGATCAGATTTTGGATCACATTCTGCGGAAGATTATTCCATGCTTGCACCAATATGTCGCGAAGCTCTCTCGAATTTCTGGAGACCGGCACATGACTCCGTAAACGTCTTTTCATCTCATCCCAAACATGTTCTATGGGATTGATATCTGGACTGTGAGCAGGCCAAACAAATCGAGTGATTTGAACCTCGTCAAGATACTCAGTAACTATCCTAGTAGTGTGGGGCCGTGCATCAGCATGCATAAATGTTGCGTCGTCTCCAAGAATAACCATAAACGGTAACACATGGTCTTCCAGAATCTGTGTCAGGTACCTATGCACTGTCAATAAAGTCAATAAATATCCCATTCTCGACTAACTCCATGCAAGCATCAAACGATATGCCTCCCCATGCCATAACTGAACCTCCACCAAATGGAAGACGCTCGGCAACACATGCTTGAGCATATCTCTCGCCTGGACGTCGCCACACTCTTACACGTTTGTCTGAGCCCGTAAGACAGAATCTCGATTCATCGGAAAACAATACACGACTCCAATCCTGCATTGTCCAAGCCAAGTGTTCTCGTGTAAAATTCAATCTGGCAATTCGGTGTTCACGGGAAAGCGGCGGTCCAGTTACTCTAGTTCAAGAAGATAAATCAGCAGCATGAAGTCGTCTACTAACTGTTCATTCACTTATGTTTACATTTCTCACTTCTTGCAGATGATTTCGAAGAGAAACTGCCGTGATCTTTTGGTTTTTCAAAGCACTAGAAACGACAAAGCGGTCATATCTAGCTGTTGTAATCCTGCCTCGACCTGAACCAGGTCTTCGAGTAAACAGACCGGTCTCTTCGTAGAGACACGGTCTCTGACCGTGGCCATCTTCTAGCGCTGCCACAATTCTTGTCGCCACAACGGAATTTATGCTCATTGCAATACACCACTGACAGTGATAACAATACACAAACAATTTACAATTGACGTTAAAACCATAGAAACAAAAACTGTGCTGATAACGCTTTTTAGGAATTAGGCTAAGGGGCCGTTTTTATCTCAAACGCTTGTCGAAACAACAACGACAACAATTTTTTTTTTCAAGAAATCCATTAGTAAACTATGTTACAACCGAAAATAGTTAAAACAGAATAATAATTTCTAAAATAAATTTAAATTACGGGGTGACCCTAATTTTATGCTAGGTAGTGTATATGACAATAAAAATATACATTTTCATCAAAATATTGATTCAATCCTTCGTTTACTATACTCCTATTACAGGTGCAATGTTTCTGTTTCTCTTTCTGCTCTCTCTTACCTATAGCATTACATATGTAATGATTGTGCAGATTGACCCCCATATAAATTTTTAACGGCGAACGCGTGTATAGAAGTATAACTTCTACCGGCAGTTCCACGGGACTGCCACACCAGTTTTTTTTTAAATGTTATATGTCCCTACATCCCTTATAACTGCAACTATCTGTATTCTTATAATTTTATCGATCATTCTTTAGGCATATTCTTCCTATTTCAATTAGAGTGGTTCTCACTATATCAGTGTGTTAAATAACCAAAATTTTTAACTTTAGTTTGCTCCTTAGCATGTTTCAGATATGTTCAATAGGATTTAAGTCCAGCGAAATTATTTCATTAAAATTATAAAATCAAAATTTTTGTGTTTTTCTTGTTTATTTACATGTTCCCCCATCCCAAACAAAAAAATTGATAAAAAAAGTTGTGCAGATTTTTATTACAAAGACCTTTTCTTCTTTAAGTGCCATCTCTGCGACGAAGGTTGGCAATCATCATGGCTATTCTGATCTTAGAGGCAGCTGCTCTGAGCAATTGCCTTGAGCTGCAACCAAACCACTCTCTCAGGTTCTTCAACTAGAAAACGCCTCTTCTTCCTATGCTTTTCTTACCCTTTATTTTTCCTTGAATTATGAGTCTCGAGATGTTGAATCTTTCGCCTCTCATTACATGTGCGAGATATTGCAATTTCCTTTGTTTTATTGTATTTTTCATTTCCCTCTCTCTGCCTATTCTCCTTAACACTTCTGCATTCGTGACTCTATCTACCCATGGAATCCTTAACAATCTTCTAAATTAATTACTATTTAACTGGGAATAAGCCACAATTAAAGATAAAAATACGTTTATTGACGTTTCAATTTCCATTTCGGAAACCGTTCTCAAAATACAAACTGTAAATTAAACAAATTTTGTTTTTTTGTTACATAGTGAAAAATTCTTCTAATAATTTAATTGTATCTGACTCATTTATATTGACAATTCAGACACACATTATGCATTTTAAAGTAGACGACTTTAAAATGATATTGCCAATATTGTTGAGTTGCGCTCCTGGGACGACTTTACTTATAAGATAGTTCATTCGATTACATGAAATCAACTTTAACTTGAGAATATCCGTCGGAAAAAAATATAGCATATAATTCGTCTTTAAAAAGACAAACACATGACATGATGACAGTAAAATTCTCCTGTTAGTGATTCCATAGTAAATTATGAGGAAAAACCCAGGAAAAAAAACTTCATAATACTATCCCGACATGGCAAGTATTTGTTCGTGCATTTAGTGTACCTTCAATAAACACCAAAATTCTGATTTTATATGTTTTGTTATTTAAAAAACATAAATTATGTATCCTCTATATGTTACTGACTTTTACTAATACTGGTATTTTCCTATTAATAACTTCCTCTTTCAATATTGGTAACCAGATCCTACTACATTCTGCCGAGGAATTTGCGACACAATTGGCCTCATTTAGCATAATTAAAGCCGCTTCTTTGATTTTTCTTTTTTTACCATCCGTCTCTTTTAGGACTACATTTGAATTATTCCATTCAACCCTATTAACCCTATTCATTATCCCATGCGTGTTTACATATTTGAGATCTATCAAATTCTCTATTTTTAATATAAGACTAATGTTCACTTATTCTAACATTTAATGGCCTTGATGTTTCACCTAAATAAAACTGATCGCATTCACAAGGTATTTTATAAATGCAATTCTTTGTCCTTTCTTGTTCATTGTTAGGTTTGGTTATAAAAATAAAAACATATAAAATGAGAATTTTGGTGTTTATTGAAGGTAAACTAAATGCACGAACAAATACTTACCATGTCGGGATAGTATTATGAGGTTTTTTTCCTGGTTTTTACCTCATAATTTACTATGGAATCACTAACAGGAGAATTTTACTGTCATCATGTCATGTGTTTGTCTTTTTAAAGACGATTTATATGCTATGATTTTTTCTGACGGATATTCTCAAGTTAAAGTTGATTTCATGTAATCGAATGAACTATCTTATAAGTAAAGTCGTCCCAGGAGCGCAACTCAACAATATTGGCAATATCATTTTAAAGTCGTCTACTTTAAAATGCATAATGTATGTCTGAATTGTCAATATAAATGAGTCAGATAAAATTAAATTATTAGAAGAATTTTTCACTATGTAGAACGGGACGCCATCGCGTCCGACCCGATGCCGGCAATACTGTCTAAGCGGGCAGTCACGGTGCCCAGCTATTACTGACTGCCTCCTCTGTTCTTCTTGTTTTTATTGAGCTCGTATTTTCAATGCCGGTTATAGTGCCAAGGTCGTGTTTTCGCTGAGTTGTAAGTCCTAGGCTTTATTTGGGTCACGAGCGGTGTTATTTTTACAACAATAGCTTTTGTTTGACGTGCTTTTTCTACGTTTAAACAATTATCAAACAATGCACTAACTAGGTCAATTTCTTTGTGTAATTTAAAATGTATACTTTACTGTATTAATTATCCCTTTTTTGATTTGGAATATATAATAATCATTAAAATGATTATTATTCTCCCCTATGCTACAAACCTTATTTTAATTTTTACTTTCTTGCTATGTTTACATTACAAAAACAAAATTTGTTTAATTTACTGTTTGTATTTTGAGAACGATTTCCGAAGTGGAAATTGAAACGTCAATAAACGTATTTTTATCTTTAATTGTGGCTTATTCCCAGTTAAATAGTAATTAATTTAAAATGCCACAAGAAAATAGCTTCAGAACAATAATCTTCTAAATGTCCACATTTCAAACGCGTTAAGTCGATTTATTGTATTCAGGTATAATGTTCATGATTCAGCTCCATAGTAAACCTTTTACTAACGACTTATAGGCCATGGGCATTTCTTTGGGGGTTCGTCGCTCGCCTGTGAGAATTTCATGGCAGTTTTAATCTACCGACACAACCATCAAATGAATGATATTCCTTTTATTTAAAAAAATTTGGCTCCGTTTCATTAAATTTGTCGGTATGTGTCATATGGATTATGCTAGTTTAGATAGATTAATTTTTATTAGATATATAAATATAACTATAAAAAGATTACTGTTGAGAATGTAATACATTTATATTGTATACACAGATATATTGGTGTAAGAGTAAGCGGAACGCACCCATAGTGTCATGGGTTGACATGACAGACAATAATAGTAATGTCAATGAGTATCATGTAGTTGTAGGTGGTAGTAAGAAGTATGGTGGCTTAAGTTAGGTTAGTTAATTAGTATGTATGTTATAGGAAATAAAGCCTTTTATAATAGTAGTAAAGTACGACTATTTATTTTCCAAATCCACACCTTAACATGGTAGCAGAGGTCCGTGGTTGGAAAGTCGTACCTTTTACAACAGAAAAAGTTTGGTGCAGTTTGAAAAAAAAAAGTGTGACACATGATGGCAGGTAGTAGTGATTTTAGAATACCTATATTCGATGGGGAGAATTATAAAATGTGGAAAAAACGTCTTATGCTATTTTTGAAAATGAAGAAGTGTGATGTTGTGGTAACCAGACCGAAAAATGAAAATGATGATACAAATTGGGATGACGATGATGTAAAAGCAATGAATTATATATGCGGTGCAATATCGGATCGACAGATGGAGTACATCGACGAAAAAACTACGGCGTATGAGATGATAAAGAAATTTGATAATTTATATTTGAAAGAATCAACGGCATTGCAGATAGTATGTAGAAATAACTTGGAAAGATTAAAATTGAACAACTATGGAGACTGTGCAACATTTTTTAGTGACTTCGAAAAAGCTATAAACGAGTTAAAAAGCGCGGGTGCTAGTGTGTCTGAAAAGGAAAAATTGAACTATATGTTAAACACGTTGCCAGAGTCGTACAGTTATATTGGTGATTTAATAGATACATTAAAAGAAGATGATCAAACTGCAGACTACGTAAAAACTAAGGTTATGATGTCCGAATTAAAAAATCAAAACAATGATTTTGGAAGAAAATCCAGTACATTTGTGGTAAATAAAGGTCGACAGGATCGATCATGCTTCCAGTGTGGCGAAGTTGGTCATTTCAAGCGAGATTGCAAAAATGGCGCCAATCAAGCGTCGGGTAATGGCGGACAAACGACAAGCAGTAGAGGCTGGTGGAGAGAAACGCGAGGTCGACAAGAAGCCGGAAGAGGAAGCTACGTCAGAGGACGTGGCCACTCACGTGGACAGCGCGGAACGCATGGAACAAGTGCACAGCGGTTCAACCGACAAGGACAGAAGAACGAAGAGCGAAACAGTGCTTCTTGGCTTACAACAGTAGCTCTTGGTAAGGATATGTCAGTTATTGCACAAAATACTGAAATAGGTAATGTAAATAATTGTATTGAAATAAAATGGCTTTTAGATAGTGGTTGTACAGACCACATTATTAATGATGAAAAATTATTTGATAAATGTAAATTACTTAAAGATCCCATTAATGTTTATTTAGGAGATAATAGGGTTGTAAAAGCTACTAAAATTGGAAATGTTTTAAGTTACTTTGATGCTTTTGGTAAAAAGAGTTTAGTAGATATGCAAAATGTTTTCTATGTTAAAGATATGAAATCAAATTTGATAAGTTATAGCAAAATAACAGAAAATAATAAGATTATTTCTCTAGGTAATATTTCAAAAGTTTTTGATAAACTTGGTAATATAACAGCAGTTGCTTTAAAAAATAATGGCTTATATATTATGAAAAGTAAATTAAAATCAGTTGAATTGCATGTAAATGTTGCAAATAAAGATATGAATAATATGAATCAAAAGGAAAAATGGCATCGTTTATTAGGTCATGTAAATTTTAAATATTTGAATATTTTATCTAAAGATCAGCTGTTGAATGGAATTCCTAATGAGTTTGAATCTGAATTTATGAAATGTAAGATTTGTATTGAAAGTAAAATGCATAATATTCCGTTTGTAAACAGTAGAAAAAAAGCTAAAGATATTTTAGAGATTGTACATACTGATGTTTGTGGGCCTTTTCGAACTACTGGGTTTAAAGGTGAAAATTATTTTGTTTCTTTCATTGATGATTATAGTAAGATTTCTAAAGTATATGCTATAAAATCAAAAGCAGAAGTATGTGATTGTTTGAATGAATATACGAATGAAAGTGAAAATTTGACTGGAAAGAAAATAAAGATTTTAAGATGTGATAATGGGAAAGAATATTTGAACAGTAAAGTCTACAGATTTGCAAAAGAAAGGGGTATAGTAATTGATAATTGTCCTACATATGTACATGAATTGAATGGGACTGCAGAACGGTTTAATCGAACTATAATGGATATGTCAAGATGTTTGTTGGCTGAAGCAGATATTCATAAAAAATATTGGCCTGAAATAGTTTGTGCTGCGGTTTATTTGAAAAATCGTACTTTATCTGATACAATTGAAAAGAAAACTCCATATGAAATATTTTTTGGACAGAAACCTGATGTTTCTAATTTGCGTTTGTATGGAAGTAAAGTTTTTGTACGAAGACCAGAACAGAAGAGAATCTCTAAATGGGATAAGAAAGCTGATATGGGAATTTTAATTGGTTATAGTAATGTTGGTTATCGTGTATTATTAAATGGCAGAGTCATTGTTGCTAGACACGTGGATATTGTTGAAGAAAACGTTAAGTGTATAGGTTTAGACTTTAACGAATCAGATAATGATAATAATGAAGAGTGTTACCCTGATAAAATTGATGAAAGCTCTGAAAATGACTCAATAGATGAAACTTTTGAAAGTACAAATGAAAGTATGGATGATAGTGTGAATAAAAATGAACCTGAGTTACCTAGATCTCACAGAGCCAAAAATCCTCCAAAGAAATTTGATGACTACTATGTATATAATAGTAGTATTTTTGTAAATATGTGTAGAACTGATATACCACATACATTTGAGGAGGCGATAAATTCTAATGAAAGTAAGTATTGGAAAACAGCTATGGACAAAGAAATTGATAGTTTAAATAAAAGTAAAACTTGGAAATTGGTTAAAAATGATACAAACAAAAATATTCTGGATGTTAAATGGGTTTATACTAAAAAGTCTGATAATACTTATAAAGCTAGATTGGTTGTACGAGGTTTTCAACAAACTGATGAAATTGATGATATTTATTCACCTGTGGCTAAAATGCAAACATTAAAGATTTTATTGTCATATTGTTGTCAAATGGGCCTAGTAATTGAACAAATGGATGTTGAAACAGCCTTTTTAAATGGTAAAGTAATTTCTGAAGTTTATATTAAACAACCTAAGGGTTATGAAGATGGAACAAGTAAAGTTTGTAAATTAGTTAAAGCTTTATATGGTTTAAAAGAAAGTCCAAGGGCATGGTATGAGTGCCTAGATACATTTTTGATAAATTTAGGTTTTGAAAGAAGTAATATTGATCCTTGTTTGTACGTTTATAAAATTGGAAATGATATTATTTACTTATTAATTTATGTCGATGATTTATTGATTTGTGGTAGAAATTTAAATGAAATTAAAAGGATTAAAATTTTATTATCAGAAAAATTTAAAATGAAAGATATTGGTGAAATTAAAGAATATCTTGGTATTACTGTTGATTATGATTCTAGTAAACATGAAATGAGATTGGATCAAAATAAATATATTGAATTATTAAGGAAAAAATATAATTTAGAAAAAGGTAAACTGTATAATACACCTATGGAAGTAAATTTAAAAATTGATAAATCTGATCATTGTGAAAGAAATATTAAATATAAAAATTTAATTGGTGCACTATTATACATAAGTTCGGCAACAAGGCCTGATATAAGTTTCAGCGTAAATTATCTGAGTAGATTTCAAAATTGCTATAATGAAACGCACTTTAAATATGCTGTACGAATTTTGAAATATTTATGCTTAACTAAAGATTTAAAATTGTTTTATAACAGAAATGAAAAAGTAAGTATTATTGATTGTTATGTGGATGCCGATTGGGCAGGTGATCATTTAGATAGAAAGTCTACAACTGGTTTTGTAATAAGATTGTTTGGTAATGTAATTTATTGGAAATCTAGAAAACAAAAAAGCGTTACAAAAGCTTCAACTTTTGCAGAGTATGTAGCATTGTCAGAAGCAGTAAGTGAATTGATATTTGTAAAAGAATTGTTGAAAATATTTGATATTGAAATAATAAAGCCAATTGATGTTTATGAAGATAACACTGGTACAATTAGTATAGCTAATTATGGCAATTTTACAAAAAATTCTAAGCATGTTGAAATTCATTATCATTATGTAAATGATTATGTTAAAGCAAATGTTATAAATGTGGTTAAAGTAGATTCTGATGATAATATTGCAGATATTTTTACGAAGTCCTTGGGCCAAGATAAATTTGAAAAATTTCGAAGTATGTTAAATTTGAATTAATGTAAATACAATGTAAATGTAAGGAGGCGTGTTGAGAATGTAATACATTTATATTGTATACACAGATATATTGGTGTAAGAGTAAGCGGAACGCACCCATAGTGTCATGGGTTGACATGACAGACAATAATAGTAATGTCAATGAGTATCATGTAGTTGTAGGTGGTAGTAAGAAGTATGGTGGCTTAAGTTAGGTTAGTTAATTAGTATGTATGTTATAGGAAATAAAGCCTTTTATAATAGTAGTAAAGTACGACTATTTATTTTCCAAATCCACACCTTAACAATTACACACCGATTACAAATTTGAAATATAGTTACGAATTTTAGTCAATGTTATAGAAAACGTAGACTAAAAATAACAGAAAATCCGGTATATTCTATTTAAAGTACACAGTACAGGGTGTTACTCTGTTCGACTAACAACAGTACAGAAAATTTTTTTATTTTACTCATTATCATTATTACCAAACGAAACAAATATAATAATGGGAGACTTTAATTGTAAGCGAAGAAACGTATAGACTCATGGACGTATAAACATAGATGGACACAGCAATAAGATACCTTTAACACACAATGTTTTGAAGCTTCGATAGAATGTGATGCTTCCGCAATGAGTAAAAGCGTGCTTGAATTTTTACTCGCGGGTAATTATTCGGATTTTAAAAATTGGAAGTAGTAATAATGTATAAAAACACGTTCAAAGAATTAAAAAAAAAACGAGAATTTAACTATTAACAAATCACGTCTTTATAGAAAAATTAAAATACAATTTTATTATATCTTATTGAATACATATTAATGAACATGAATAAACCCAATGGTACGCCTATTAAAATGTAAACAAACACGCTTTTTCATTTCCTCATCTTAAATAATGTAAATTGTATGTACTTACAAATGAAATGAGAGACCGGGATGTAAATATTTCGTTTATTTTATTTCACTTTTCACAAATATCACTCAAAATACAGCCAAAATATATAAAAACAATTTTTCCTTATTTCCTCAATCGTTGTAAACAAACATGGAATAGCATTTGAAGTTTGACGTAGAACCGTAAAACAGAGAAATGTAAACAACCGTTGCCATTTATAAATAGTTTTCAGTGCTTCTAAATATAAAATAATTGATTGATATCTATTATACGCTATTATTAAATGATAATGCACACTATGTGCACACTTGATATTTTGATTACAATTAGATATATTAATATAACCAATAAACTATTATTTTGGTTTGATAGCACCTGTAGAGTATAAAATACGGAGTAATATTTTCAGCGACTCGCGAATAAGAAATTTTAATAAAAAAATGTGACAACAGTTGGAGGTGCTGAGAATGTGACATATTCAAATAATTTTGACTTCACAATTTTATGTAAATAACTGAGTCCATCTGTGTTTATACGTCCATGTATAGACTAATAAAGGGAGATATAGTAAATACGAAATTACTAACAATAATGGTTCATTACCTTAACAACAGTAGGACTTTGCACATACAGATATCGATAAAGCCATATGGTTAGCACCAAAATCGCAAATATATTAATCAAATAGACCAAGTGTTTATACAAAAAGAATATAGAAACATGGTACCTGATACTCAATGCTTTATATTGAGCATTTCTGGGTAATTAAAAAACAAAGCCTTCTAAATTTCTGAAGAAAAAAGAAAAATAACTTTACTCTAAAAGCAACTAAAACATACAACATTTACAAGATAAAAAATGAACAAAAATATGCATATTCCGCAAAAAAAACCTTGCATGATTAATGCGAATACTTACGGATAATCAAAAAACTTGTGAAATACAACCTTCAAGGAAATCAGAAGTATGAATGGCAGCAAAATATAGACGATTTTATTAAAATAGCAGCACAAACAAAAATAACTTTATAATTCACACAATTTAATTTTCTTCAATAACTCAAATTCACCGGCATTTATTCTCTTTTTTCTTCAGATATAATTTTTATATTTATGCTAATTAATAGCATAAAGAATAAAGAAGGAATGGAGATCAATAATATAAAATAAATTTTACAGATAACGTACGAATATTATAGAAATCTCTAGAAAATTGAACAAAATCCAACCCAAGAAATCCGTAATCAGTTACAACTGAAAATAAAGAACGTTAACTCTGACCTACAACCAGAAATTAGTAAAAATGAAATAAAAAAGGCAGTCAAAGAAATAAAGAATAACAAATCTCCTGGGAAAGATGGAATAACTGTGGAAATGCCAAAAAAAAATGGGGGGAAAACTACAGTGGAAATCCATACTGGACTTAAATCAATAAAATATTGAACACAAAACAAGTACCCACCATATGGAACGAGGCAACAACACTATTACTATTTAAGAAAGGCGATAGAAAATATCTGAAAAACTATAGGCCCATAACGCTACTTAATGTAATGTACAAACTGTTAACTAAACCACTAACAAACAGATTAACAACTAAGTTAGAGAATAGTAAGTAGAGTACAGGCGACCATCTGCTTACGATAAAAATATTAATTGAAAAGACCCACGAATATTAAATCCCATGTATATGGCATTTGTAGACTTTGAAAAAGCATTCGATAAGGCGGAACATTGGGCAGTAAAGAACTCAATACAAAATCTATTAAGATACGGCGAGAAGTTAGACAGGGTGATACTATATCACCCAAACTATTCAATCAAGCTTTGGAAGACGTTATGAGGAAATTACAATGGGAAAAACGGGGTATTAACATAAATGGCCAACACTTGAATCACTTGAGATATGCAGACGACATTGTATTAATAACATATAAAAGGGAAGAATTACAAAATATGTTGGGTGAATTAAATAGTGAATCAACAAATAATAGGTCTACAAATGAATTTTTTTTTTTGTAAAAACTGTATACTGTAAAAATATACGACAAGAAACAGGAGAAGAAATAACTGAAAACCTCCATTCAGTGCAGCAACAAATTAACGATACAAATAACGGTAAACAAAAATTAAAGTACATAAATACAGCTATACAAACAGCAGCAAAGAAACATCTTACAAAAACAACAACAAAGAATAAGGGGTGGATGACACAAGATATACTAGACTTGATGGAACAAAGAAGAAAGATGAAGAATTACCCAGACAAATACAAAGAAATAAATAAAAACATAAAAAAGAGAATAAAAGAATCCAAAGAGGAGTGGATTAAAGAACAGTGTGAAGAAATGGAAACCTATGAGAAAAAGTACGATGCGTTCAATATACACAAAAAAGTAAAAGAGATAATAGGAAGCATAAAGAAATGCTAAATAGGTAAACTTAAAGACAAAGATGGAAATCTTATTGTAAATCTAGAGAATAAAATAAAAAAGATGGACAGAATACCTGAATGAATTATTTGAAGACGATAGAAACAACTTAACTCAGATAATCAATGCAACTGGGCCAGACATATTGAAAGCAAATAGACCTGATGAAATTCCTACAGAACTGTTGAAGCTTTTTAAAGATAAATCCGTAACCATAATATTACATCTATTCAATACAATATACAGTACTGGTATAATACCTCAGGAATGGTTGCTGTCTACGTTTGTCACCATACCGAAGAAAACTAAGACAATGCAGTGTTCAGATCATCGAACAATCTCCTTGATGAGTGACCTGCTTAAAATATTTCTTAGAGTCAACCACAACCGAATCTATCAAAAGTTAGATATCGATATTAACGATACACAGATAGGATTCAGAAAAGGATTAGGTACAAGAGAAGCTCTCTTTGCCTTAAATGTCCTAACACAGAGATATCTAGATGTTAACCAAGAGGTGCATACCTGCTTTACAGACTTTGAAAAGGCCTTTGACAAAGTACGCCACAATCAACTCAAAGAAATCCTGGAAGGTAAGAACATCGACACCAGAGACATGCAAATAATATTAAATCTGTACTGGAATCAGCGAGCTAATATAAAGGTAGAAGACCAAACATCGGACGAAATAGAAATACGTAGAGGAGTACGACAGGGTTGTATATTGTCACCGCTTTTGTTTATTATCTACAGCGAACAAATATGCCAAGAAGCTCTCTCACATGCAAACGAAGGGATAATAGTCAATGGAGAAGTTATCAATAACACTTGATATGCTGACGATACTGTGATAATGGCAAGAACAGTGGAAGATCTACAACATCTAGTTGAAAGTATGAATGAGATATGTAATAACTACGGCATAAGAATGAACGTCAAAAAAACCAAATATATGACCTTCAGTAAGAATCCAATTCATGACACCAATATCACAATAAACGGTACCCAACTTGAAAAAGTAAGCGAATACAAATACTTGGGAACCCTCATTAATGAAACAGGTGACCAAAATCACGAGATAAAAAGACGTATTGAAATTGCCAGGTCTACCTTTATAAAAATGAAAAAAATATTTTGTAATCGTGCTATTAGTATTCATCTACGAACTAGAATCTTAAAATGCTATGTATTCAGTACTTTGCTTTACGGTGTTGAGGCATGGAATCTTAAACAGAGGAATATTAAAAATCTTGAAAGCTTTGAGATGTGATGCTACCGCCGTATACTAAGAATAAATTGGGTGGATAGAATTACAAATGAAGACGTAATACGAAGAATAAATAACGATCCAGAAGGTATTATGAATATAAAAAAGAGAAAATTTGAATACTTAGGCCACCTGATGAGAGGACAAAAGTACACGTTCCTACAAAATATAATGCAAAGAAAGATCCAAGGACGCAGAAATCCAGGCCGTAGAAGAATGTCCTGAATGAGAAATTTAAGAGAGTGGTTTGGTTGTACCACTAACGAATTATTCAAAACAGCAGTTAATAAAATTAGAATCGCCATAATGATATCCAATCTCCGATAGGAGAGGCACTCAAAGAAGAAGAAGGAAAACTTTCCTATCTACTAAAAAATAGAAAATACCCCCAATATTTAAAAACAAGAGTCTTCAACCAATGTATACTTGGTACATTGTATGTACTTGGTATACAAAGAGCCATGGAAAGGCAAATGCTGAACATCAGGCTATCAGACAAGAAAAGAAATACCTGGATCCGCAACAAAACAAAAGTAACCGATGTATCAACGCAGATAGCAAAATTTAAGTGAAAGTTCGCTGAACATACCGTAAGATAGAAAGACGACAGATGGAATAAGATGATTATACACTGGAGACCATATAGTTACAAACGAAAAAGAGGAAAACCACAAATGAGATGGTCAGATGACTTGAAGAAACGCAGGCCCGAAGTGGATACAAACTGCCTATAATAGAGAGACTTGGAAGGAGGAAGAGGAGGACTATGTCCAAAATTGGACAGCAAGGGCTGTATAGATAGATAGATTATTTTTACGACCAGGAACAGACTGTCTTCCTCTGCTTTCAAACATATAACTTCTCCTCCTCCTCTCCATTTTCAATGATCTTTTAGTATTTCAAACAAACACATAGAATACCAATTTTCTACGAAATCCATCAAATCATTATTTTCTTTTTATTGATACGCACCCAAAAATCTGCATCTGCATAAATTAAATTTCTAAACTTTCCCACTTTTGACAAGACAATAGCTGAATAAGGTTAACTCCTGCTTTATAATCCCCTCATTAAAAAACAATCTCAAAAAAGTTTTTCTCCGAAGTTTGAAATGAAACACTTTCTATTCTTATAGTTTATTCGTCTTCCGGGTTTGGACCGTGTCATTTGTGAGTGACCCAAAAGTGGGTTCATCTCGACGTTTCGCTACAATTGTATGTAGCTTCTTCAGGAGAACAAAGAAAAAGAAAAAGAAAAAGAAGACAGGAAGATGGGTAGTTAGCAACGTTAACTCAGTTACTCAACGCAACCAGAGGCGAATACTAACTACCAAGATGGGCATTTGGTCACAGTAACTCAACTACTCAACGCAGCCAGAGGTGAAAACCAAATGTCAGGACAGGGATTCACGTCCAACAGCTCAGAACACTAACGCGTCTCGACGCGTCTCCTACAACATTTAATTCTACTTAATCTCATAAATCTATTATTCAGGGTGTCCAGAAACTCTCGTGAAAAACGAAGATCGGATGTTCGTCAGATAATTTTAAGACAATTTAACCCAATTCACCTAGTACGAAAATGCTTCCTAACGGAGCTAGAGCTCTTTGAAGATGGCGTCTTGTAATTAGTTTTTTTAAATACCTCCAAAACGCTTCTGTTTAGAAAAACGAAAATTGGTTCGATTATTTATCATCCAGAGTTGAATCCATTTCATAAATTGCTAATTTCTTGTAAGGATCATAGGCGTCCGTTTTGGGTTGGTCAACGGTCGACGTATTTTAACGCATAACTTTTTTGTCTTTACCTTTTAAGCATTCGTGATACTAGATTATTAAATATTCAGGTATTCCAGTACTAAAAGGTACTTTACTATAAGTCGATATAAAATAGTCGATAGAGAAGTCGATACAGAAAAATCGATTTAATTTTTTTCAGTTATGCACATTAAAAATTTCATGCATTTAGCATCAGCATAGTACAGGTTTAGTATAAACGTCTGGATAGGAGTAGTTAACGATTACCTATTTGGGCCTGTGGATTTGCCTGCTCGTTTAAATTGTTACTTACATTTCCTGCAAAACGGTTTACTTGATTCATTAGATAACGTGCCTTTAAATATTCGGCAAAGCTTATGGTTTTTACATGACAGCTGTCCGGCTCACATAGCAGGAATGTACGAGACTTTCTTGATAATAACTATGAAGACCACTGAATTCTAATAGGCGTTCCACTTGCTTGGCCAGCAAAGTCGATTGATTTTAATCCTTGTGATTATTGTGTTTGATGATACATAAAAGCATTTGTTTATTCCGTTCCGATACAAAATCGTGCAAAACTCTGGCTAAGGATACAAGATGCTTGCAACGAATTTAGAAATAACTTTTGAATTTTTGCAAGAATTCGGCGTTCTCAAGCAAAAGGGCAAATTTATGCAAAGAGACTAATGTTCATCACATCGAACATCTTTTGCAACTATCTACTTTTGATACTTGTACTTTTCTGTTAGTTTCATCGTAACAAATACTTTGTTTTTAAAACCCTTTAAAATAAAATTTTGTTTCAATTTGAGTTTTGGATTCTTTTCCTAAACTTTTTTTTACCAATTGTGTGTTGCATTCATTGAAACAAAAGAAAATTTATAAAATTAATTAAGGTGCCTATTAATTTAACTAAAGTATTAAAAAAACTAATTCTAAGGCGCCGTCTTCAAAGAGCTCTAGCTCAGTTTGGAAGCATTTTCAGACTAGGACTAGATGAATTGGGTTAAATTATATTAAAATTATCTGAGGAACGTTCAGCCTTCCTTTGTCAGTAGAGTTTTTGGACACCCTATATATTAGAATCTAAGCTTTGTTCACTGAATATGTTTACTGTTTAAACACAAAGATTTTCCGTAATGTTTCTTTTAATAGTCATTGATATTATATGCTTATATCTAGAAATAAGTCTTTCTAAATTTTCTTCTTCTCTGCATTTTAAAAACCTCAGGTATATTTCCGAATCATAATATTATATATATATATATATATATATATATAGTGGAACCTCGATTATCCGTCTCTCTATTAACCGTCAGGGTCTATACATAAATTATATTAACTTTAAAAAATTAAAGCAAATATCGAGCACAAATTTAATAATCAAATCTTGCGCAAGTACTTTCGCTTTCTACAGCATCATCAGGGGCATTTCGTTAAATTTGGGCTATCCAGCAAGCACAGAATGTAATAGACATGAGATTATGAATATTATATATTACATTCTGTGCTTGCTGTATAGCCCAAATTTGACGAAATGCCCCTGATGATGCTGTAGAAAGCGAAAGTACTTGGGCAAGATGTGATTATTAAATGTGTGCTTGATATTTGCCTTAATTTTTCAAAGTTCATTTATTCGAGCATTCTGCCTCATATCAATTATAAATTATATTGACTACAAAGTAAAAATTTAGTCACCAATTCATTTTATTTGAGCATTGAGAAAAGCCAAACGAAATTCGTTGAAATGTACATGTGCAGTTATGCCCCACCGCATTTTTTATGTAAATAATTTTT
The DNA here is from genome assembly GCA_918026665.1 of Diabrotica balteata. Classification (NCBI taxonomy): domain Eukaryota; kingdom Metazoa; phylum Arthropoda; class Insecta; order Coleoptera; family Chrysomelidae; genus Diabrotica; species Diabrotica balteata. Next base: position 42,292,857 of record OU898278.1, read on the forward strand.
GTTCTTATTCAGGGCTCTGGAAAATTAATACCCTGCTTTTAGAGTTCTATTTGTAGAATCGTAAGCCGAAAATAAAAACGCACAGAACAATAATAATAACAGTCAATATCTGTGTGTCACCATAATTCAGTTTGATTCAAATTCGAACATTGATTTTGTCATTTAGTCGTATGATTAATTCAGTTTTGAAAAATGGAGCCGTCCACATCTGGAGCAGCAAAAAGAAAACGTGTTGTTTTGTCAATTGAAAAAAAAAATAGAAATTATTGCAGAACTAAAGAAAAGTGTTTCTGCTGTCGCATTGAGCAAAAAGTATGATGTTCCGAGAACAACAATCAACTATTTAAAGAAAAATCCTGAAGGTATTAAAAAGTATGCTTCGCAAATAAAATATCGTTGGATGGCCGGGTGAAACATCGTCAGACAATGAAAAAAGCCCCAAACGAATCACTCGACACGACTCTGTATTTGTGGTTGGTTAAAAAAAGAAGCGGAGGTGTTCCTTTGTCTGATCCAATTGTTGCCGAAAAAGCGTTGTATATATACTCAGGGATTCTACAGTATTCACTGCCTTTCCTCGCTCAACCGTTTCTATCTCTCTTTGTTGTCTCCGTCTTTCTGTTGTCTTTCTGTCTGCGAATACAACATCATTGATATAGCCAATGAATCAATCGGTCATTGAAACATTCAAAAGAAGATACAAAAAAAAATTATTCAAAACCTAGTTATGGAAGAGGAATGTTGTTTGCCTGAATACTGGAAAGCATACAATTTAAAATACGCAGTCGACAATGCTGTGGTGCTTGGGTTGATGTTTCGGAAGTAACGCTGAAAAGAGCGTGGAATAAATTATGGCCTAAATCGACTAAAGCTGAAAATTCCCCTGTGACAGCCGAGCATGATGCGATAACAAATGAAGTTATGGCTAAATCAACTGTTTTGTTTTCGTTGCCTAAAGATGATGTAAACGAATGATTAATCTGTGATGAGGATACAAACGGCTATTGATTGTTGACAGATGATGAAATTTTTGAAATAGCAACAGAGGCGGACGAAATTGATTCAGAAGCAGACTTTCTCGGAGGCCATGTTGCTATTGCAACTCACAAAGATTTGCGTAAAGAAACTAGAGAAGCTGCATCGCATATACAACAATTCATCGAGTAGTAATCTCGGCAAGAAGCAAATAAGGTAGATTTGATAATGTAACGTCAATTAAGAAATTCAGCCGTTGCAAAATGTAAAGTAACAATAAAACAAACAAAGAATAAAGATGAAAATTAGTAGTAAAAAAAATAAAGTACAGATCGATGCGATGCCGACGTTTCACCGACGCTTCCGCACCGAACACAAAGCACGAAACAGAAACATGTAGAACCAGAAATCTTGATGTCAAGTTTATGGAGTAACGTTAAGATATTATGTTTATTAAAAATACCGTTTTTTGCAATTTTGTCTTCTTTTTACTAAATGTTCATGATTTTAAGATAATCTTAGACAAATAAAGACTTTAATTTATCTTGACATAACTAAGTAAACAACCATACAAATATATGATTAACAGCAATCTGTTTGCGGCCTGGCCCACTGATATTTCATAGATCAGCTACAGTTACGCGAAATGACAAATTTTCAGATTTGAGATCCGATTATATTCATAGATATGTCTGAAACACTCCGTATAAAAAAATAATACGCTCAATGCACATATAAAATAAATTCTATAGTTTTTTGTCCTGGAATTTTCCAAATAATTGAATAATTTTTGACCTACTTACCTACTTCCCGAAAGTAGTCGTCCAAATTCTCGTTTCTATCGTTTGTGTATTTTCCTTCTATTTGAACCATGTTGGTTTATTTGATCTAAAAACGGAAAATTGTATTCAAACAACAATTATAAGCAATGATAAAGGTTTATGTATATCGCTGACAGCCGCCGAAAACAAATTGAAATAAATTCTTCCCTAACTTTATTAAAAAGCTAAAAGATTAGAAAGCCTTATCATTACAAAATTTAAATTTTTTAATTATTATTATTATGTGAAATAAATAATAATCTAATATCTTTCAACATACACGTAGTAATGATTATTAATATTAAAGATAGTGTTTCGTTTTTGTTTCGACAATAAAATGCAAGTAGAATGGAAGGATATCTTTACAGTGGCGTAGTTGTGGCAGGTAACATCTTAAAAGTAACTCAGAATTGAATCGGTTGTTTAAGAAATAACATAAGTTAGTTTTTAAGGAAATTGAGATTTTGTCAGAGATGACATTTTTGTACCTACACGGATCATTTCACGCAGCAAAGATAGAATAAAAGTTAGTTTGATTAAAGATGCCTTTGAAAAAAAGTATAGTGGAAGACCGAACTGAAATATTCGAGCAATTTAGAATAATAAAATCAACTCAGCAATATTGGCAATATCATTTTAAAGTCGTCTACTTTAAAATGTGTAATATATGTCTGAATTGTCAATATAAATGAGTCAGATAAAATTAAATTATATTAGAAGAATTTTTCACCAAGTAACAAAAAACAAAATTTGTTTAATTTATTAATGTTCTGTATTTTGAGAACGATTTCGGAAGTGGAAATTGAAAAGTCAATAAACTTACTTTAACTTTCAAGTGTGGCTTATTCCCATTAAAGTAGTAATTACTTTCAAATGCCACAAGAACATAGCTTTAGAACAATTTAGAATATTTCTACAAGTTATAACATGCCTCAAGATTCCAACAAATTCAATTTAAAAGAAATATATTAATATGGTGAAAAACATAATTTATCAATTTTTATACACGTAGGGAAATGTGGGGCAAAACGGACACTCGGGGCAGAGCTGATTTCTCTCATCACGCCTAAAACGAAAGCGCCGCTCAAATCAAAGCGACCACGTGTTGAAGTATTTTTAACACTTGATTGTTACTGTGTTATCGATAGTGGTCACGGCAAAACCCTGTGCGTCATTGAAAGCCAAAGTGATATTATCTCTGTATTTACATTCAACGGAATAAGCAATAAAAACCCAAGTTTTGGAATTTCACAAGTTTTTCCAATATCTTCTAATACTTGAATTTGTTGTTGAAAGTAATCGGTACCAGTTTAATACTTATTAATCAACAAATCAACAATCATGGAGTGAAGATGCTATGGCAAGAGCTATAGATGATGTGAGAAACAACTTAATGCCTATCAAAAGAGCAGCTCTAAGCTGCTAGGTGATCAGAATAACTTTAAAGCGCCAATTAGCTAAAACGAACATGGATTCCAAGGATGCAGCGAAAAAAAATTTTCGATTCACCACAACTTTTACGCCCCAACCGAATTAGTAGATCATATCTTAGAAATTGAGAGTCGTCTTTTTAGCCTTGGAATCACCGATTTAAGGAGGCTGGAATTCCAGTTTGCGGAGAGTAATCATATTTCCCATTCGTTTAACCATGCAAAAGGCTTAGCTGGGCGCAATTGGGTGTACGAATTTTTAAAACGACGAAAAAATATTTCTTTGAGACTTCTCGAACCTACTTCGCAGACAAGAGCGACAGCTTTTTGTTGTTGGTCCAGTTGGTGTTTCTCTTCTTTTATATATGCTGTAACACTCTTACCCGCACAATGCTGGAGTTTAATATATGGACAGTGAAGAGAAACAGAATGTATAGAAATAGGTATGAGCCCTGTGACTGTGAGATATATATGATCGTAAAGATGACGGGAAGTAAGGAGGAATGGAATAGTCTACACAATTACATCTAAACAGTAATTAAAAAGAAAGAAGTAGCAGAGAAATACCAGCCGGACCAATGACAGATAAAATTTAGATAAGAGAAGGAAGTGCTCCGAAAGTATCGTCAGCATTACAGTGGCCATCCCACTTTCGGAGTACGGTACGTGCGATATTCAACTGCGCACAAATAGGAAAGGGTGCTTATAGTTTGCAGGCAGGATAACAGGAAGGCATCCGTTTGCAGGTCCTCCTTCTAAGGGGAAATGTGCTCGGATGTACTTCTCTACCCTGAATCCAACATACGCCAACCATCCTTATGGACAGGGGCGGATCCAGAAAATTGTCTTGGGGGGGCACAAGGTTCAAACTTAGAATAAGGAATATTATGTATTACAGTGAGATTTGTGAATTGCGATGACTTAATACATAATGCTGTTTTTTTTTAATAAATGAACTTATTTATACGAAAATATGCAGTTGTATTCAAAATTATTTGTTTGCCTTTTATTAGGAACTTTAGAATTATCAATATAGAATATTACCATTTTAATTTAAAAATACTGGTCAGAACACTTCGACCTGTTAGCCGTTACCATGAATTTAAGATCTACAAAATGTTGTTTATATGATAAAAATACACAACACATAAGTATAAGTATACTGTATTTCAATATAGGTAAAAACATAAAGAAAATTACTTTTTATTCGACCATCTTCTCATAAAACCTTGAGAGACAGCTTTCGCTTGTGCTTCCTCGCGTACACGTCCAAGACTTCTTCGGCTTTCAATTCACTGGATAAGTCTTGGTGAACATGGAGTAATGCCAGTCCATTAAGCCTCTCTTCCGTCATGGTCGTTCGCAGGTATGTCTTCATACGACGCAAAGCAGAAAAGGTTCGCTCAGCTGTACTTGTCGTCACAGGAAGAGTGCACAGCAGCTGCAGTAAAACTTGTACATTTTGCAGTGGTTCGGCCAACTTGTATGCCTGTGCAGGATGTTTTGGCATTTCTTTTGCAGAATTGGACCACATGTGTTTCCAAATTTGTAGCTCACCTTTCAGAGCAGAGAAGCACGGCAAATCATGTTCATATTTACGAGCTCCTTGAAGAATATCACTTATTTGACCATCACTGAGATCTGGTGAGAGAAGATGTTGTAGCTTACCTACACATTCCATTTCATTTTTGGGAAATCTTGCCATCAGTTCATTGATTACAAAATCCAGAAATGGGATGTAAATTGTCATCCTATAATATTCTTCAACCGTTTCAGCCTGGACATTTGCTCGGTTGTTTTGAAGGGATGTTGTCCTGGGCTTCTGAATATCTGTACCCATTTCTTCCGCCAGCTTAGTTGATTGAGTGAATAACTCCTTGAATGTGTCGGTGCTGTTGTTTCTCCTTTCCTGTAGGCTTTTTGTAGTGACTTCTACAAGCTCAGTTGCTTTAAGTACGTCCATGTACTCAGCTTGAAGTTTACGTGCTAGTGGTAAGGTTATTCCAAGGACCTCAGCTAACACTACCACACTGACCAAAAACTCGGATGAGAGGATAGAGTGCATGAAAGCAAATGCATTGCTTCCCTTGCCTTGAGGAGAATTAGCAATTCTTTATAGAGCAGCAGGGAGTGTAGGAAGGTGTTCCACAAAAGTCAGAACAGCATCGTGTCTTTCAATCCACCTTGTTTCACAGAGTTTTTTCAGACCATGAGTGCCTGGTTCCAGGTTGTGATTCTCCCTTACTTCGTTTTCCAAAATTTTAAATCTTGCTGGAGAATCACGGAAGAAAACTGCTACGGAAGATATAACTCCCATTGTATTCCTAATGCTAGCAATAGAGCAAGCTTTACTAATTGCCAGATTCAATCTGTGATTGGCACAGTGAGTGTACATTGCCAGAGGCTGGATCTGGGAAATTCGGGCTTGTACGCCTTTGAAAACCCCACTCATGTTGGACGACCCGTCAAAAGCTTGACCACGGCAGTTAGCTAAATCAACATTAAGTTTTTTCAGTTCTTGAACAATAGTGTTTGCTAGGTTCTCTCCAGTTAGATCAATAACATCAACGAACTTGATAAAATCTTCTTCAATGTTGCATTTCTTAGTGTCGAAATATCTAATGCAGATGGTTAGCTGTTCTTTAAGCGACAAATCTGTCGTTTCGTCTGCCATAATAGTAAAAAACTTTGATTCTTTTATTTTAGATATGATCGTGTCAGTGATCACATCACCACAACATTCAATTATCTCATTCTGAGTTGGTTTGCTTATGTAACTAGCATTCTTTCCACAAAATTTTAAATGAGAGCCTAGAACCTTATCCCCTGCATCAACTCTGAATTGCAGTAGTGCCCGAAAATTACCTTCCCCGAAGCAGCTCTCAGTGTTTAGATCAATTATACCATCATCTCTGTGGCCACGAAGTGGTATATTTTGTGCCCCACATAAAATAACTGTCTTAATAATGGGAATCAGCTTTTTGCGGTTCTCTTCGATCGTTTTTCTTTCTGCTGTATTCATACAAGCTACTACATTGCTAATCTTTCCTTCATGAATCAAACAAAAGTTATGATATGCAACCACATTTCGGCTGTGGTATTCAGTATTTGCATGACTCTTCAGCAATTCGGTGGCCTTTTTATAAGAAGTCATTGGTTCAACAACCAACTTCCCCAATTTAACATCATTATTCCCACCTTCTCTACGACCAAACATAACACAGTACTTGCATAGACCACCATGTAATTGCTTGCTGTAAACTAGCCATTCATGTGTTTTTAACCAGCTTTGCTGAAAAGAGCGGTTTTTCTTGCCTTCAGAAACCATTGGGAATATGAAACTTTGACATGGCACCCAAGGGTTTTTTATCCATTGATATTTCTCTTCATCTGTTAGAAGTGATGGTGTGATATCTCCATTTTTAAGAAGACGACCAAAATGGCGAACAGATAAGTTAGAAGAGCTGACTCCTAATCCTGATGCAGAGCAATCTGTTCCTGATTCCTTATCCCCAAATACATGAGCTTCTTTAACAGGTATGTTACTGTTAGCTGTTATTTGATTTCCTGGTTGAGAATCTGCATGGTCCACCTGAAAATAATGAAAATACAATAAACATTACATGAACATTTAGCATACTCACAAGATCACAAGATTGGCATTTTTTTAATAAAAACTTAATATTCTCAGTTATTTGTAATCTGATCTTAGTAATCTTTTTTATTTGCTTAGAAAATACGCAAATCTTTGCTTAATGTCCTTAAGATATTAAGCTTCAACAACAACAAATGGTCGCCATTTTATAATAGTACAAATTAGAAAATAGAAACAGCTTTTAGTGCAAACTACAAACTTTTAAAATAAAAAAATAGTATATTTTTAACAGTAAGCCAATGCAATGAAGGCAGTGTTAACTAAAACTAAATGAATATGTTTATCGAACTTACCTTAGGTTTTTTAGAAAAGAAGGAGTCAAGGTCTAGTTGTCTTTTATTCCCTCCACTAGAACTCATTTTATACAACACAACACTGACATAAAACGAGTAACAACGAGAAAATCTTAGTTTTTATTGTTCTTTAGAGTTTTCAGTTACGGCACGTAGCAAACACGTTTATAAACACTGATCACAACACTGTCGCAGTGTCGTCTATCGTCACGATATATACTCAACAAACTCAACCAGGGATAGGATCTAGCGCATCGGTCCATCGGTGGGCGGAGCCATTTTAAATAAGTGGTCGCGCTGTACGACAATTCAAATCAGCTGACCGGGCATTTAAAAAAAATTACTCACTGCACTAAGAACTATTATTTCAAATTAATTTATTTCACAAATTTTGAATTTTCTTTTAAATTTTTGAACGTGTCTAAAAATTTAAAAAAACAATCTTCTTTTTGTTTTTAAATTTCCTAATTACCGAGAATTCCTCAGAAATCCAAATTACCGACTACCCATTTCCGGGAAATCAAAAGAAGCCGGGAAAATGGAGCTCTAACTGTAAGAGATAGTCGGTTAAATGAGAAAAAAATTGCGTAGGACTTCGTAAGTCTTAGGTTTTCACCCAAAGTGATCGAAAGTAGAACCGCAAGTCTATATTTGAACTCTTCGTGTAACTTTGCGTCGATTGATATATGATTTCACTAATTTTGAGTAATTTTTACTAAACTTTCGCTCATAATTGTTTAAATGCAAATAACTTAAAAACCGGAACTAAAGATTCAAGCTCGACTTCTCAATACGCCTCGAATGATATGTCACATGTATTATTTCTGCGACTATAATATAGCACTTCCGATTAGAACTTTTTAACCAAAAGTATACATTTGTTCTCATCTTGCTCCGGCACGTCGAATAATATATCGCTTATACTATTTCGGTGGCTTTTAAATGGTACTTCTTTTTATAACACTAAAACCGGAAGTCCGATGTCAAATTTCTAATCTTTATTACCATCCTTGGGTTATAATCAATTCTATGAGCAGATATTTTGACTGTAGAACAGAATATATTATTTTATTTTATGTAATAATATTATATTGTAATATAACCAATTAATTCATTTATGTTCCCGAAATAAATTATTTAAATCAGGTACAATATGTTTCATAAAAGAATTTTTGAACCTATTTTATCTAGTGTATTTTTATTTCGTCTGGGGGGGGGGGCACGTGCCCCCGTGCCCCCCCTCTGGATCCGCCACTGCTTATGGATGGATTAACCTAGTTCGATTTTTAGAAATTTCCACCTTCAAAAAAGAAAAAAATGGTTTAACAAGGAGACCGTTGCAAAGTTTTCACACTTCTGCAACAAATGTTGGAGAGATAAAACTTCTAATCAAGCAGCACCTTCAATTGTGACGAAGCAGTAGGTACTGTTCACAGTACCAAACAAACCATCAAAAATATTTTTCTTAAAAGAAAAAAAGCAAGTCGGATGTTTGTGGTCGGCTGAGCGAGGCACACTTTTCACAATTGAGGTTTGTTTCAATGTTGTAGGTTTTTATGTGCCCCTTCTAGTAATTTTTCCAAGAGTACGCAAATCTCCACTTCTAAGAGGTTACATCCAGAATCCATAGCTGCTTACCATTAGCCAGGATGGTGTAATCAGAAATATTTTCGGATATCTGGTTTAAACATTTCCCTAAATAAACAAAACCTAAAAAAGAAGACCCAGTCCTATTAATTTTGGATGAACATGCAACCAATACCAAAAATCTAGAATTTGTGACAATGCCAAGAGCTAACAATGTGTATGTTCTAGTTTTACCTCCAAACACATCTCATAGACTCTAGGCTCTTGACGTAGACTTTATGCACACCTCATGACTTATTATGAACAGGACTGAACTTGGAAAACACTGGGTAACTTTGTTCTTAAAGAGAAACCAAGAAGTAGAAGTAAGTGTGACAAAACCAGAAGGGATAAACAAGTATTAATTGAATAATCACCTTTAATAAAATTGAGGTCAAGAGATTTTATTCGAATATTGCTTCAATATCAGTTACAAAGACCTTCAAGAATTTTGAGCCCAAAGGGACAGAAACAACTAGGTTTTGCAATCTCGTTAGAAAGAGAAAAGACTGTTTCAATAGTTTATGCGATGAGTAAGTCTGGAGGATACATTCCACCTACATTCATCCTCACAGATAGGAGAGTATCAATGCTCAACTTATGGCCCGATAGGTGCAGTATATCACTACTCCGATAATGGCTGGATAAATAACGAGCTGTTTTATGAGTAGTTAAAGCACTTCAAATATCATGTCCTTTCTAATCCACAACTGCTGTTTTATTAATACATACTTCACAATCACACCAGTCATATTTCACTAGAGATATATTCATTTTGCAAATATATATAATATCCAAACCTCCACACACTTCACATAGGCTACAGCCCTCCGACCTATAATAAAGAATCTTAATTATATCTTAGAGTACATCCAGATCAGAGAATAACTAACTTTTAGTTAGCTGACATTTTTAACAAAACCTATCTAAAAGTTGCTACAATGAAGAAAGGGATTTCTGGCTTAAGATCTGCTGGTATTTATTCTTTTGACCCAGATAAATTTAAAGATGAAGATTTTTTGCCTCCTCAACAGTTTCTACCAGTCGTAGAAAATGAAGTAGAACATAGAGCATCTGATACAGAGCAACTGGAAGATCAGTTTATTAATGAAATGGCAACATTACTCCAGAGGCAGTCCCACAAGTAAATTCTGAAATAGATCCTATTCCTGAAGCATCAAAACCCAATATTTCTTTTTTGGATTTATTACCACAACCAAAAGTCCACATAATCTCAAAAAACTAGGACAAGTACAAAAAAACGATCTGAAATCCTGACATCCACACCGATTAAGAATATTCTCGAAGAAGCTGACTTAAAAAGAAAAGAGAGAAACGAGAAGAAGGTAGCCGAAAAATTTCAAGAAAGTGAAACGGAGGAATCGGAATATGACGAGAAAAACACTGTGCTGATGATGAACTTGACGATCTGGATCCGACTAACCCAGAGAACATCTGCCTGATTTGTGGAGAATTCGAGATGGACGAATAATTGTGGTATCAATGTGCATCTTGTTTGATTTGAGCCGATACCCCTTGCACTGCGAGAAAAAGTTCGAAGGGCAAATATGTGACATATGTGTTGAATAAATACTCAGTTTATGTTATAAAATGTTTTGTAATAAAAAAATCAAACTATATAATTTTAATAATTTGCGTAAAATTTTCCGATACACTGCGTAAAATTGCCTACATAGATGGGTAATTTTGCGCACCATTAAAAAAAATTGAATTGATAATTTCAGAATGTATATTTACCGTTTGACTCTATGTGTCTTATATACGTCTAGGATTAACTTTCGTGAGTTAACTATATTAATTTGAATAGTTTTAATAACAACAATAAAAACGGTGTTGCTTGTGTGCGTAGAATTCCCCCACCTTCCATTAATATCTTAAAAAGCTTGTCTCTTAGGCAAGTTAAATATATTAACAATATTATTTATGATAAATCTATAATATAAAAATTAATCGGAAAATGTGTTGGTAAGCGCATAACTCAATAACGCATGGACCAGTCCTAACAATTATTTTTTTAAAATATTCCTTGAAGTCTAAGGATGGTTTTTACGGCGAGAAAAATTCAAATAATTTCCGGGAAAATCCTAAAACAGCCCTTTTTCCCATACGAATATTTTCTTACTAAATGTAGAGTCAATTTGAACTTTTTTGCTATTCAATAAAGTTTATAATAAATTACAATCACTCACTGTTGTCTAAACAATAGTTTGTTGTTGTTCCTTTTTATAAATTCCACAGAGGGTTGCAAAATAAGACGAAAAACAACTTTATTTTTACAATCCGTATATGGGTAAAACATTGACATGTCCCAGAAAACATTAATATAGTTATTACTTAGAAATAGATCTACAATGATCTGTTGTCTATAAATAAATAAAATTCTTTTATAAATAAATAAAAATAAAATATGTCCATAAATTTTTTTCCCATACAAATATTTTCTAACTAAATTAGAGTAAATTTTAACTTTAGTGCTATTGAATATAGAGAAAATGTACAAAGAGTATATTTTACACCTCAGAACGCAGTACAAAGAGCTGCTCAGCCACCATCTACTACATTAACCAGTTTTTTTTAGATATGCCAAAACGATGTTTTTGCTCAAACATTGTTATAATCTGAAATGCTAAAATATTATACTTAAAACCAATCCTCAAAGAGATTTATACGACGGAAACAAGCAGGAAAACCAGTTCTAGGATACCCAGATGTATATTCTACCGATGCGATTGGTCGAATTTTTTTAGTGCATCTAAGCAATGATGAATGTTTTTATTTACGACTGCTATTAGTCAACATCACTCCAACATTTACGAACTGTTGATGGTGATTTGTGTGGATCATACAAAGAAGACTGCCAACGTTTGCAATTGCTAGAAAATGACGCTCATTGGAATCAAACTCTCAATGATGCTGTAATATCATCACAAGCTCATCAAATACGAACATTGTTTTCTATAATCATATCTGCATGCTTTCCATCAAACCCAAATGATTTGTGGATCAAGTACAAAGATAATATGTGTGGTGATATTTTGTATCAAATACGGATTAGAAGGGAAAATCCAAATATACAAATAAGCGAAGAAATTTACAATGGAGCATTGATTTCAATTGAGGACATGTGCTTGATGATGTTAAACAAACTAATATTTCAATTAGGCCTGGCCGCGTCCAATCGTCCAATGCGTGACACTTTTAACCAAGAGTTGCACCAAGAAAAACTGTATGATCTCAACACTTTGAAATAATTAATTCAAACAAATCTTCCACTATTGAATGAACAACAGAAGTATGCATTTGATACAATTATGCAAGTAACAAATGATAAAACAGGAGGGATTTACTTCTTAGATGCACGTGGTAGTACAGGAAAAACTTTTTTGATTTCATTAATATTAGCAACAATTCGCTCACAAAATAAAATTACACTTGCACCCGCTTCGTCGGGAATCGCAGCAACTTTGCTTGAAGGTGGTCGAATAAAGTGATAAAAGCAACTATACTGAAAGAAAAGTATAAAGGAGAAGACGTTTCGATACCAAGCATCCCAATGATTCCGACTGATGTACCATTTGAATTTAAACGACTCGAGTTTCCAGTGCGGCTTGCTTTTGCTATGACCATAAATAAGTCCCAGGGGCAACCATTACGCCCGCCGCACACACATCGAATTTGGACGGTCGATAAAAGTTCGGTCGAACAAATTTCTTTGGTGGCGAAAGATCGATGTGTGTGCGCGCGTTCATTTGATCCTATACGCCTTGGAACGACCACGGCAGCCGTGAATGCAGTGACCAGTGACATTCATCGATCGCCACACGACCATCACACGACATCGATGCCGTGCCGTTTGGCGATCGATGTGTGTGCTCGCTCACATTTGTTTCTTCGCGCCACCAAAGGAATTTGTTCGACCGAACTTTTGGTCAATGTTCCTCACATGGTCAATTGTATGTTGCCTGTTCTCGTGTTGGAAAACTATCAGATTTGTTTATATATTCACCAGGTAATCAAACAAAAATCATTGTGTATATCATAAAGCACTACAATAAAAATAAAACAGATTTTTGTTAATAATTATGATTCTTGATTTATAATAAAGCGGTTACTGAAAATACTTATATACGTTTTATTTCATTATTCTTTATTACATCGGTTATTAACCCTATGTTAATAATAATAATAATAAATGATCATTGAAGCACCCACTTTATAAATAGTTGCCACCTTTAGGTTCCCACTATCCCTGTAGATTATTTTTCAATCAGGTTTGAACCTTAAGTTCCCCTCTTAGTTTGAAGCCCTCTGGCAGACATCCCAGTAGAGCCTGAGTTGAGGCAGTTGATAGAGAAATACAGCGAGAAGAAAAGCTATATTTGATATTTATAGATATTTATAGATCTTGAGAAAGCGGACGACATGCTAGACAAGAGCTATGGATGTACTGACAGAGAAAATAAGGGAGGGGGCTCCTTGGTCAATGGTCTTTGCTGATGATATCGTGATAGTAGAGAACAAAGAAATGTTGGCGGAGATGTTGGAGAAGGGCTATTGAAGAGGCACGACTTAAGGTTAGCAGGTCGAAAACGGAGTAACTATATGTGGTTGGCAGGAAGAGGAATGGTTGGAAACGTAGAATTGCTTGGAGAAAAGCTAACTAGGTACTTGATATTCCCTGGAAAGTTCAACGTTGACAGCTTGAAGACATTGAAATTAGTAGACTTCCCCTAATCCATTATTGACTCTATCTTTTTTTGTAACTTCACTCATTCATTTATGCATTATCATTTCTGACTTATACATTCGTTCTTGTTTCTTTTTAAATGTAGATTTTATGGCAATTTTATAGAATTTTTCTTTCAGTTTCATTGGAATCTTTAGGAATGCCTTTGCAACCAAAACGCAGGGGAGGGAGCTTTTAGTATGCGAAATGTTTTATTATATTTTTATTTTATTTTAGCATACCTACACTGATTATTCGGGTATATTCGTTTACAGTCGAATAAACAGCTGGAATGTGTCAGAAAAATATACACATGCATTATGACATGAGCAGGGGTGATGTAACCTCAAAAATAAATTATATTATGGAAGAGGGAATTAAAGAAAAAAATAAGGAACAAGTTAATAAAAATGAAGATAAGCCAGATACACCCAAAGTAGAAAATGAATGGATGGTAAGTTATTTTTTTTAGTTAATGAATTAGTTAAGACATTTTAGTTTATGAATTAAATAGATTTTCATTTTTGTATAGATTGAAACTGCTTCCCAACTTTTATTCATTAAGTGGTATTCCTAAATTACTGACTACAGATATGAACACTTACATATTAAATTATTATTTCTTCTTTAAACTGTTAGTTAAACGTTTATAAAACAGAAAAAATTATCAATGAGAGGAATGTTTATTTCTTTTGCCAAATAGAACCACCCTGTTGGTTCCATTCTTACTTTACAAGAATAAATCTATATGTACCTACATATTTCCTCAGATATCACATTTACACAATTGCAAATATAAATTGTGTCTTACAGTTAATACAGAATGTACCTATCTATAGTTTGCTATTTATCAATTAGTGTATTTTTATTACTATAAGTATTGGACCAAATGTGAACTTCGTTAAATGTAAACTAAAGTGTTCATATAAATTAATGATGGTGAACATGGTGATTTTTAAATCATGCCGTGATCAGTGACTGATTTTAAACAGTGACCGTAATCAGTTATTTTATGTACAGTAATAGGTAGTCAACACCTCCCTTCTCAAATGGCGAATACAAACCTGAACGGAACTGGTCCCCAGGTAGGTGGTTCACATTGTGGCAAATCCTACACCTTATCTAATAAGGTCAGTCTCATCAGATCTGGGGGAGACAATAGTTTGTCAATACAGACAACAAAAATGTATATCTCAACTTTTAATGTAAGATCTTTGTCTAAAGACGAGAAACTCTATCAATTACATGAAGAAGTTAAACACCTGCAATGGGACATAATCGGACTATCGGAGGTAAAAAGAAAAGGTGAAAACTGCATCTTCCTAGAGTCTGGAAACATTGTATTTTAAAGGTAGAGAAAACGAAAGTTTAGATGGAGTTGGTTTTTTGATTTCGAAAAAATATGCTCATAAAATTGAGGAATATGTAGGAATAACAGAAAGAATCGCTTTATTAATCATAAATATCAGCGAAAAGGTACTTTAAAAATATTTCAGACTTATGCGCCAACATCTACACACACAGACGAAGAAATGGAAGAATTCTATGAACACCTCGCAGCCACATAGGAAATGGACGTGGATGTCGCCAGATAGGAACACTAAAAATGAAATTGACTACATTCTAACAAACAAAAAGAACATTTTCGAAGATGTTACAGTAATAAACTCAATCTCTACTGTAATACTAAAATAAGTATTAAACACAAAAAAGACTGAAGACAATATGTGCACTCTAAGAAAAAAGTCCACCCAGAAAAATTAAAGGAGAATAAAGAACAATACCAAAACAAATTAAGAACAGGTGAAGAATTAAAGCTAACAGACCTAAATCTAGATCAACTAAACAAAGCCATCACTGAAGAACTTCTAAAGACAAGCTTAGAAGTAGCACCAGCAAAATCAGACAAAAAATCAAAACTAAGTGCCACATCTTTAGACATGCTACAACAACGAAGAAGCCTACTACAAGAAAATAAAAGAAATACGACTGAATACAAAACCCTTAATATAGAAATAAGAAGACATATAAAACAAGATCTCAAACGGCATCAAGAAGAACGAATCAAGAAGATTATAGAAGAAAACAGAAACTTAAGATCTCTCAAGTCCCACCTAGGAAGAAATAAAATCATAAAGATGGAAAATAAGCAAGGTGTAATAGAAAAAAAGCAGAACCCAAATATCTAAGATAACAAGGGAATATTATAGGGACCTCTACAGCTCTAAAAACAGTCCACCTGATACAACTCAACAAAACCTAAATAAGAAAATAATGAATGTAAACTCCGAAATATTATCCCCCATAACCAGAGAAGAAATAGAAAACGCAATTAGAGATATGAAAAGAAATAAGGCTCCGGGAGATGATGAAATTCTATTTGAAATGTTAAAAGAAGGAGGCGAAAAGATAAAAGACTACCTAAAGATAGTTTTCAATAAATGTTTGTTTGAAGGACAAATACCGCAAGAGTGGAACAAGGCAAATACAATTCTGATATATAAGAAAGGAAATAGATCAAAATTAGCTAACTATAGACCAATATCTCTCTTGTTACAAATCTATAAAACTTTCACTAAGGTGATCACAACTAGACTAAACAACAAATTTGATGCATACCAACCAGTTGAGCAGGCAGGATTTAGAAAGGGGTATAGCACAACCAACCACCTTCACACTCTTAAAATATTGATACAAAAGACCAATGAATACAACCTTCCAACATTTCCTAGCGTTTGTTGACTATGAAAAAGCGTTTGACAGCATATAACTATGGTCAGTGGAAGAAGCGCGAGCTAATTGCCGAATAGATTCACGGTGCAGAATGTTAATCCACAATATATATCAAAACGCCACTATGAGAATTCAGCTGGACAGAGATCTGCAAACACCATTAATTAGAATTTGTAGAGGTGTCAGACAAGGGGATACAATCTCACCCAAACTATTTACTTTGGCGTTGGAAGACATTTTGAAATCTATAGACTGAGACAATAAAGGGATTTGTATAAACGGGAAATATTTAAATCATCTAAGATTCGCCGATAATGTACTCCTGATAGCAACAACTATGGAACAACTACGAATAATGATTTCAGACCTAGAAAAAACATCTCTTGAGAAAGGACTAAAAAAACTCTAAAGAAAACTAAAATAATGACTAATACAGAAGACATATCAGTAATTACCATAGGTGGAACAAACATAGAACACATCCAAGAATATATTTACTTAGGACAAGCTATCAGAGCAGACAAAAGTAACCAGACTAAAGAAATAACCAGAAGAATAAGAATGGGGTGGGCTGCATTCGTAAAACTCTCATATAATATCAAAAACCAAAAAATACCTTTAAAATTAAGAACGAAAGTATTTAATGCATGCATCCTACCTGTTCTGACATATGATGCCCAGACGTGGACATGTACCAAGAGCAACTTAGATAGAATAAAGAAAACTCAAAGAGCTATGGAAAGGCAAATGTTGGGAATATTGTTGAGAGATAAAAAGAGGAACGAGTGGATAAGATGCAAAACCGAAACAACAGACATTGAAATTAAAATGGAAATGGGCTGGGCATAATGAAAGATATCAGGATGGAAGATGGAATAAAGAAATTGGCCGCTGGAGACCATATACTGCAAAAAGGTCAAGAGTTCAACCGCAAACGAGATGGAAAGATGACATTTAGCAAAGCGCGGGTCCAATGTGGAAAAGACAAACAGAAGACAGAGACAAATGGGAGAGGCCTATATTCAACACATAAATAGATTTTGGGCTATAGACAGAGAACTACGAACGCAGAGAAGCGACACTCCTTTGATCTTGCGTGGGCAAGCCGCCAACGAGTGAAAATGACAGGAAAGCACCTTATTTTTTAATAGTCAGTGGGCATATTACACAATATAAATTCTTAAATAAAATTGAGCATTTATGTTGACTTTCAATAAATATGAAATATTGCACTGAAAAAATAATTACATGCAGGGCCGGCTTTTGTTGACATTCTAAATGGCGTAATTATTTTTGATTTACAAAAGGTTGCAAATACATCGCACAACGCAAAGTAATGGTGAAAATCGTATTGATGGAACCATAGATGAAAATACTTTTTTGTTTATTCTGATGTTGACGTTGATAATACAATAATACATCGATTCTTTTTGGCTTGTGTTGATACAAGATATAATTTGTTCGTCGTGGAATTTCCTAATAAATTATCTTTATCCTAATAACCTAAAAAATAATCAAAAAAGTATTACGAATCATTACAAGAGAGCATTAGGAAGATAAAACGAATTTATATTATTGTCATTACACATGATTCGGATATACATAGTAAATCCAGACTTTCAGTTTAAACTAATATTTGGATACAATTTATTTTGTTTACAATAGATTCAGAGTTAATACATACGATTTTTAGTTGATTGGTATTGCCTTTAAAATTATTTGTAGTATCTAGTTTGCCTAAGCCGGATTTGTAACAATTATTTCTGGTTTTTTTGTTAACTGCGGTTAGTACAATTCTTATACTTGAAGTCAAAACGACGAACCATTGAACCTTCAGGCCAGATACTGGGATTGAGAACTTCATTTTTATAATCCAATGGATATGAAACTTTAAAGTTTGCTTGGTACTCCGTAACCTTTAACTTCTTGAAGTAAAAATGTATATTTGGAGCATTTACCTTTAAATTATTGGTCAAATCTTACGTTGTCTGTTGTGGAATTATATAACGGTGTAAATAAATAATGATTGATTGGAGTAAGATTTATGTCTGTTTACTCTTAATATTTTCTATGGGCATATGTGCTTGGTTGTAAATATAGTAATTGTCATCCAGTTCTAGTCTGTTAAAATGTAACTAACTTTCGCAATAAAATAATTACTAAAATACTAGATAGTTGTGTCTGAGATTAGCGAATCGACTATACATACACTACATACATTCAGTATCATTGTATATCCAAGATGGACGCCGCTACACAATAGCGGATTACTTATTTTTTCACAACTACTTCAATATGGGTATCAAATGAAAGGGTTTGACTAGTAGAAAAGAGTTTTTTGTATTTATAAATAATACTTCATTACTTACAACTATAAGAGTATTAGTATATTCTAAGTGTATTGTAAGTAATGAAGTATTTAACTTTTGTCAATATCTCATCTTAATAAATTTACAGTTTTCTCCTAATTAAGTCTCAAAATTGTCACTAAATATTGAGATATACAATAAATAAAGTTTTAATATTTTTTATTTGTAATTCCCATTTAAATATTTATTCCCTAAATATGTTGTGTACTCCGATCCATATATTTGATCTTTGTTATTTATATTTAACGAATTAAACATTGACAGACAACTTTTGTATATAGCAAAAAGTAGATGAGCATTTAGTTTTTTCATAATTTAATGTAAGTTTGTTTGGTGAAAAAGACAGCAAATATTTGAAGTTATGTTAATGTAAGTTTGTTTATTTGCAATCATGTTTTTATTTTGAAGTCTTGTTCTGTTATAATTTTAAGATTTTCCCAATTTTCGATCTAATTATGTTTCCAACAATTTTTAGTTTGAGCATTTTAGGAATTTCTTTGTTTCGTTTAAATCAAATATTCTCGTGTATAAAACCCTCTATATATTTTTATTTCCTAAAAATACTATATTCGTATTGTTGTCTGCGAGCGCTTTCACACCAGTAGGCCAACATCTGTGTTGATTTTTTGACCTGAGCCTTCGGAGACAATAAATTTAATGTGTGTTCGTAGTTCTCTGGTTTTTATTCTGAACTATCCCTTGGCAAACCAAAATTTATTTTTTTATTGCTTCACTTAACGAGAGCTCGGGCGGACACGTCGGTGTCGGCTTACTCAAAGTCAAATTAATACTATTATCACAGTTTAACCACAAATTTTCTCACCTTACCTTGTATATATCAGCATCTAAATATACAAAGGAGACAACGAACGAATAGAAGAAAATATTGTTAATCTAATTTGGGCAGTGGGGCACTTTGATGATTGGCGACAAGATCTGTGTCTAGCCGTGGACAATAAAAATACCTATATAAAGCATTGGAGGAAACAATCGTAGACCTATGTAGAGTACTTAGAGAAAAAATCTGTGTCGAGCACTAGACGAAACAACGAAAGCTTATATGTAGCAGTGTATAAAATATTGGTTCCCTGTCAACCAGTGGACGTTTAGTTAGTGAATAGAAGGTGACATGAGATGAAAAACAGATTAGCTAAAGAAAAGAAGACGAAAGAAAGGAAAAGAAAAATGATTCGACTTGTCAGTAAGCGTGATGTCACCCGAACACCTGAGCAGGTGCAAACATCAAAGGATGCCGCTTTTTCCCACGGTCGGTAAAATTTTCCCAGCCCCAAGTGCCGCAACATCTACATCTTTCTCTTTATACTATGCTATTATGTAATAACTAATAATAATTAGAAAGCAATAGTAATTACCTGTTATTATTCTTAGGAAATCTAAATAAACTTATTCCTTTTCCTGTCACAGATGAACATCCGCGAAACGCACAACAATAACCAGAAGACATTTTAAATACTTATAAATTAAACTTTTAACTATAAACTATAACTATAAACTTATATATTTAACTTATATATTTTAACTATAACTATAAACTTTTAACTACTAAATAATTAGATAAATGGTCAAATGCACTTGTATAGTCGAGAGTTTACCACAGATGCCTACGGACTATCGTAAGCAACTTAAAATTGAAGAAAACGCACGTGTTTTTGACAGTAAAGCACCTTATTTGGGTCATGCGTATACAGAAAAGATACACGAATTCTGGGCCTCGTGTCGCTTCTCTGTGTTCGTATGTTCTCTGCTATAGATAGATAGAACAGGTAGTACTATAAAAACATATTGCTGATAATGAATATGATTTAACTAATGCAACTAGATGGTATGATTTATAATAATAAATTTACAATACTAATCATAAAGTAACCCATTTAAAGCACTATAAAACTTTCTTGACAACTCTTCCTCTTTAAATAAAACTAAAAATAACTGCAGAATTTCACTTAATTTTTTTTAACCCTTAAAAATGTTTTTATAAAAGAAAAAATATATTCAGTATGTTTAATCATCATCATTATAAGTGGCTCGACAATCCGTTGTGAATCTTGGCCTGCTCACAAAGAAATCGCCACTTCTGTCGATTCCTGGCAACTTCCCTCCATCTTCTAACCCTTAGAATCTGTAGATTTTCTTCCACATCATCAATCCATCTCATTCGTGGTCGTCCTCTGCTTTTTGTGCCCTCTAGTTTTGAAAATGTTAATCCCTTCTTGTATTTGTGATCTGACATCCTAGCGATGTGTCAAGCCCATCTAAGTATCTGCAGTTTAATGAATTTCACAATATCTGGATCAGTACATAACTGATATAGTTCAAAGTTGTATATTCAGGCCATTTTCATTTACGGCCCCAACAATCTTTCTAAGAATTTTTCTCTCAAAAATACCAAGAAGTTTCATCATTTTGAGATAATGTCCACGTTTCAGCCCCATATATCAAAACTGGTCCAATTAAGATAATATTAAAATAATGTTTAATCAATGACATTAAATTTTTTTTAAGACAAAAATATAATAACATAAAATATCTCATATTTCAGTTCTAATATTCACTGTTGGTAAATCCCCAGATGTTAGTCACTATTCTCCAAATCACATTCACCAAGAATATCATATTTATTATATAAACAAGTTTTGTAAGACAGTGACTGTGATTTGATATCATATCTGGTCATTGATCATGGTTATCGAAGTTAGCAAGGAATGCTAGTTATCAGTGATTTATAAATCACTGTCACTGAAGCACTGTTAGTAAAATCACGTCCCATTACTAACATAAATATATGTATTTCATCTTTTGACCATTAAAACTTAATTACTTAAAAGCATTAGTTTGAAAAATCTTCTTCTTCAAGTGCCGTCTCCATCAGTGGAGGTTAGCGGTTATGGTGGCAAACGTTTGTCTATCTTCAGCTGCTCTTAAGACTTCCTCAAATCCAAGTCCTGTCCAGTTTCTGATATTACGTAACCAGGACAATTTTTTTCTTCCAATTCGTCGCTTTCCTTCTATTTTGCCTTTTATTATCAACTGAGGGATGTAGTATTTCTCGTTGCGCAACAAATGCCCTAAATAAGTGGTTTTTCTTCTTTTGACTGTTCTCAATAGTTCTTTTTCTAAATTGAGTCTAGCTAGTACTTCTTCATTTGTTTTTCGTGTTGTCCAAGGAATTTTTAAAATTCTACGGTACACCCACATTTCAAATGCCTCGATTCTATTCAGGCTCTTTATTTTTAAAGTCCACGTTTCGACTCCGTAGAGAAGAACAGACCAGATAAAACATTTTACAAGTTTTAATCTCAATTTAATATTTATATGTGTATCGCAGAATAGAACGCGCATCTTAAAGAAACTATCCCTAGCTTGAGCAATTCTCGCTTTAATTTCTTGTTCTGGGTCCAGCTTGCAATTAATCCAACAGCCAAGGTATTTGTATTGGTTTACCTGTTCTAAAATATTCCCATTTATTTTTATAGGTAAGGGGATATTCTGTTTTCTTTGGATCACCATTACTTTTGTTTTTTTTTTCGTTTATCTTCATTCCAAACTCTCGACAAGCATCCTTAAGGTGGTCTATAACCCCCTGTAAGTTTGTGTCTGTATCAGCCAGTAGGACAGTGTCATCTGCATGTCTTATGCTAGATATTGGTTCTCCATTAATTTTTATTCCTGTGGAAAGGTTTTCCAAGGCTTGCTTGAATAGTAGTTCCGAGTAAAGATTGAACAGCATAGGGGATAGTATGCATCCTTGCCTTACTCCTTTATTTATACTAATATTTCTAGATGTATGATCGTCGATCCTAATCTTGGCACTCTGCCTCCAATATAAGTTCTTAATTAATCGGAGATCTTTACTATCCAAGTTGATGCTCTGCAAGGAATTTAACATTTTATTATGGTTTACGCGATCAAATGCCTTTTCAAAGTCTACAAAACATAGAAAGACATCCTTTTGTTGGTCGTAACACTTCTGCAGCAGTAATTGTAGTGAAAACAAGGCCTCTCTGGTCCCCATTCCGGCTCTGAATCCAAATTGATCGTAGCCAACTTCTTTTTCACACCTTTTGTATACCCTATTGTGAAGTATTTTTAATAGAATTTTAAGCACTTGGCTCATAAGACTTATTAATCTAAAATCTGCGCATCGCCTGGAGTTAGCTTGTTTTGGAATGGGAATAAAAATAGATTCTAACCATTCCTCTGGTATTTCCCCAGTATCGTAGATTGTATTAAACAAAATTACTAACAAATCAATGTTATTACTTTCGATCAATTTAAGTATTTCAGGATAAACTTCATCAGGTCCAGGGCTTTTGTTGGTCTTTAATTGTTTAATGGCATATTCCACTTCGACTTTTAGAATTGATGGGCTTTCAGTAACATTATTTATTGTAATGTCTATTCTTTCATCTCGGAACAGCTGTTGTATAAATTTTTCCCATTCTTCTATTTTATCTTTGGTGTTATGAATTAACTCTCCGTTGTTATTTACCAGTGGGCAATGTTGTTTTTTGTGGATGAATGAAAATTCTTTCACCTTCTTGTACATATTAAAGTAATCATGTCTATGTTCTAATTCTTCTATTTCTTTACATTTTTCTTCGAGCCATTTCTCTTTTGATTCTTTTATTTTCCTTCGTATTTCTGTATTTAATCGTTTGTAATCGATTGTGTTCTTATTTTTGTATTTCCTCCTTTCGTTTATCATCTTTAGAATAGCTGGTGTCATCCAGTCTTTTTTTGCCATTAATCGTGTATTTGGAATTTCTTCCCTTGCAGAATTGACGAGGATGGATTTTATTTGTTGCCAAGTTGTATTTATATTTTGGATATTTATTTGGGTTCGGTCTATTTCTGAGAGTTTTTCATTTAGTTTTACAGTGGTTTTATCTTTAATCTGTACATCTTTTAGTAGTTCCATATTAGGTTTGTTCTTCGGCTTTGCATCTTTTTATTACTTTAATTCTTGTGCGAATATTTGCTACTACAGGGTTGTGGTCGGAATTTGCATCAGCACTAGGATATGTTTTTGTACTTGTAATGGAGTTACGAAATCGTTGGTTGATTAAAACATAATCTATTTGATTTCTTATTATTCTTTCTTTTGTGTGTAGCGGGGAAGTCCAGGTGTATAACCTACGTTGAGGTAACTTAAACCAAGTGTTTGTTGCTATCATATTGTGTTGCTGGCAAAACTCTAATAGTCTGTCTCCTCTTTCATTTCGTTCTCCTAGACCGTATTCTCCTACGATATTTTGGAATTTCCCTCTTCCTATTTTAGCGTTAAAATCTCCTAGGACGATGTTAATATCTTCTTTCTTTGTCAATTTCATGAGCTTTTGTAGATCTTCATACCATTCTTCTAGTATGTCATCTGGCTTATCTGCGGTTGGTGCATAGACCTGAATAATATTCACATTAAAAGGAGAACTCCTTATTTGCAACAGCATTGCTCTGTCAGAGAGTGGTATAAAGTTTGAAACTGCGTTACTCAATTCATCGTTTATTATTACACCTACTCCATTGAAATGTTTTGGATCATTGTTGCCTGAATAATAGAGTGTTTTGTTCATAATTGTTGTTGTTCCTGAGTTAGGCCATCTAACTTCACTCAGACCTAAAATATCTATATTCAATCTGTTCATTTCTTGGCACACGAAAAATCTGATTACTCTTTATTTTTTTTTTTTTTAGATAAGAAGATGTTTTATATATGATGAAGAATACAGTGATTGTACCTCATTGAAAGCAAGATTTAACCAATACTTCATTTTTGGCAAATCTATAGATTGTTCTCAATGGAAGAGAGACTCCATAAATTGTTACAAATGGGAAAATGACCAAGATGTTAATGCAGCTGTAAGTAATATAATATGTGTATTTTAATTTATTTTTGAGTACAACATTTTCTAGAATGAATTAGTTCAGAGTGAAAAACAAAGAAGAAAGGAGAGATTACTTCCTCATTACCAGAATGATGTCTGGACAAAACGAAAATCACCTCCTGAAAACTGGAACTCCCCATTGCCAGATTATATTACAAAAGATTATGAAACAAGTTATCTTAATATTAAATCTAAGGAAATGAAGGGAGAAATACCACCTTCATTTGATATGGATTACAGGTGTACTATAATGTAATTCTTTTATTGTAGTTTTATAAATAAAAATTTTTTGTTACATTTTTCCTGTCAGATCAGTTACTTTGCATCCTTATTTTAATTTAGTTAGAGTACATATTCTTAATTTGAATGATAAAAGTATATATAGTAAGGGAGAAGTCATGATGAAAACTGAAATCCATTGTCTTTCTCTTTTCTTGCAACTTTGATGAATTTTCAATGGTAATAATCTCCTAGTCATATTCCTTTCAGTCTCATTTAATATTATATAGCTTCTGGTTGTGTCAAAGTCATTTCTTTATATCCCAAGTTTAGCTTCGCTAAAAAGGATTTTTGATTTATTTTTGTGTATATTCTGGTCCCACAAAAATACTTTGTGTGCCTCTACCTTCATGGCAATTTCTTTGTTCTTTAAGAATAGTATCATTTTAATAAAGGTTGGAAACAAGAGTGAGATAATTTGTCGATTTTGGGTAGCTCAGAGCAATGATAAAATCTCCCTTTTTGAGTATTGAATATCCTGTGTTTACAATTTTATCAAGTAGATGTTGAAGATCTTCTGGACTTCTTCTATAACAAGTATTTGGTGTATTTTATTAATTATACCATTAATTTTTATTCCCTCTTGGCTAATGCTGTCTTAAATATGTGTTCTGAGTAGGGTAGAAGAGGGAGACTTGATCACTCTTTAAAGTTTCAGTAAATAAGCAGCCTAAAATTATAAAACCGGCAACATAGCGTAGCTGTTAATATGGGTTTAGATCCCATTTAATTTAATTTTTGTTAGAATACACAATAAATAGCAAATGTTCATTACAATTTTTTTGTCCCTACCGAGAAGTGTTTTCAGAATTATTTCAAGTTAATTTTCGTTTAGGTGAATTTTTCATACAATTTTTATTTAACACCAAAATCATTCAGTTAACGTTTTACAGATGAGTTCTAGTTTCTTGTCATATTTGTATAGACTTAAATATTCAAATGGCCTCTTGGAGGAGACTTAATTCAAACGTATCTGCGAAATATGATCCCGGAATCAAGTTTCCCAGAAACTCCTTATAGATGAGTGTTTTTTAGTTTATAGATATGCCACGTCAATACAAAAGGAGGGAAGGGAGCCCAGAAAAGAGCACCAGTCGATAGCCAGAGGGTAAAAGAAGCTGTTTTAGACGTTATTAATAACGGTACGTCTCTCAATGGAACGGCAAGTTGTTGCAATTGTATGACATTAAAAAGATACGTTCGCCGACAACGATCCGAAAATGTTAAAATAATCTTATCTCTTGATGGCTCTCTTGATGAAGAAGGCTCATGTATTTAAAAATGCAGAGGAAAATGTTTTTAAAGATTATTTAGATGTTGCTAGAAAATTACACCATGGTCTTACAACCAAACAAGCAAAAGAACTGGCATACGAGTTTGACGTAATAATTAATAAAAAAATACCTGCTTATACGAATTTCTGAAGAGGATGAAGACTTTATCACTACGCTCTAAGGAAGCAACCAGTCTTTTTAGAGCAACTAGCTTCAACAGAAATAATCTAAACCACCAAAATTTTTCGGAAATTTAAAGACAGTTCTTGAAAACAATGGAATTAGACCAGAAGCAATTTGGAGCGTGGGCGAAACTGGAGCTTTAACTGTCCATAAACCAAAGATCAGTGCATGCAAAGGTGAAAAACAGGTTGGTAAAATTACGTTAGGGGAGCGTGGAGCATAACTGTTTGTTGTGCAATCAACGCAAGGAAACCATATACCGCCTTTTATGGTTTTCCCTCGAAAACTTTGGTAAGATCGCATGATTTATTATAGCCCACCATAGAACATCGGCGTAGTTTATGAAAATGGATGGATGACCGCTTCTAATTTTATCAAATTTTTGGAACATTTTCAAAAACATGTAAAGGCGACTACCGGCAATAAATGTTTAATCAAAATGGACAATCATGATAGCCGTTAGTTTGGAAGCCATAATGTTTGCTAAACAACACGGAATAATTCTTCTTACTATACCACCACACATGTTGCATAAGCTCCAGGCGTTAGACAGGAGAGTATTTGGCCCCCTCAGGAGTTTTTATAATACTACCTGTCATAATTGGATGGTGACCCAACCAGGAAGGACATTTACAATATACGAAGTCGAAGGATGCTTAGCTTACGCTTTCCCCGTAGCTTTTACTCCACATAATATAGAGAGTGGATTCAGAATTATGGGTATATGGCCTTCCAATTCCAATATTTTACCAGTGAAGATTTTATTTCGGCGTGTGTTACTGATCGCGAAGATCCGGAAAACAATTCCACTTTATCTCAGTTTGATGTTGCACAACCAGCCATAGATAACAATAACCAACCCTCCACTTCTAATAGCATTTTCACCACTCCTGAAATAATTAGACCACATTCCTCAACTGGATCGATTTCACATAATCAACAACTACGACGAACACTAATAGAGGATAAAAAGCTTTTTACTTCCACTGGCACTTTCATCACACCTCAAATAATTAGATCACATCCTGTAAATGGAGATACTTTACAAAATGAACAGCTAC
Organism: Diabrotica balteata; assembly: GCA_918026665.1. Taxonomy (NCBI): domain Eukaryota; kingdom Metazoa; phylum Arthropoda; class Insecta; order Coleoptera; family Chrysomelidae; genus Diabrotica; species Diabrotica balteata. The sequence goes on from OU898278.1 coordinate 42,320,206, forward strand.
AACAAACATCATAGAGCCAATAACCAGCCGTTCAATTCTGTCACTTTTACTAGCCCAGATATAATCAGATCTTATCCTAAAGTCGGGCCAAGGACTTCAACAAAGTGCAGAAAGCGAGCAACTACGAAAATTCTCATAGCTACACCAGAAAAACTTGCACTTGAAGCTGAAGTTAGGGCTAAAGAAGTGAAAAATTTAGAAAAGGGCCAAGGCCAAAGTAAGAGCCCTAAAAAAATAACTAAACAAAAACTTTATGCAAAACAATAACAAGGATTTGAGGGAATCATCAAGTTTCTGGGACAGTGACATTATACTACCATCGTCAGAGTCTGAATATGATCCCAATGATGAAATGTAAGCTGAGACAGATACTGAATGTGAATCAGAAGCAGAAGGTGACAAGTTTGAATTGAGGGTGCAAGATTGGGTAATTGTAAGCTTTGTCTCCGAAAGAAACTTGGTCCATCGTTACGTAGGACAGATAACGAGAAAAAAAAACGAGGATTTTAAAATCAAAGCACTTTAACTAGGCACTTAATATAGAGAAAGAAGAAGAAAACCTGAAAGACGAAAGAGATGAGGTAAGAAGAACAGACGAGAAGGAAGAGGAACCACCAACGATTCTTGAATTTAAAGATGCAGTTAAAAAACTAGCCAGAAACAAATCTCCCAGCTGAACTATATAAAGAAGGTGGCCACGATACCATTATGGCATTACAGCAGCTTATAAAAGAAACATGGACACCGAAATCCCTCCCCAACGGTTGGAATATGGAATACTTTGCATCATACCTATACAAAAAACGAGATATCTTTGAATGGTCTAACCACAGAGGAATTAAATTTCTAAATGCAGTACATCAAATATTTTTTACAGTACTATGTCACCGTATGGCACCATATGCAGAACCTATAGTTGGAAAGACAGGGATGTGTCCTATCACCTTTGCTGTTCAATTGTTTACTCTGAGAAGATATTTCAGAAAGCTTTGGAAGGCATCTCGGATGGTATAATTATAAACGGGCAATCTATAAATAACCTGCGGTATGCTGATGACACTGTCATACTGGCAGATAATGCTGAGGCCCTGCAACGCTTAATGGACCGAGTAACGACAGCCTGTAGAGAATTTGGAATGAAATTGGATACAAAGAAGACAAAAACGATGGTCATCAGCAAGCACCAAAACAGAAGGGTGAAGGTCAATGTCGACGGAACAAATTTGGAAAGAGTAACAAGAACAACGTACCTTGGAAGTAATCTTGATGAAACTTGGGACCACTCACTAGAGATAAGAATACGCCTGGAAAAGGTACGTACAATGTTTTACAAAATGCAAAAAGTTCTATGCAACCGCTAGCTGGGCATCTCATTGAGAACTAGAATACTTAAGTGTTATGTTTTCTCCACCTTGCTCTATGGTGTTGAAGCCTGGACGATGACAGAAGCAAAACAAAAAAGAATCCAAGCATTCGAACTCTGGTGTTAGGTTCCGTAAAATGTTCAGAATATCCTACATGAGCCGTACGACAAATGCGGAAGTCTTGCGGAGGATGAATAAGGAAAGAGAGCTTATGCTTATAATAAAAGAACGGAAAACACCATAATTTGATCACATCATAAGAAATCAAAAGTATGAACTGCTCCAACTTAAACCCACATTTCCTGACTCCTCTGTTAATATAAATGGATATACAATATATCATAAAGACAGAGAAAATCGTGTGGGTGGCGGTGTATGCATTTATTTATCCAATATTATTACCACAACTTTCAAAATTAACATTAAGCTAATAGATATTATTGGAATAGATGCAATTCACTTATCTGATACTAAAAATTCTTTTTGCCTTAATTTTGTATGTACCTATATATCGTCCACCTAATACACTACTTACACACGATAATGTTTTCCTCACAAAACTTGAAGAACTATCATCTCTTGATAATCACTGGAGATTTTAATTTCCCAGAGATCACCTGGCCAATAACTTCATTATCTGACAACGAAAACGCTCATAATTTATTTAAAAGCTTTGTAGTAAATTCAAACCTGATACAACTCATTACACAACCTACTAGATTTAGGAATAATAACCAACCTTCTACTTTAGATCTAGTGCTTATTAACGACGAACAGCTGATTTCATCTCTCGAAGTCAGTTCTCCTATAGGAAAGTCAGATCATGCAGTTATAACGGCTCACATCCAGTTCAATCAAATATTACCTCGCAAAAATAACATTGTAACATGCTACTACCGACTTTTCTGAAGTTGACACTGAACTCTCTCAAATCGACTGGCATTTATTTTTTGCTGACTTAAACGACCCCTCGTTAATGTGGACTGCATTTCTCGATAAAGTCCACAATATAATTTCTACAAATACTACTTTCCGTAAGAGTTATAAAAACAGCCTTAAACCCTGGATAAATCGAACAGCAATTAAACAAATTAATCACAAACGACATCTATGGCGAAAATTTAAACACACCGGGCTTCTTAGTGATTTCCAAAGCCACAGAAGATATTCATATAACTTAAAAACATCTCTAAAAACCCTAAGACAAAATTTTGAAGCAAACGTTATTGAAAGTGGTAACATTAAAAAAGTCTATAAATACATACGTTCCTTCATGACATCTAAAGTTTCCATTCCGCTACTTCAAAAACCTAACCAGACTTTATGCTTTTCTGACAAAGAATCTTCCGAAACCAACACTGAAAACACTACCGTTGTAGCGTTTTTTTATTTAAAGTGTATAGAAAAGATTTCTGTGTTACGCTCCTGTTGTTTTTACCAGAGAAAACAATCGAAATAATATTTCAAGTTTTTTTGACGAGATTTTTAAATGCGTATATTTCTACCGATTCAAAAGTAAATATAGATGTTTTTTTGTCTGTGTTTAGATTCAAATATCGAACCTTTTGTTATAAGCCAGGTAAAACTCAAGTTTAAAATACGCACGTATTTTGTTAATTTGTATTATGTAAATTTATGATGCCCCCTGATAAAAAAAAGGTTTTATTTGTTTTCTTCGTTAAAAACGCAATAAATCATGAATTCCCCTAATATTAAAGTTGTTTTTCGTTATTAGTCGAGGGTCAAAAAAAAAAGAATATTTGTTTGTTTAGGCAATAAAGGAACATTTAAAATTTGTTTTTTTTGTCGATACAAGCGAGGGGATATTGTTTTGGTTCTTGAGTTTGTGGGGACAGGTTAGCTGCAAGACGGAAGGGAAATTTTTGGCTAGATTCTGGTAAAATGTAACGAAGCAAAAAAGTCGAGATTTAGATTTCAAACAGGGCAAACATGTGAGAATAGGTCGACGAGATTAAAAAGAGCAACGAGGTAGGCAGGTGATGTAAGGCAGCTCGAGTTGAAAGGACTTGGGCATTTTTCATAAACAGCCGGTAATTTTGTGTAATGGGTTAATTAATCAGACCTGTAAACAGTGGACTCTCCGTAAACATGACGGATTAGCATAGAGAAACCACTAAAAGGATTTATGCAGTATACCAGAACATGGTAAAATTTTAAAGCAGTACATAGGGTGTGCCACCAGCTTCGTGTGTCATCTGTTTGCCCCAACCTCGTTCCTGAGTATAGAAATGTTTCCTATGTCCCAGTTAGAGGATTTGTACAAGTAGCTTCCAGTCAGAGATGTAACAAGTTTTTTTTTTAGTTGAGTGACGAAATATGTAAATTTTAAGGTAACAATTCAATATATTAATTTTCAAAGTAAAGACAGATATTTTTTGGCTAAAGTAATAATTGCTTTCATTCTTTGTCATCAAAATTAAATGTGATACCTGACAGCAAGCTTAATTTGTTTTTTTGTTATGACAATTTTAATTTAATTATTATGTAGAAACGATATTTCATATATAAGGTTAAATTTATATGTTTTCATTAAGAAGGATCCTTAATTTTTGATAATCGAATTGGCCATAATAGAGTAAACAAAGAACATGTAAGTTTTTGATATTTGTATTATGTTATATGACATGTTTCTTTTATAATATGTATTTTTGATCTGTTTTGTTTGAGACAAAAATAAATGTTTAATTTGTATCTCTGATCTATTTTGAGTTTTATTTGAAAAAGATATTTTTTTTTTATAATTTTGATGTTATACAATTATTTCCCTAGTTACAACTAGTGGTTGTAATAGGTATAATTGGGCACCTCAAGTGGCGCCCTATATTAAATTTCTTGAGGTGTTTCCGTTTATTTTCATTCTGTTTGTCCCAGGAGATTTGTATAAGTACCCCTTTATTTCTTTTTTTGTAGTTGCCCCAATCTAACCCCCAATATCTTCAACTTATCCACGACCCAGCTCTCCAACAACCAACTGAGTGTCCGTATGCACTTGTTTCGATTATTTTGTTTGCCCAATCTTGTCCCCCATATTCTTACCCTGTGGTAAGCAAAATAGTCGTTACAATTTTGGCTCCCAACGTGCGAGGCTTTTGAATATTCCTTAATTTTTAGATTTTTGACCATTTTCCTGAAGCCACATATCTTTTTCAGTTTCCCCAGTTCCCTGCCATTTATATGAAACTTTTTTCCTTTTGAATAGTGCCCCAAAGTGTCTCACAAACAGTAGTGTATTTGTATTACAATGTATGTATTTTGTACCAACATTATGTATTGTTGTTTTTTCAGGTAATGTACTTATAGTGACATATGTATTGTTCTTCATATATGTAATGGTAAATGAAAGCAAATATTTGAGTTAAATATTTAAATATGAGTTTTAATTGAAGTATTGATATTGAAAAGAATTTAAAAACAGTAGCAAATTATACAGTTACTGTTACATTTATTTTTTTATTGATTCGACAAATTTTACAGAATAATCGGTTTTTGTAATTTTTTATTTGTTGGGTCATTTTGAGTAAATGTGTGTATTCGTTTGAGTGACTTTTGAGCTATGTAGTTGAGAAGTAGTATTATGCAGTTTGTCTTCTAATTAACCGTCTCTGAAGGTGTATTTAAATGCCAAGGGTTAATTAATGTTGTTGTACGAGGGGTAGTCATTATGAGTCGTAGAGAAGATTCGACAAGTTTAGTCTCAGTAGTAGACTGTTTGTTTATTGTGTATCCTTTCTTGTATCTGAATGACCACAGGTGTAATATTTGTGATCAGGAGATGCTGTTTTAGTTTTGACTAGGAGCAGTCTCATTTAGTTTTCGGAACAAGAGTTGGTTTATTTTGGTATTATTTAGTGTAGCTCACTCAAAGGTCAAGTTTTCAATATTATTAGTATTTTGTCTTTCCTTGTATGTACGGTTTATGTTGTTTGTTAGTGTCCATGTTGTCCCATGTTGTTTGAAACCATTTTTTCAGTCCTTGTTAGTGGAAGTGTGAACTTTTAGGAGACAGGTTATAGACCTCATTTTTGTTTACCAACTGATTACTAAGTCAAGAGCAGAAGTTGCAGCAAACTGATTGAGTTTTGGATTTCAGTACGCGGGAGTGCAAGTGAGACTTACTATCAGGTGATAAATGGAAACGGTTGTTTCTTAAAATTGTCATATTTTCTACCAGTTGTTGAAGTTGATTTTAGTTATTTTGTGTGTTTGTTTTCATCCAATTTTTGAAAAATGAAGTCCACTCAGGTTAATCATTTGAAATCAGGAGAGTTATCTTATGAGCTTTTCATAAGAGGTAAAAATGTCCCAAATAAGACAGTTGATGATAAGAGAAAGATGTTAAGAGCTTTGTTGGCCAAGGAGGCCACTTTGTCTTCAAGTTTAGTCGATTTGGTTAGTAATGTAGTAGATCCTGAGAAAGAGTTGTGTGAGATTAAGTTGATTATGGAAGATTTATGTATTAGTGCTCAATCAATAAATGTAGAATCAAATAAGGCTGATTTTGCTAGATTTGAGACAAGGTCTACACATTTGGATACCAGATTAGAGAATTTCCCTATGAATGATGTTGAGGAAGATGTTAAAAAGTTTGTCAATGAGTGTAAAGATGATTTGTTGTTGTTACAGGGTGATGTGTTAGAAAAACTAGAAATGTCTGATGATTTTGTAAAACCATCCACTAGTAGTCCAGTTTCAGTCCCTGTAGTTCCCAGTTGTACAGTCCCAGCCCCAATAATACAGGTTTCAACTCCTGTCATTATTTCTGATCTACATATTAAGTTTAATGGTGAGAGTAAAGCTCTTCCCACATTTTTAGAGAAAGTTAAAGATTCTGCTAGGTCTCGGAATATTTCCGAAGACATCCTGTTTCGCTCAGCTATTGAGTTATTTGAAGGTAATGCTGCTATTTGGTATAGGAGTGTTAGAGATAAAATTAATAGTTGGGATGAGTTGGTAGCCCTACTCAAATCTGCTTTTTTACACCCAGATTATAATGATAATCTCTTCGAAGAAATTAAAAGTAGAAAGCAAAAAAGGAATGAATCCATAACCATTTATTCAGCAGTGATGGAAAACCTTTTTAAACGTTTGGAAACTTATCCTAGTGAAGCCCAAAAAGTAAAAATAATGAGGAAAAATATTTTAGTGGATTACATTCCACTGATAGCCCTTCAAGATTTTGCTACAGTAGAAATGTTAGTAGCAACTATAAAACGTTTAGAGCAGAATGTCCTGCCCTTGTTGCAGACTACTAAAGGTCTTGCAGGTATTTCGATTGATGATTCAGAAAAGCCCAAAGAACAAGTTCATGTGGTGAATAATCAAACCAAGCAAGATAGAAGTGGAGTAGGTGACAGACAGGACAGAGAAAATTCTTCTAGGAGACCCAATCCCAAATTTAAGTATGAAAATAATAGACCCATTCCACCAGAGAATACTGAAATAAGAAATCAGTCTTTTTCTTCCCCACCTCCAATGATGCAATCTTTTTCGTCCCCACCTCCATTAATGCAGTCAGTCCCTTATCAAGCTCCAAGAAATCCGAAAAAGATTATTTGTTTCAATTGTAATAAACCAGGTCATATTTCCCGTGACTGTAGAAGCAAGTCAGTATCTTGTTATCGTTGTGGTCATAAAGGTGTGACCATATCTTCTTGTCCCAGGTGTTCAAAAAACTAGGTCGTGTACAGCCAGTCGGCAGTTGTACATTGAATAGATATAAGACCGACAGACCTCATAAGTCATCATTAAACCCAATTTTTGAAAAGAAAGGTTTTGATAGTCGTCCTCATGTTAGTATTTCCATTTTCTCTAAAAACTTTGTAGTTCTTTTGGACAGTGGTTGCTCTACATCTGTTGTAGGTGCCGCTGGAGTTGAATTTCTAAATTCTCAAGAAATTAAATATAATCCCACATCTACTAAGCATGTCAGCTTAGCAGATGGTTCGAATAAATCAGTTGTTGGTACCATTGATCTTCCAGTAGAAGCTGATGGTGTTTGTCATATGGTAAAATTTTTTGTTGTACCTTCTGTCCCTCTCAATTTCATTTTGGGAAATAATTTTATGCAGCAGTTTTCGCTATTATTAAACTTTGAGAATGGAACATGGTATTCTTCCCAAAGGAAGAATAAAATAGAAACTTTGTATTCTGTAGACCTATTGTCTACTTCGGAGAAAAATATGGCAAAGTCAATAGTAGAATCTTTTGGAGAAGTCTCTAGTTCTAAATATATTGGAAGAACCAACAAAATAGAAATGGTTATTGACACAGGTGATGCTAAACCATTTAAGAAAAGACAATATCCTTTGTCCCCATACATGAATAAAATTCTACATGAAGAGTTGGATGAAATGTTACGATTAGGAGTAATCGAACCAGCACAATCCCCATGGTCAAGTCCAGTATTGTTAGTTAAAAAGAAGTCAGGAGAGTATAGGTTTTGTTTTGATGGTCGTTCATTGAATGAAGTTACAGTTCATGATAGTTATCCATTGCCCCAGATAGATAGAATTTTATCATTGCTTAGAGGAGCTAAATGCATTAGCTCTATTGATTTGAGAAAAGCTTTTTGGCAGATCCCACTTCATCCTGACTCAAGGAAAAAGACAGCTTTCAATGTTTCTGGTAGAGGTTCTTTTCAGTTCACTTCTGTTCCTTTTGGTTTGTGCAATAGTGCACAGATTCAACAAAGACTTGTTGATGCTATTTTTGGACCTGAATTCGAGCCTTATATATTTTGTTATTTGGATGATATTATAGTATGTACTCCAACTTTTGAGAAACACATTGAGTTGTTAAAGATAATTAAAGAAAAGCTTAAGGAAGCAAACTTGACCATCAATGTTGAGAAGTGTGATTTTTTTAAGTCAGAGTTAAAGTATCTTGGTTATGTAGTTGGTAATAATTCTTTGAAGGCAGATCCAGAAAAATCCTTGCTATGGTCAATTATCCTAGACCAACTAATTCCACTGAAATTAAAAGATTTATCGGTATGTGTTCTTGGTACCGTCGTTTTATTAAAGATTTTTCCAGTTTAGCCTCCCCTATAAATGATCTTCTTAAGGGTCATCGTAGAAAGAAACAGCCTGTAGTATGGACAAGTGAAGCTGAACAAGCTTTTTTGAAAATTAAAGAACTTCTAATTTCTACTCCTATTTTAGCCCAGCCCAATTTTGATCTTCCCTTTGTTGTGCAATGTGATGCATCTGACACCGGTCTTGGTGGTGTTTTAACACAGACTATAGATGGTGAAGAAAAGGTTATAGCATATGTTAGTAGATCTCTCTCCAAAGCTGAAAGAAATTACTCAGTTACAGAGAGAGAATGTCTTGCTGTGATCTTCGCTATCGAGAAATTTCGAGGTTACATAGAGGGAGTCAAGTTTTCGGTCATTACTGACCACCATTCACTTCTTTGGTTAAATAAATTGTCCAATCCTACTGGTAAATTAGCCAGATGGGCCATGCGCCTAAGACAGCATACTTTTGATTTGATTCACAGAAAAGGAAAATCCCATTTAGTCCCTGATGCTCTATCTCGAGCTCACACCAATGATACAGTAGAAACTACCCAAGATATTTGTTATTTAGAAATTGATCTAGATAGAATAGACCCTTGGTTCGATAATTTGAGATCAAAGATAATCCGATCCCCCCTTGATTTTCCACAGTGGAAGGTGGAGAATGATTTTGTTTATAAGTTTGCCCCTACCAGAAATTCTTTTAAGACTAATGATGTAGAATGGAAAATTGTTGTGCCCAAACCACAAAGGTCTGAAGCTATGAAGTCTTGTCATGAGCCACCTACGTGTGCTCACTTTGGATTTTCCAAAACTTTGTCCCGTATTCAGGAAAGATATTATTGGCCCCAGATGCGTGTTGATGTGCTTAAGTTTGTCAGGTCATGTAAAGTTTGTGGTGCTCAGAAGACACCAAATTATGCTCCATTAGGTAAAATGGGTAAGCAGAGAGAGGCCAAGTTTCCTTGGCAAATAGTTGCAATAGATCTGATAGGTCCCTTTGTTCGTTCAAAGAAAGGTTATACGTGGTTATTAGTAGTTGCTGATTGGTTTAGTAAATATACTTTAGTCCAACCTTTGAGAAAGGCTACGGCTAAGAATATTGTTGAGTTTTTGGAAAATGATGTTTTCCTAATGTTTGGTGTTCCTCAATATGTGATTTGTGATAATGCCTCAAATCTGAACAATCCTATCTTAATTGAGCTCTGTAATAGGTATAACGTTCAGAAAGTATGGTTTAGTCCAGTATATGCACCTCAGTGTAATTTTGTGGAGAGGAACAATAGAACCATTGGTACAGCAATACGTACGTATGTTAAAGACCACGTAGATTGGGACAAGAATTTAGCAAAGATCAGACAAGCTATTAACACTGCAAAGCATGAAGTGACTGGATATACTCCAGCTTTCCTGAATTATGGCCGTCATGTTCCTTTAAGTGGAAACTATTATGGTGTTGATCATAAGGATCAACAGAATCAAGATATCGAGATAATTCCAGGTGACCGTAATATGTATGCTTCAGAAGTCAAAGGTTTAGATAAAGTTTTTGAAAAGGTTAAGGCTAATCTTCGAAAAGGATATGAACGTAACGCTAGGAGTTACAACTTACGTAGAAGAGAAGTCCAATTTCAAGTGGGTGATAGAGTTTGGAAAAGAAATAAGGTTTTGTCTTGTGCTGTCAACAAGTTTATGTCCAAACTAGCACCGAAGTATATTGAAGCAACTATCAAGGAAAAATTGTCACCAGTGGTTTATCGTTTGTCAGATTTAAATGGTTCGGATCTTGGTAAGTGGCACATTAAAGATTTAAAGCCTTTTGTGTCAGATGAGGACAATATGTCATCTTTAAGTAATTAGTTCATCCTATCCCATGTCTGTATTTTCGAGTTTATATGTTGATTTGATTTCATCCCTTCGGAATATTGTTTCACTTTTGATAATTTTAATTCAGGTAACCCATTTGGGAGACACATGTGAGAATCACATTTTGTCATATGTAGGTATATAGATTTTGGGTCTATATCCTAATTTTTTTTGTGGAACCGTTGCCGAATTCCCTGTCTCGCTAGGCGTATAGTGGAGATAGTAACGCCTACATATTAAGTGTAGAGCAATTTATTTTGGATTTGTGTATAGCACTTGGTTTAGGCAACGAGGTGTCATGGCTATGCCTGCCCGACAAATCACTTGTGTTACTGCTGTGAATGTCAGCGAGGTTCACTGCAGGGCATAAGGTTAGCTTCCCCCAAGGCATAGAAACTCATGTCACCTACAGTTCAAGTAGAGTCAAAAATTTCAGTCTACTCGACTTTAAAGAGTCTGGCGATCGATGGCACGCTAGCCCATTCTTTGTAACTAACTTTGTTTTTGTTGTTTAATCCCATGCTAGCCATCATCTAAAAGATATTATTAAGAAGTTTCGACTCAGTTAAGAGGTCATCTTCTGATTTGGTTTTTGTTGTTTTGCCTTTATCAAAAACTGGATAAGAATTATCCGAGTTTTTTCTTTTAAGAAGGGGCATTGTAGCGTTTTTTTATTTAAAGTGTATAGAAAAGATTTCTGTGTTACGCTCCTGTTGTTTTTACCAGAGAAAACAATCGAAATAATATTTCAAGTTTTTTTGACGAGATTTTTAAATGCGTATATTTCTACCGATTCAAAAGTAAATATAGATGTTTTTTTGTCTGTGTTTAGATTCAAATATCGAACCTTTTGTTATAAGCCAGGTAAAACTCAAGTTTAAAATACGCACGTATTTTGTTAATTTGTATTATGTAAATTTATGATGCCCCCTGATAAAAAAAAGGTTTTATTTGTTTTCTTCGTTAAAAACGCAATAAATCATGAATTCCCCTAACATAAAGTTGTTTTTCGTTATTAGTCGAGGGTCAAAAAAAAGAATATTTGTTTGTTTAGGCAATAAAGGAACATTTAAAATTTGTTTTTTTTGTCGATACAAGCGAGGGGATATTGTTTTGGTTCTTGAGTTTGTGGGGACAGGTTAGCTGCAAGACGGAAGGGAAATTTTTGGCTAGATTCTGGTAAAATGTAACGAAGCAAAAAAGTCGAGATTTAGATTTCAAACAGGGCAAACATGTGAGAATAGGTCGACGAGATTAAAAAGAGCAACGAGGTAGGCAGGTGATGTAAGGCAGCTCGAGTTGAAAGGACTTGGGCATTTTTCATAAACAGCCGGTAATTTTGTGTAATGGGTTAATTAATCAGACCTGTAAACAGTGGACTCTCCGTAAACATGACGGATTAGCATAGAGAAACCACTAAAAGGATTTATGCAGTATACCAGAACATGGTAAAATTTTAAAGCAGTACATAGGGTGTGCCACCAGCTTCGTGTGTCATCTGTTTGCCCCAACCTCGTTCCTGAGTATAGAAATGTTTCCTATGTCCCAGTTAGAGGATTTGTACAAGTAGCTTCCAGTCAGAGATGTAACAAGTTTTTTTTTAGTTGAGTGACGAAATATGTAAATTTTAAGGTAACAATTCAATATATTAATTTTCAAAGTAAAGACAGATATTTTTTGGCTAAAGTAATAATTGCTTTCATTCTTTGTCATCAAAATTAAATGTGATACCTGACAGCAAGCTTAATTTGTTTTTTTGTTATGACAATTTTAATTTAATTATTATGTAGAAACGATATTTCATATATAAGGTTAAATTTATATGTTTTCATTAAGAAGGATCCTTAATTTTTGATAATCGAATTGGCCATAATAGAGTAAACAAAGAACATGTAAGTTTTTGATATTTGTATTATGTTATATGACATGTTTCTTTTATAATATGTATTTTTGATCTGTTTTGTTTGAGACAAAAATAAATGTTTAATTTGTATCTCTGATCTATTTTGAGTTTTATTTGAAAAAGATATTTTTTTTTTATAATTTTGATGTTATACAATTATTTCCCTAGTTACAACTAGTGGTTGTAATAGGTATAATTGGGCACCTCAAGTGGCGCCCTATATTAAATTTCTTGAGGTGTTTCCGTTTATTTTCATTCTGTTTGTCCCAGGAGATTTGTATAAGTACCCCTTTATTTCTTTTTTTGTAGTTGCCCCAATCTAACCCCCAATATCTTCAACTTATCCACGACCCAGCTCTCCAACAACCAACTGAGTGTCCGTATGCACTTGTTTCGATTATTTTGTTTGCCCAATCTTGTCCCCCATATTCTTACCCTGTGGTAAGCAAAATAGTCGTTACACCGTCAGAGAAAAACCGCAGAATTTGTACGGCCAAAAGATGCTATCTTGGGCTCAATGTCTTTCTTAAATCCACAATTATATCGTGAGATACAAAAATAAAACTATACAAAACAATAATACGTCCAGTTCTAACATATGGGTCAGATACCTGTGCTATAACAAAAAGTAATGAGAACATGTTAGGATGTTTCGAAAGAAAAACACTAAGGCGAATCTATGGAGCAGTGAAGGACAATGGAGTGTGAAGACGATACAACTTCGAACTTTATAGTAATACCAGGAACCAGACATCGTAAAAAGTATTAAGATAGGACGCCTGATGTGGATAGAGTATGTAATGCGGATGGAACAAAATGACCCAGCTAGAAAAACGCTCCTTGATAGACCCATTGGTCAGAGAAGAAGAGAAAGACCCAGAACAAGGTTCATTGATAACATCGATGAAGACATGAGAAATATGGGAATACGTTCTTGGCGGAGGAAGGTGATGGATAGGAACGGCTGGAGTGAAATTTTTGAGGAGGCTAGGACCCACGCAGGGTTGTAAAGCCAGAATGATGATGATGATATATAAAACATATATTTAGATACTTTAATAACATATTTACAAATAACAAGTCTCCTAGGTGTAAAACAAAAATATTAGTATTTAGCTTATTTTATAGTTTCAATACTTTTAAAATCTGAAATTTCCAAACAAATTTTATACAGGATCTCCTTAGCGTCAATGGTCTCCTCGAAATTTAAAATCCTCGAACATTCTATAATGTAGGTTTCAAGATTTTCATCACTATTAGATTCATTCATCATAAATGAATTAGTAAATTGGGCCAAGTTTGTAAAAACGGAGCTAAAAGCATCATCCAAATCGAAAAGCTCCAAAGGCGGCGGTGGTAAGTCTTTAAATGAAGGTGGAAAAACTGCTGGTTGTAAAGGAGGATAAGGAGCTTCGAATTTTGGAGTTATAATTCGTAAAGGTTCGTGTTTTATTCCCAGTTCTTCATATAACTTAATAGTTTCCGGAACCAGCACGGTATTCATAGAATACATATTGTGATCAAACAGTTTTGAGTAATCTACAATATTCTGACCCACTGCATCACTCAGGCATAGCTTGGGCTTCTCAGCAAGCATGGCTGTTTCTGGTACTATATGATGATCCGTTAAGTCAATATCGTCATAATCTGCAGCGGGAAACACCAAACTGTCTTGTCCCATTAGAAAATCCATAGTAATTTCTCTTAATTTATCATTGTTGTCGTGATCAATATACTTATCGGAAAATATATGGCAAGAACCTAAGGCTACCAGCCTTCCTTCAGATTTTTCATTATAATAGAGCGCACCTATTGGCCTATCAATTGGAAACGATGCTAAACCACTTGTAATTGCGGCCAAACTGGGTTTACTTACACTCAATGTACAACCAAAAGGATAAACAAATTGAATATCATATTTTTCTTTGTTTAAAACACTGTTTACACTACCGTCGCTGATAAAGCATTCTTTTGGATGAAAATACTTGTAATAGTGTGTCCGAATCAAACAATCTATATTTGGTATAATCCCAAAATGCTCTAATAATATATTTATGTTGCAAGTATCATTAGGATTACCTTCCATTAGTAATATTAACATTCTACCTCCTTTTTTGATAAAGCTTTTCATTGCATTTATTTCATTCTCTTCAAAAGGTAATTGAGAACCAGCTAAAATAAAAACCAAACAATTCTGCAACACACTTTCTGTTATTTCTTCTCTATTTACGATCATTTTTGCTTGAAGTTTCAGTTTCCGTTGAAATACTTTAAAATTCTCGTTCAACTTGAATATTTCTTGTTTGGATGCATTAAATATAATAGTATTTTTATTTTCAAGTGAAATATCATCTGTAGGAGGCATATTTACAAATTATACACACTATGTTCGAATTGTTGGTTTTCCATAACACATCATCGTTTGAAATGTTATGGTTCCGTTGCTAGGTAACCGATAACTATGCTATAAACACAACATTAAAATGAACGAAATGGTTACAATTCCGTACGCAGTAAAAGTAAGTTTTTTGGCGTTTAAAGGCAGAAACTAATTATTTCAGCAAGAAATATAATAAAATTAGCTATCATAGCAGTTAATACAGATCTAACTTACTATTAAATTAAACATTTAAAATGGTACTTACGTTTAGATATATTTGTAAGTAATTAGGTACCTCAAAGAAAGATTATATAAAAGTTCAAACTAGGAGAATCCTAGTTCGAATTCTGAATCGAAAATAAAGCTGTTCTACTAAAAAATCCGGGGCCGAAAAAATGTACTGTAATATAAACCTAGCAATATACAGAATAAGTCATCACTAACGGGACGGAAGATTACAGCGAAAGGGTAAAAGATTTAAAAAATGTTTCACATTAATAAGTAAGTTGATAAAAGCTATATTCTAAAATTATATCTCAAAAATTTTGAGATATACATAGTGTCCAAATAAATTGCAGGCGTATCAAAGTTAAATTTTTTTCTTGCGGGACACCCTGTATTTTATTGCATTTTCTAATAGTCCACAAAAAATAAGGTATAGTTTCGTAAGACAGAGTATTATGAGCTATACCGACTTTTCTTAAAATGTAAAGTTTTAAAAAAGACTCATTCTAAACTTATTTAAGGAATTATACCAAATTTTCTCTTCGTTTAATGTCTGGCAGATATTAAATGAAATTATAAATCACAAATCAAAGCAACAATATAAGACAGGCGTACAGATATCTACGTAATTTTAGAGAAGGATACAAACCCCGAACAAATCTATGCAGAAATCAAGAAGGGCAAATAACCAGTGATCCAGAAGAAAAATAAAGTCAGTCTGGAAAACCTATTTCCAAACTCTTTTAGGGACACAAGAAAATGAAAAGGCTCCAGGTATTGACAACGCCCCCCCCCCCTCTGAGCTATATAAATTAGATGGCGATCACCTAATAGGACAAATGCATATGTTCATGAACAAGATTTGGAATGATGAAAAGATCCCTACTGATTGGAAAACCGGGATTATATGCCCAATCTATAAAAAACGGGATAAACTGAAATGCGAAAATTATCGAGGCATAACCCTCTTGTGCACGGCGTACAATTTTTTTTCTAACAAGGAATATCTACAACTGACCAACTATTCACAGTGAAACAAATTTTAAACAAATCGTGGGAATACGACATTGACGTCCACAACACATTCATAGATTTCAAACAAGCCTACGACTCAATTAATAGAAACAAGTTATATCAAATATTGCAGAGCTTTAATAACCCCCAAAAATACATCCGACTTGTAAAAACAACGATGGATTCGTCAACAGCAACTGTCAGAGGCCAAAATGAGCTCTGAATGTCATGACAGCTGAATATATGAAGAGGTAATCTCCTAACAAATAAATCAATACAGATTGCCGCCTATGCCGATAATATCAGTATCATGTCTCGCAGAACAAAAGAGGCAGCAGAAATATATTCACAATTAAAAACAAAGGCAAAAGAGACCGAACTAGAAATAAATATTCAAAAGACAAAAAAGTTAACACAGGCAAGAAACAGACGCACAGTTGAATTAGAAGACGATATTGAAACGGTAGAAAGTTTCACATATTTAGGATGCAATGCAATGAAAGTTGCATTAAACACGGATGGAACAGAAAAACCAGAAATCCAAAGGAGAATAGTAAAGGGAAACAAAGCTTATTTTTCACTCGATCATGTGTTCCGCTCCAAAAAACACACCGGAGATCGAAAATCAGGGTCTACAAAACTATTATCAGACCAATAGTATGTCCTGCATGGGTGATGACAGAAGAGACAAAAAGAAAACTGGAAGTCTTCGAAAGAAAAGTCCTAAGAAAGATATTTGGACCTATTAACGAAAACGGAATATGGAGATCCAGGTACAACCATGAACTCTACCAACTGTTCAAAGAGACTCCGATCTCAAAATTCGTTAAACTTCAGAGACGTCGCTGGGCTGGTCATGTAGTAAGAATGGAGACAGAAAGATTGCCGAAAAGAGCCCTAGATAGTAAAATGCAGGGCGCAAGACCAAAAGAAAGGCCACGGAAAAGATGGGAGGATGAAGTGTGATCCGTCGACGTTGATACCCTTACTGTTCCATTCTAGTTTCTTAAATAATTTGGGAGAGATGGTGTCTCTTGTCTTACTCCTTGTTGTAGTATTATGGGACTAGCTTTTGTGCTTTCATCCAGCTTTATCTGCATGGTGGCATTTTCATATATGTTTTTAATTATGTTAGTGTATCTTGAATCTATACGTACATTTTCTAGAGATTCAAGCACTGCCCATAATTCGATGGAATCGAATGGTTTATGGAAATCGACGAACGCCATATGAATTGAAACATTATACTCGGTGCATTTTTCTATCAGTGTTCTTACGGTGTGCAAGTGATCCATGGTACTAAAATGTTTTCTGAATCTAGCCTGCTCGATAGGTTGATAGAAATCGAGCTTATGTGTTAGGCGGTTGGTTATGATTTTAGTTAGTAATTTATACAGATGTGAGAGCAAGGATATTGGTCGGTAATTCTCGATGTTTGCTTTGTCTCCTTTCTTGAATAGTAAAATGACTTCGGAGTTGTACCATTCTCGAGAAATCTTTCCTTCATCAATTACTTTATTAAATAAAATATTTAATACCTGTACTATTTTTCTTCCACCAATTTTCAACATTTCAACTGTAATTTTATCCTCTCCCAGACATTTATTCGTTTTTAGTTGATTTCTACAAGGTAGGGAGGTAATTATTATTTTTTAAATATTTCTACATCTCTAGTAGTAGGAATAGATAAATAAACAAGCCACAAAAATTATTTATTTTTTTTGTACATATACACATATTTTACAACGAATCTATATTTTGCCTAGAAAGTAGAATTAAAAATAAAATAAATGTAATTAAACAAATTCAAATCACTCATCGTACTGGAAGTGCAGTTTCCCATGCTCACTGACGAAATATTTTGCAAATTACTCTCATCATTTACTTGATCAGTTGATGAATCTCGTCCCCACAGACCTGGAATAACTTCTCCATTGTCATAACGCCCCGTATCCAATATCCCAACAAAACAGTAAACAGCTTTTGATCCGCATTTCCTAAAATAGTTTTGTAAATATGTAAATTGTCAATTTTACACTTTTTTGTCTGGACTTAGCTTTAATAAAATTGTTTTCTGAAACTCTTCGAGCCCTGCTTAACTGGTAGTTGAATATCCTTTGTTTTTTCCTTTGTTATGCAATGCGGAGAATGGTTTCATAAGATTTAAGGTTATTTGAAAAGCTTCGTTTTCTACAATGACATATGGAACAGGATGATTTAATTGCTGTAAAGAACGTGTATAGGGAAGGTGCATCTTGTTGTCATCTAGACATTTCTTGAAAAATGTACTAATAAAACCTCAACCATTCAAAATTATTTTCTGACAACCAGCGTTCACGTATGTGAAATTATAATTTGTATCCACTACAGCCCACATCCCGATGCAAAGCTTCAATTGAACGGAATCCAAGTTGAGAAAGTTCACAAAATGACATATTTGGGAACTGTGATAACGGACTAACTAGAATCAGACATATAAATAAAATGTAGAATACCAATGACTAAAACTACTTTTATGAAAATGAAGTCATTTCTTTGCAATAACCATCTCAGTTTAGAACTAAGGCAAAGAATGGTTAAGTGCTATGTTTAGTCTGTACTTTTGTATAGTGCAGAAGTGTGGACGCTGAAAGTATCGATCATGAACAAAATTGAAGCATTGTAAATGTGGGTTCATAGACGAATGCTGAAGATACCTTGGACAGCAAGAAAAACTAATGAAGAAGTACTAAGGAGCGTCAACAAAGACAGAGAACTGCTAAAGACTGTTAAACATCGAAAAATGTCTTATCTGGGACATATAGTAAGGGGAAGTCGATATAAAATTTTACAACTGATCTTTAAAGGAAAAATAGAGGGCCGTAGAGGTGTAGGAAGAAAACAAGTTTCTTGATTAAAAAACATTCGTGAATGGACTCAGATACCAAATTCAGGACAATAATTATTCCATATTGCAGAAGATCGAGAAGCCTTCGCAATGGTTATCACCAACGTCGGATAATTCTGATATGGCACGCGAAGAAGAAGAAGATCCACTACAGCAACACAATACTAAATAAACCGTTGTAATTGAAATGTTCTGTGTCTAAATTTTCTGGTGCTTGAATAGTTACGTTTTTTCCATCAATGGCACCCACACAGTTAGTATAGTTCCACTTGTCGGTGAACAAGCTTTCAACACAGTTTCATTCTTCTGCACTTCGCGGTGCCTAGAAAACATAAAGAATTGAATTAAAATATGTTTTAATTAATAAAACAACTTTTGTATCACTTTAATCCTTGTTTAAGTTTATTATTAACTTATTAATATGTTGTTAGTTATTTTTCATGCAGTTTTTAATTTAAACTTGCTTAGAGTACACATATGATGACTAGAAACGAATTGATCGAGAGTAGTGAATCGATGTCAAGAACCACTAATCTATGACTCTACCCATGACGACGCCATCTTGTGGCGTTAGTTCCGTGACGTTCGCGTCAGCATTTTACTGTAGAGAAAAAAAGTAAAATACAACGTCAGTATAGAAGCTTTGCTTCAAAAAACATTTACTTCCCCAAAAAAAAAACACCTATAAAAGTTAAGTAAATTTGACTTATGCTTTAAATGTACCTATCATTGATGAAGCAGTAATAAATATATCTATTATTTGGTAAGCGGGTAGCAATTAAGATTAGAAATATTACCTCACCCTAACCAAGGTATTTATTGGTCACATATTGGCTACAAAAAAGCATTTGGCTCAATACCGCATGAATGGTTTATAGATCTTCTTCTTTCAGTGCCCTGTCCGATTATCGAACGTTGGCGATCATATTGGCAATAATAACCTTATTCACGGCGGCTCTAAATAAATTAAAGGTGGTTTCTTGATACCATTCTCGGAGATTTCGTAGACAGGATGTTCTTCGTCGGCCTGGGCCTCTCCTTCCGTCGCTCTTACCCTGTATTATGAGGTGTAGAAGGTTATACCTCTCTGGATGTCTCATTACATGACCGAAATATTGTAACTTCCGAATTTTTATCGTTTTTGTTATTTCTGTGCTCTTTTTCATTCCATGTAAATGGTTTATAGATATATTAAGAATATATAAAGTTGATAATAAACTGACCTTTATTGAGTATATAATAACATACTGAAAGACTAAAATTCTGTCTAGCGATGAACTCCTTATCCCAACTACTAAACTCCACTCAGGTTTTATTATCTCCACTAAACTCCATTCAAGTTTTAGCATCAAAAATAGCAATTCTGGAGTAGCGAAGTTTAATCATCTGTTGTATATGGATGATTTGAAATTAATGGCCATGGGTAAAACATCAAGGCCATGGGTATAAATATCTGAAGAGTAAAGCAAGCGTGGAAAATTGACCATAGGCAAATGACAAACTAAAAGTTTGTTTAAGGCACTAAACACACTCACACACTAACTAGCTAACTAACGCTAACTAGCACTAAATCTTCAGCGAAATTACAAACACACCTCACAAGGTGCACAAAAACAGCACCTCATAGTGCACTAGAAACAACCATATTACCACGATATTTAGAAGGAAAACTACTTATCGATATAGGTGAGCAATTAGAAAAAGAGATTGATAATTTAAGAACTTATTTTCGGAAGCAGGCTGAGACTTCTACAGTACATCGCGCGGTTTGTGCAGTATATGACGCAACACCGCTTAAATTGGGGAAACCAGAAATGCACACAAACCATCTTTTTAAGGATGTAATAATGCGCACCTGGATGGGTAAACCTACATGGGTGACATCAGAGGCGGCGTAGAGTGTGGGCGCCACGGCCTCGCGCCATGGAGATTTATGTATTACTTAAACCTAAGCCATGAATGCGCGAAAAAAGTGCTCGCGTCGCTATCGCTTGAGAGAAATCCCCGCTGCAATTCACGTCATCGCTGGCCTAAAAAAGGGTATTCCCCTGAATTTGCGTTCCTATTGCTTGTGAAGAATTTCCGTTGCACGTCGCCGTCCAATACAAAATATAATATTCCTCGGTAACTGGTGAAGTGATTCGCAAAAAAAGAGGCAAAATATTATTCTTTTTTGCTTGACTGCACTAGAAAGTAAAGTAGAACAAATGTCTGTGATCCTAAAATTTTGTAATACATCAATGGGCACAATAGAAGAACACTTTATTGGATTTCTCGATGTAATTGTGATAACAGGAGAGTATTTAAGTAATGCCATACTAGGCCAAGTAGAAAAGAATGGCTTAGATATTCAAAACTGCCGTGGCCAAGCATAGGACAATAGCGCAAATATGGTAGGCATAAGTAGTGGTCAAAACTCGAATGTTAAATATAAATCCTAGGGCATTTTGAAACCTTACGGTTGTCATAGCTGAAATCTGCTGTTGGTAGACGCCGCTAATTCTTCGGTGACAGCAAAAATCACTTTTTGGTTTTATCCAAAAAAATTATTTGCTGTTTTCAGGTTCCAACAAATACTGAGAATTGGTCAAAGATTAATTAAAACTTACCATGAAGCCTTTATCTGACAAGAGACGGAAAAGCAGAATCGAGGCAGTTAAGGCATTCTTCTTATGGTGCCTATCCGTTACGGATGTTGGGACACTAACATGGCTATTCTGACTTTGTTGACTGCTGCCATAAAAAGTCCGGTAGCGGTTAAGTTAAACCATTTTCGCAGGTTATGCAGCCAGGATATTCTTCTTTCTCCTGGATCTCTTTTCCCATGCACTTTACCTTGAAGTATGGTCCGAGGTAGGTCATATCATTGTTCATTGCGCATTAAGACCATACTATTTCAATTTGATGATAGTAAGATGCATAAAATGGAGCTTCGCAGGACACAATACCCGACTGAAGGATAAGAGATGTAACCACGAAATACAACAATGGAGACCATGGTTAGGAAAGAGAAGCAGAGGAAGACTAAAAATGAGATGGGGGGATGATATTAAGAAGATCGTAGGACACAACTGGAAACAAGTGGGGCAAAATAGAAGACAATGGATTGATTTGGGGGAGGCCTATTTCCAAAGTTGGATTACTTAAGGCTGAAGAAGACGAAGAAGAATCAATCAGACACTCTCAGTGATTATGATTCAGTATTAAACAAAAAGATTAGTTTAAAATTTGTAATATCTTTACATGTATGGCACGAATTGTTATCGCATGTTAATGTGATAAGAAAACCATGGCAATATGTACAAGTCCATTTGAGCATTGCCCTTAAACATCTGCATACATTTTGTGACTGGATCAAAAAATAATCGGCACACTGGATTTGAAAAATTCTTGTCTAATGATAAACAATTTATTGACTGAAGCTGTTATGATTTGCTGAACGGATTTAAAAAAAAATAGTAGCGAAAAAGAAAAGAGTGTTTGATTATGAGGACGAGAATCAACCTCTACATTGTCCTAAAAGCCAGTATGGAGCAAAAACACTATGCTTGATTTTAGATTTATGGCTTTAAATTACCATCATGAAAATTTCTCTTTTCTGTATGACATAAGTAAATTAAAAAATATTCCACACGAACAAATATTAAAAAATTCAAAATATTTCCACACAGTTCTACGAGTAAGTGAGAACAGTGACTTTCAACTTTACGAATTATATTAAGCATTACAAATAATGATCCTAATTTACCTAACTTTATAACAGACGTGAAACAGCTTCAATGTATTACAGATAATAACTTAAAAGAAATATACCCAAACATTTACATCGTCATTAGAATATTATTAACAATAAAAATTACTACAGCCTCCACTGAAAGGAGCTTCTCAAAATTAAAACTCATTAAGAACTATTTAAGGAGTATGATGTCACAGGAAAGACTTTCTACTGTCGCAATTTTGTCTATCGGGGCTGATATACATTCCAAGCTAGATTACGAGCACATAATTAAACAATTCAGCAGTGTAAAAAGTAGAAAATTTCTGTTGCAGTAATATTTAAATTAAATTGTTTTTTAACATTGGTAGGTCTTAATATCTGAAATATTTTTAGGTTGGTTGTAAGTTTAACTAGATTTTGCATGAATAAAAGTTTAATAATGAAATGACACATTTTTTATTTTAAAAAATCTGTTTTTATGCATGAGCAGTGGGCCTCACAAAATGTATGTTGCCCACATAAACTTTATGATGTTGTGTCGCCACTGGGTGACATCCCAATGAAATCAGCCAACACTTAGGATGGGATATTCCAACCAAAAATTACCTAAAATATATGGTCAAAGACCCTCAGGTCCAAAACGACTAATACTGATATGGATCTGGAAACATGAAGAATGGAAAGTGCCCAGACAATACCTACTATTCTCTCTACTACAGAAGTTATTCTGAAAAACCTCCTAGAAAACATACAACAGCATGGTCTGAATGAACATCTCTATAAAGCCATATAGAAAACTGTACTACTCTCAACATCCAGATGTGTATGAAAATTTTTGACAAATACTCCAGAACACCAAGTCCCGTAGGACTCAATAACACAGAAAGAGCCCCATCAGAGCTCAATCCTATTGATACAGTAGGTATCTGGGAAAACTGAATTTTCCCTTTAGAAGAAGTTAGAGTCATATGGCTTAAATCCAAAAAATACTAATAAAGGTACAGAATAACTTATAAGAATGTTGAATTTAGTTTCTTATTGAGGATAATGAGTAACCCAGTAACCATGTGTGTGTGCTTAACAACCCACTGTCAGCTATGTAGTTAAATAATATAAAAAAATAAGTCAAAGCAAGGATATGATAAATATTGGAAAAATACTAAAATACATTTATTTTATGAAGCAAAAGAAAGCTCACCTGAAGTATGTTTTGCCTTTGGAGAATTATAAAATCAGGAAAAACTTCTTTATTTCTAGGGTATAGAGAGGACCACCCCTTTGTTTTCTATTTTTGGGTTTTCAATCACAATTTCTAAAATGTTTCCAGTTATACCCCCAAACTGATTACTCAACTTTTCACAAAGTTCCATTTCAACCAAGCCTTTTAAGTCTTGAATTATTTCCTTCATGTCATCAATTTTTTTACTTTTTCTTCGTAATTTCTGGTTTAAAATTCGAATTTTTTTTTGTAATTTTTCCAAATTTAATTTATACCGAATTTTCAATTTTTTAAATTTTTTTTCAGAATCGTTAAGTCTTTTGAATTCATCTTTTATGGATATATAATGATCAACATCATCATTGTCAACAACCATTCTTTCTTTATTTTCCACAGCAGTGGAACATGTTGAAGTACTTGGTATACTCTGACTCTGAACAGGTGTATTTGGTACAATCTGACTCAGAACAGGTTCTACTTTTGAAATTTGTATTGTACTTGAAACAGAAGTATTTCTATCCAATACTCTTCTAGGTTTATTTTCTTTAGTTGAAGTACTTGGTACACTCTGAGTCTGCACAGGTTCAACATTTTTAATTTGTCTCGTAATTGAAACAGAAGCATTTTTATCCAATACTCTTCTAGGTTTACTTTTTTTTATTTGAAGTTTCTTAGAAAATTCTTCAAAGATTGATGGTACAGCGTTAGGTTTCAATCTAAACCGTGCAGAATTTTCTTTAAAATCCTCTGGTCTAAAGTGTTTATAACATACACCACTGTTGTTTGTAGCAGAGAAATCTTTTCTTCTTAGAGCTTTTTCCCAATTATTTTTCTTCTCTTCAAATGCCATTGGAAACCTGTAAATGTAAATTATTTATATTATCTTTTTCTACATTTTCAACATTTAAGAAAGTTAGTTTATCCAAATCACTTTTTTCTCATGGCAGCTCAGTTTAAGTAGAAATTGAAAAATTTGTCAATGACGGGAATTGAACATGGGCTCTCCAGTTTGTTAAGCCAGTAAACATAGCCACGGAGGCCACTTTTAGAGGGTGGTAGGATGTCGTTTTAATTGATAATATTAAAGTTAGTAAGCAGAGTTTAAATTAAGAGGTTTTGATACTCACCGAAATACATGTTCCGTTTTGGAATTTCTTGTTTTACAACCAACTACACTGCATGATCGAACCATTTTTACAAAATTATTCTAAACCACAACTGTGCCACAACCACAAAGATTAAACCAATATATACTACAAAAACTACGTCTTATCTAATTATGAATTAAACATAAACTCGTATTTGTCGAAAGATTATCTTAGTAAGATTATGTTTACAAATTTCAAACATTGTTTACATTTTTTGCCTTCTTACTTGTTTCACCTAGCGCCAAATATGTTCACTAAACTTAAAAAAATGGGCTTCACATGTCATATTTTCCACAGTGCCCAGTGGGGATATATTATATTCTGCTATTTATCTAGTTTTAATTATGTTTATATGGGATTAAGCCACAAATTATAACGAAAATTACATTTTATAATTGTTATTTTGACGTTTCGATTTCCAGTGCGAAAATTGTTTTCAAAAAAGATTATTTTAAAATTTTTAATAAATAATAATTAAATTAAAAATATATAAAATAAAAACATTATTTTAATGTAATTATAGCTTAATCCCATATAAACATAATATTTAACTTATACATGGCACAAAAAATAGTTTCAGAACTATATTGTTTATTTTTAATATTTAGGAACTTTAAAGATAATCTTATTCATCTGGCAACATCAATAGAAGGGGGGAATATTTCCCATATTTCGACAATTGACAGATTGATACGATACAGTGGGTAGCTAACTTTACGATCGAGATCGCATCGAGCTCTCTTCTTCATTCTCGTGTCAGTTTCTCTTTTCTAATTTGATAGTTGACTCACTTTGATTAATCTGAGTATTAATGAGTGGATACTACGGGGTAGTATCGAAAATAACAATAAGTAAACAAAAATAAAGGTTTATATTGACTTACGAATATAAAAAAC
Source organism: Diabrotica balteata (assembly GCA_918026665.1). Lineage (NCBI taxonomy): Eukaryota > Metazoa > Arthropoda > Insecta > Coleoptera > Chrysomelidae > Diabrotica > Diabrotica balteata. Next base: position 42,345,865 of record OU898278.1, read on the forward strand.
CCCATTATCATAGTACAAATATACATATCACCACTGTAAACATCGATTTTGTGTGTGTCTGTGTTTTTAATACAAATTGTTTGCTTTGATAAACTATTGTGATAAATAACGAAATTGATTCGTTAAAAAACTGTGACAAAATGGCCAATAAAGATGACCACCTTACTTATTATCGTGAGTTCTTCGAGAACTTTGCTCAGACTGTTAACCCCAATGACCAGCTACCTGTTAAATTGGCAAGTTACAAATTGGTGAGCGTCGAAATTGTTGGAGGGATTATCGACTGGACTACGCAGTATTTATCTCAAAAGTAAGTAAAAATGTCTTTTTTATGATAATTCAACTTACTATTATTGTATTACTTCCCACTTCCTTCCGGGCGAAACAGGATGAACACCGTACCGCTACTTGGCTACTTGCGCGTAATGACAACTGGCGATAGAAAACGTAAACAAAACAAATCCATGTACAAGGCCGTTTTCATAAATGTACATTTTTGGAAAAGTCAAAATAAAAGTTATAACAAGTCACGAAAAAATTATCTTTATCAGTAATCAGTATTTGTTTACATTTACTGTTTATTTGTATTTGGTTGCGTAATAATTGTTACACCTATTAAGTGGTTTGGTTGGGAAAGAATGTAGAATTTTATGCAATTTTTGGATTATTTCAAATTAAACGATGAGATGAAAAAACAGAGATATTAATAAAGTAAATACAGACGGGATTACTGTTGGCGCAATTAATTGTTAAATAACTGCTAATATAAATAAGAGGTGTTAAGCATATTATTGAATTTTCAATTAGGAAGAAAATAAAAATGATATTTATTTAAGTTAAATTTTATATTTTATTATAAATGATGTATCTCTCGTTACTTTTATTATTTATTTTGTTATTTTTTACATTGAAACTAAACATTTTAATGCTTTTAATATAAAATTAAATTGCTATAAAGTTATGACATTTGTACCTCATTGTACTTAGGTATCTGTTATGCAATTTTACAGATCTAAAAATTTATTCAATCAAGAATCAATATCTGTATCTTTTCATAAAAATTAAGTAGTATAGTTAATAATATCAGTAGCATAGACAGCAATTTCATGTTCTTGTTATTTGTGTAGGTACATCTGTTTGGAGCTAGAGATTAAAGTAGAGTTGTGAGAGAGTGTCTTCTTATGTAATGCTGTTAGCTATTATAATTATCCTGTGAGAATCAAATTTTTATAGGTTTTATAACTGTGTATAAGTGTGTCATAGGATTCTTTAAAGTCAATAAATAGATGGTTTATGTTGATGTTGTATTTGTGAGTAATGTCTAGTACTTGTGTCAACATGTTTATTAGATTGATTGTATAACAGGTTGGACAAAATCTACTGATGACTACTGTTAATCTCTTCCACATATGATGTCATACTGTTGTATATAAGAGAGAAAAGTACTTTATATGACACATCTTGTAACATAATTCCTATATAGTTGGAATATTCTTAGTTATTCTCTTTTTTATGAATAGTTCTCATGATTAATTACATTATCTCTTTTATCCTTTTGCATAAGTTATTTCCATGAAATCTATAAAGTATACTTTTGTTGAACTTACTTGTCTTGAACTTTTGATTATACCTGACCATGCTGTTGGCCTTACACATCCAGATCACCCACATGGAGAGAAAGGGGGTTGTCTGTAGGAGTTACTGTTACTTAACCAAGAAGATCAAATTTAAGGCACTGGAGACTAACTTGCACCCATCCTATCCCATGTAGTCATCTAAATTTTCAACTTCAGCATTACTTTATATTTATTGACAACACCTATTTGATACTGATGACAGTTAATGATACTGTTAACACTACTAAGATTCAATGTTTAACCATTAACACTCCTTTCTTATTTGGGTTTGGGACCAGCAATGGCTGGGTTGTTTTATGATATAAAAAAACTATTTATTTTTTAAGTTCTATTTGATTTTTGGCTCCTTAAGGTGCCTTTTGTTTTTGTATTACTTTTTTTAATTTGATTCAACATACAAGAAAGTTTAGATACCAAGCCAAAATGGAAGGAACCAAATCAACTAATAAAAATTTCTAATTTCTTATAAGATATGAATGGCCAAATCAAAGGAAAAAATTAATCTAAATAAATCTCTAGAATATAGGGTAATGTTTAATTAGACTTGAGATATTAAAAACTGAATTATAAAATTAATTCATCTCATCATTGCTATTAAGGAAAATTTTGTCAAAACAGAAAGTGCCCAATAAATCAATTTGGATTCAGAAACAAGTACTTTCTAGTAATAAATAAAATGAATCAATAAAATAAATTGGATTACTCAATATCAGAAAAGGGAAAAATGAAATTTTTTGTGATTGTTTTTGTTATGCCCATTCTATCCCTTCTTGTCTCTTGTAAATATATTTCCACCATAGCTCCTTCAATTGCTCTTTTTTTCACTTTAAGTTTTGATGCTATTTCATTCGCAAGTATTCACTTTTGGACTTTTTATGTGAATATTTGGAAAATGCATTTATTCAATTCAAGATCTTTGGCACAGCTATTTTTTGTCTTTCTCTACTTAGTTATATTGAAAAATTTTTCAAAAGAAGTTCAAGTCTTTTTCTATATGTTTATTTTGTTTTATTTCTTTTATTTAGTTTTGAGTTATTCAAGATATTTCTTCTACATTTTTTAATCATATAAGTATTTATTAATATTTCTGGATACCCTCTACACATAACTTTGGTCCATTGGAATTTTCAATGTGTGTAAAGCTAGCATATCCATTTTATAAGGCTGAATTCAGAAGAACACTATAAATTATTGCTATTGTATTGCATATTTTATTGCTAAGTAATTACTTGCTATTGATTGAAGCTACCTAGAAGTACCCAGAAGTTCCCCATCATCCCCTAGCTCAAAACACACTGCCACAGAAAACCAAGATATCAGCCAAAAAGCGAACCGCAAGGAATTGTTTGTTAATTTAATGCCGAAGTTTTATGCCAAGAAACAATTCATTGCCACAACTGTTTCCAAGAAACAATGATTATGCTAACTTTACAGTAAAGCTAACATAGCCATAGTTATATCTCGGCAATGAATAAGGCTAGAGAGCCCATTTTGGTGGCATATTTTATTGCTAATTAATTACTATTGATTGATATATTGACCCATCCCCATCATCCCTTAGCGCAAAACTCATCCCCGGAATTGAAACTAAAAAAGTGAACCACTAGGAATTCATTGCTAATTTATTGCTGAAGTAAAGGTAGCATAACCATAGTTACTTATATCTCAGCAATGAAAAAGGCTACAGAGTCCATCTTGGCAGCATATTTTATTTTATTTTGCCGAGGAAATGCTAAAGATTGGCTAGGTAATGCATAAAAAAGCTGGGCGCTAGCATACCATCATACCATGAATAATATTTCAGTATGCTAGTGCGGGAGGGTGCTAGTTAGAACAAACAGCAGAGTTTCTCCCTACTGTGACTACAGCCTAACACAACATCCAAGTTTTGACAAGACATGGATTAGCTGAGTTTATCTGATTAGCTGACACAACGGACAGGTAGTGCAAGCTGGTCACGAGCCTAGACATGAAACAAAACAGCGGACCCGCTTGGAAATTAATTCGGAATCTTGAGACACAATCGTGTGACAAAAGTCACACCCGATCAGATAGACTATCGTCTGCTGACAAATGGTAAGACGACATCAAGGAAGAACAAAGTGAGAGTACAACGAAATATAGACGAAGAAGAGGATGTTCTAGCTACTTCTTTTTGCCTGAAGGAGATGAGAGGTGCCATCCACCAAATGAAAGATAATAAAGCGGCTGGCCTAGACGATATACGAACAGAACAAATAAAGCACTTTGGACCAAAAACCCTAGAGTGGCTCGTAAACATGATGAAATGTTGTGTCCGTACATTCCAAATCCCCAAAATCTGGAGGAAAGCTAGAGTGGTGGCCCTCTTAAAACCAGGAAAGAATCCGGCGGATACAAAGAGTTTTAGACCTGTCTCTCTTTTGTGTCACTGTTTTAAGGCACTAAACCGGATCGCTGAATCTGTGGACACTAACATTATTCCTGAACAAGCAGTGTTCAGACCCGGAAAATGCTGATACAGTCAAACTCTTAATCGCATCCAACATATTGAAGATGGGTTTGAATGGAAAGAAATAACAGGAGTAGCGTTCATAGACCTGACTGCCGTCTATGACACAGTTAACCATCAACGGCTTCTGGTAAAACTCTACGAAATTACAAAGGATTTCCGACTTACAAGGTTAATGAAACGTGTGCATGTGCTTAATCCTACAAAAACCCAGATGTATGCTTTTCACTTTAGAAACAAGCATGCCCGAAGGACACTGGAGGTGGAATGGCGTGGTCAGATGCTGGAGCACAATGAGACGCCAAAATACCTCGGCGTACGTCTGGATAGAATTCTCTCTTATCGATATCATCCAGACGGCGCCAGAAATAATATCATCCACAAACTAACAAACACAAAATGGGGAGCACAACCACACACTCTCCGTACTTGTGAGAGTTGCATTAAATGAAACGGTTCGTATAATATCTATAAAATTTGTAGCTGGCAATTGAACTTATCTATTAAATTGTTTTCTATACCTTTTTATAATTTTTATATTATGTACTGACTAAAAGTCTTTCATAAGTCTATATTTAATATTAATTCTTAATATATCAGTTGAAAACGCTAAATTTTAAAGCGGATTTAATGAATAAGCAATGATTTACTTATTTATTACTATTTAGAAAATATTACTTTCGAATATTTTCTTTTGACGCAATAACTAAAAAAAAACTACTTAATAGAATTTAATGATATTTTGTAGGCATATCAGTGGCGAGTCAAGAAAGAACTGTATAGTTTTTGGTGTATATCAACCATCACCGCATCAATTTTGCAGTAACCTTAGCATGGGTCGATAGAATAAGACGAAATGTTTGGCCGATATCTCTATTTTTCCGCGGATGAGTTTTGTACTAGGGGGATATTCGGGTAATTGATTCGGGATTGATCAATGTACCAGTCAGCAGCAACTAATTAGCAATAAAATATGCCGCCAAGATGGGGTTTTTGTTATATTCCAATCATTAGAAAGAGTAATCTCCAGTTGGCGATAGCATTTGCGTAAACGATTACCGTGATCCGATCATTTTGAACTTTTAAACCTGGATTAATTTTGTCAGAAAGTGATGCTAGTGTCATTTTTGACAAAACCGTAGAGTTGAGTCTGCTGTCGTTAAAGTTAACTTGACTTTTTATAAACACAGTTTTGCGATGTTGCATGGGTGCTATGAGATCTACCCCTATTGAACCACTTTATGTTGAGACAATGGAACCGCCCAGTAAATTTAGAAGAGAATATCTCAGTCAAAAATGTCTCCTTAAAGTTCGTTGTTATAACACTTGTTTATATAATATTAGTAGTTTAAATTATTTCGACTTAACAAATAAATATTGGACTCACAAGAATTCTCCACTGTTATGCGAAGCATTTAGAAATACTGCAAATAAAGATACTGAACTTACAGTTGCAAATAAAGTGGTACATTTTGAAGACTTCTTTGAGTTACTGGATCAAGTACATATAATACAACCTATTTATCATGAGAACCCTTTAATAAGTCGTATTGTTTTAAACAACTATCTAACAAATTGGCCAAAATCTGTTTGTATTTATACAGACACATCTAAAAGTTCAAAGGGTACTGGTTGTGCCTTTTATATTCCAGATACATTTATAGAAAAAAATGTTTTAGCTGCCCACAAATTTCTCTATTTTTAGTGCCGAGGCTGCGGCAATATATGAAGCTTTAATTTATTTTAAATTGGCATCATATAGTTCAGCACTAATTTTATGTGATTCACTATCTGTACTTACAGCTATTCAAAAACCGCAACTACCATGTAGTATTTCTAATCCATACAATTTTTTAATTAAAAAAAAATGCTTATTTGAAATTAATAAATACACCAAAGAAAATACAATTTATGTGGATCAAAGCACCTTCAGGACTTACATATAATGAACATGTCGACCAGTTAGCTAAAAATTCCATCATTGATGGAACACTAACCAACTATCAGCCTTGTATTATAGTTGCTTTTGCTGGTTTAAGAACTGAACAAATGAACAACTGGAATATATAGTTTGATACAACCCAATATTCCAAAAAAAACCTTGGTATAAGAATTTCATCCTCTCTCGCAAATATATAACTACCATCAGTCGACTTAGATTTGGCCACGCATGTTATCCTGCACATTTATTTAAAATAAATATATTAGATTCCGATATTTGTCAAGAATGTCAGATTAAAAGTTACTTAAACCACATATTTTTTGAATGTCAAAAGTATAAACAACCCACCAACAACCTAATTAAAAGAATGATGGACAAGAACATCCCACTTCCTGTTAATATTCCCTTTCTACTATCACTTAATGAAAAGAAAGTAGCCTGTAGATGTCTTAACGTAGTGAAAAAAAAAATATATATTACCATTTCTTCAGCCATAAGTAATAAAACTTTGGACATAAGCCTCCGCAAATCAATCCAGTGTCTTTTATTTTGCGCCTCTTGCTTCCTCCGATCTTCTTAATGTCATATTAGCATAGTTGTATTTATTAACATAGTAGGTAGATATTTTTATTTGTAAGATGTATACACTACTATGTATTTCACATGATGTCTATCAATAACTGAATTATAATAAAGCTATAATATAGTATTTATTAGCATAGTATTAGCTAAGTACGGAATAATTATATTATTATCATTATATTAATCATGTTTTAATAATTCTTTAAATATTTATATGCATACTTCAATTCGATAATAAAACATATGCTGATTGAGACTGGCTGAATGACAATTGTCCAAGCCAAAAACAAAAAATTCAGCAATTTGTTTTAACCGCTATCTTCATTAATAACTGAACGGTTTGCATTGTATTTTTCTATACTCATGTCATGACGAATGCGATGGCGCCACCAAATCGTATCTTTAAATTTAAGAGCGATATTAAATTTTTCTTCATTTTAATGACTTTTGTCATTATTGTGGAATAAAAGTATAGTCGGATATAATTTTCCTTTTATTTTCGCAGTGCTGACGGTTATAGAAAAGTGTTTCATTGATTTTATGGAATACTTATTGTAGTTTTTTCTACAAAATAGTATTTAATTTCTTTGAAAACGATCTGAACACTTCATATTTCACATTCTTGTTTAAATTCAGTGAAGTATAATAAATGATACAGTCCGTAAATATGTACAAGGTATCAGAATTCAATATATGTATCTGTAATTTGTGAGATATTAAAAACTTGTTAGCAAAAATTATATGAAATTTTATAAATATACAGGGTGTTTCAAAAAGGTATGTCATAAATTAAATCACGCATTTCGGGGACAAAAATAAATTGATTGAATCCAACACCTTGGTACAAAAGTGTACACAAAAAAGTTACAGCCTTTGAAGTTACAAAATAAAAATTGTTTTTTTGCATTACTTATCTCCTAAACTACTTGACATTTTGTAATAAAAATGGACACGTTACTTTCTTGTTCTGAAAGCATTTTTGATAAAAAGAAAACAATAAAATCTAAACGCACAGAAAAATTTTAAGGGGGTGTGCAGCCCTAAATCTCCCCAAACTTTTGAGTACATTCAAATCTAATGAATTTTGGGGCATCATTAGTTTAACACATTATTTTAAAAAATTTGAGTTATTTATATATTTTTTTTATTATTAGGTACAGGGTTTCTCATTTTATTTTGACCCCCACTTATTTTCCTTAATTTCGGGAATCCAAAAAAAGGTTTCAAATAAAAGTTGAATTATTTTATCTGTACCGACCAACAGTGTAGCAACAGACCAAATTTTGTATACAGGGTGTGCCCAATAAAATGCATCTTCAATATTTCAAATGGGACACACTGCATTTTTTTATAGTTTTAAGTAGCCCTGCATTTCCTGATTACAAATATAACAAAGTGTAGCATTAGTTTTGTTCTATAATGGTATATGATACTACTATACTATACTATGTAAGAAAAAAATATATTTAGAAAGTCAACAAAATCAATGATTTAAAATATTACATTTAAGATACAATACTACATTTAAGATTACAATAGATGCTCAAAGTGCCCTCCAATGTTATCAATGCACAAGTAATATCTTCGTCTCAAATTTTCTAATGCGTCAGACATTGTGTTATTATGACCATTTAAATTTTCGATTTCCGCGCGAACTTTTTCCGTGATAGTGTTAATATTTGTATTTGAATCAAAATACACTTTTTCTTTTAAAAACCCCCATAAAAAGCTATCACATGGTGTTAAGTTGGGACTATTTGGTGGCCATGTAATGATACCCTTATTGCTGATTCACACATTAAATTGATTATTTAAATGTTCTTGAACGGCTGCGACATTATGTGGCGGTGCTCCATCTTGTTGCCATATCATACTATTTAATTTATTTTGTGTATAATTTTGATTTAATAACTCATCCACTTCTGTAATGACTGTGTCCAAATATGATTCTCCAGTTAACTTATAATCATAAAACAATGGTCCAACTATTTTGTTTTAAAATATTCCGCACCACACATTTATTGATTTTCTTCCTGACTTTTTTATTTGCTTAATTTTTCTTTTTCTATTATTTTTCTGTTCCCACAAATACCTATTTCTTCTATTAAAAATTTCTGAAGTTGAAAAATTTGATTCATCTGACCATAAAATGTTATAAAAATAATTAGGATCATTGTTCAAATTTGTAAGCATGTCTTGACAGAATTGTAAACGCTTACTCTTATGAACATCGGTAAGTTCTTGTACCGGTAATATTTTGTACGGCTTATAGTTGTGCTTTTTTAAAACTGTATGTATCGTCGCACGGCTTTTCTCTAATGCATTAGTAGCATTGTTTAGACTAGTTTCGGAATTTTCGAAAATAAAAATGTTATTATGGATTTAATCTATTATTTATCTATTTAATTTTTACCTTCAAAGTAAAGCAAAGTATTAAGATCTTCACCATTATTTCCTACGATAGTACGTTTCTTCCGTTCAAACATTTTTCCATTTATGACATGACGATAATTATATAAAAAAAAGGAGTCTGTCGATCTGGATAAATCAGCCTATATTCTCTTCTTGCCGCTTGCTTGTTTTTATTATTTTTTACATAAATTGAGAATATATCTACTTTTTCATCTGCAGTATAACCCATTTCGCTATGAGGACTGACAGTTTATAATAAATTAATAATTGTTTCATTTTCAAATGTCAGTTGCATACCCACCTATGTTTACCCTTTTGTAGTACCATATGCCATTATAGAACAAAACTACTGCTACACAATGTTATATATTGATAATCAGGAAATACAGAGCTACTCAAAACTATAAAAAAATACAGGGTGTCCCATTTGAAATATTGAAGATGCATTTTATTGGGCGCTCCCTGCATACAAAATTTGGTCTGTTGTTACATTATTGGTCGGTACAGATAAAATAATACAACTTTTATTTGAAATTTTTTTTGTATTCCCGAAATTAAGGAAAATAAGTGGAGGTCAAAATATAATGAGAAACCGGGTACATGCATATTTTCTAAATTAACATGCATATTTTATGTAAAATACTGCATATTTATACGCATATTTCATGTTTTATTAGAATATTTGCCTTAGTAATAAGTATAGGAATAGAAGTTTTAGTTATACAAACGTTTAATTGAAAATCACACATATTTAGTTCTGGTAGTTCGCTCTATTCAAAGCTAACTTGATAGTTAATGATTAAATTTAGATATTAAGTGCAAATGTATGCTACATATGTGGCATACATTTGCACTTAACTTTTTTGCTCTTTAAGTTACCGGTATTTGTGTTAAAAAATATTAAAGATACATAATTTTAACAAAAAAAAAATGTATACTTGTTAATAACTTCAAAACTCGACAGTTTTGGAGATAATCGCATTTTATCAATTAACTACATAATTCAGATTTAACGCAATTACTCCAGGCAACGAAAGAAAATTAGACAAAAACATCAATACTTCTGAATTTTGGTATACAATGCCTTTAATACATTTAATAGTTAACCAAATATTACATAAAATAAATATATCAGCAGGACAATTTGCAATAGGATTTGACAAAATAATAGAATGATTGGATTTTACATCAAACATTTTAAGTTTTTTATTAAATTAAAGTCATAATCAAAATATTTTATTTATAAACCAAATTAAGAAATAGTCAAACTAAATAAAATTAAACTTTTTGTCAAAGTAAGCGTTCGATATGTACACCATTTTCTTTAATTCATGTGTCAATACACTCCATAAAAGATAGTCTCATATTAAATAGCATCATTGGTTATTATAAGTATATTAATAAGCACTCTTTTGATACTTTTTTTTGAATTAAATAACTATAGTAAAAGCTCACCACATGACCAAGAAATATAACTACCACGAACTATCCAACGTTCAGGAAAGTTGTATTTAAGTATGCAAGATGGTGTACCATCTTTCATGAACCACATATTTCGCCTTAAGTTTGATGACAATTCTTCCAACAAATCAATAAAATCATTTTATAAAAAATGTCAAATTTTGTAAATAAATCTCACTATTCAAATTACAAGTTAATTCGTAACATGTCCGTAATGTCCGTAAAAAATAATTACTACTGGTTCCAAACAATACGTTTATTTAAAATTCATGTTTAAAATGCATATCGTATGGTTTGGTAGCATTTTTAATGATTTTTTACGGACATGCGAATTACCTTGCAATTTGAATGGTGTGATTTATTTATATTTTTTATAAAATTATTTTATTGGTTTATTGGAAAAATTGTCATCAAATTTAAGGCGAAATATGTGGTTTATGCAAGATGGCACACCACCACATTATAGAGAGAGGGCAGTGAGAACATAATTAAATACAACTTTCCTGAACGTTGGATTGTTCGAGGAAGTCATATTTCTTGGTCATGTGGTAAGATATTAATATAATTATTTAATTCATAAAAATCCCAAACGAATACTTTATTATTATAGTATATTTATTATATATTATACTTATAATACTTATTATAGATAAGCTTCTAAATAGAGGTAAACTCATAATTGCAAAAAGCTTGCATATTCATCACAATGTTTACTATGAGTTTCTAAATAGACCACTTTACATCCACTTTATTTGCTCACAAACTAACACCCAAATTATTATAGACAGGTTTGAGTATGAGATCTGGATTATACAATCTACTCAAAATATTCTATATAATTTCATATTTTATCAGTTGATTTCCTATAGTAGTGTCAGTTGGTCTCTTCTGATGCCAACCGTAATGTAGTTTCGCCTTTTTAAACAATTTTTAATTTGTTTGTCCTTATGTAGTGTAGTGTAATATACAAATATATGTTTATTACATTCTCAACAGTTTGCTGGATAGGTCAAAATTAACGAAGTAAGTCTGAAACGTTATATCACATAAAAACTTTTATCAACCTTTAACTTTTCGAGTTTTTTTATCGAAGTTAATTAATTTTCTTCTGTTTAAAAAACGTTTCTTGGCTTATTTCAGATGTCCTTGAAGATGCTCTAGGAAGCGAAAGTACTTGACAGGATTTAATTAGTAAACTGTGCTCGATATCTGCATTTTCATTTGATCAAAGTTCATATAATAGCACCAGGAAATACTGTTATTAAACATTTACGCCGTATAATATGGAACGACTTCTTAACAGTCAAAACAAATATTTTCATACAGAATATTTTCATCATACAGAAATAGATTGCATTATAAATTTGTAGTCTTAAATCGAAACCGCAAACTTAATTTAAAATTAATATTTTACGACCTTAAATCCAATTTCGAAATGTTCCTAAAGTATTTTAATCAATAAACTTCACACAAGACTCGGGACTAACTCATAAAATACGTTCAGTGCGGAACCAATTCGAATTGCAACTCATGTGCATGAAAGTATTTAAATACACTACTGCCCAAAATTAATGCACCACCTTGAATGTGCCATAAGTTTGAAGCCATTTTTCTTATGAACGAATAATTGGATTTTGATGATTTTTTTTGTTATAGGTCTATTATATGTTATAGGTCTATTTCTTGTAAATCACTGTATTAATGCTTTCTAAAAAATATCAACATTTTACCCGTATACATGGTGTAAAAATAAAGTTTTATTTTTCATCGTAGCTTGCAACACCTTGTGAAATTTATTAGAAAGAAACGCTACTCTTAATAATATTTTAAGATAGATTCATCCTTCCTCAAGATTTTCGTGAAAAAATGATTTCTTCTTGTTCATGTACCATGTCCTTTCAACGTTGGTTACCATCATAGCTATCTTAATTTTATTCACTGCTACCCTAAATAGCATGCTTGTATCAACACCATACCAATCTCGCAGTTTTTTCAACCATGAGGTTCTTCTTGGTCCTGGACTGCGTTTGCCTGCTATTTTTCTTACATGATATTTTGTAGCAACCTATATTTGGGACCTATCATTACATATCCGAAATACTCCAGCTTTCTCTACTTGATGCTTTTTATGATCTCAGTAGTCTTGCTGAAACGTTCTAGTATTGTGGAGTTTCGAATCTTCTCCACCCAGGAAACTTTTAAAATTCATCTATAGCACCACATTTCGAAAGCCTCAAGGCGATTTAGATTGATTTTATTCACAGTCCAGGACTCGACACCATAAAGTAAGACCAAGAATACGTAGCAGCGAAGTAGGCGGATCCTCAACGCAAGAACAAGACCAAGACTGCAAGACCAAGACCGATTTTGGGCAACACTAATTAGAATAAAGCCGATTTGGTTCCTAATAATTTTGTCCTCTGATTCTGCATTTGACTTACAGGTGTAGAGTCTTCTCGGTGGTAATTTAAAGTGGGTATTCGATATAATGAAATCGTGTTATTGACAGAACTGGACAAGTCGATCTCCACATTCGTTTCTGTTTCCCAGGCCATAATCCCCCACAATGTTTAAACAACGTCCTTTGCCGACTTTAGCGTTAAAATCTCCGAGGGCTATGGTATTTTCTGCTGCTTTTATAAGATCTAGAGCATCAGTAAGATCTTTGTAGAATGCTTTGTAGAATTACGTTGGTAATGAACGGCTTTGAACTAAATTTTACTAGCATTACTCTATCAGAAATGGGGATATAAGTTAATACTGATAGAGCTAAGTGTTTTGCTACTACGATTGCAACCCATTATAGTGATTGGTATCGGTATTTCCGGCATGGTACACTTGATCTACGTCACATACTCCTGATCCCGGCCATCGCATTTCACTTATTCCGAGGATGCTGATTTGCATTCCTTTCATTTCTTTTATGGCATTATATATTTTACCTGACTCAAACATGCTTCTGACGTTCCATGTGGCTATTTTGCAAGAATTTCGCATATTAACGACCTGAGAGGCCCTGCAGTCTTGAGATTGTCCTCTCTTGCCGGATCTTGGGTTCCGAGATCCATGATCAATAACGTTTTGACTTAAATTATTTACAGCCATGATAGTTAAAACTAGGAGTGCCAAAAGGCATTTAATGCAGTAGTTCTCCCTTGCTTTCTGCATCCTTATGCCGTTGACTAATTTGTAGTTTTATAGTTCTTCCGCCTTCGGAATCAATTTCTCAGGACAAAAGAGTTCCCTACCACTTACCAACTCGTCCGCCCGAAGCCGTTGGTCAGTAAGTGGGAGATTGCTTATACCGGCAATTGCTTGCACGCCAGAGCCTCTTTTGGTTTGTTGTAAAGCAAGATGCACCGGATGATCAGAATCAAGATCATCACACGGCAGGTGAAGTTGACATTTTTACAGGAGAGGCTACATATTGCGCATCACAGTCCCTTACATCCCAAAATGATTTCGATAACTCTATTATCAAAGATTATACAGATCTTTAAATGTAACAAGTTTTTATTAACATTTTAAGCAAAGAAAACAATACTGACATAAACTTTATTGACATTTAATACAAATAAAACCTAAGAAAACAACTTAAATAATCTTTAACAATTCCCTCTCCCAAAAACACTTAATAACGAATATTTCCACGCCTACATCTAATTTCGTCTTCACAGCGACGAGGCATACTTAAAATTAAGCGGCGTATTTGGTCTTGATCAATTGCATCTCAAACTTCTCTTACCATAACTTCTATGTCGTCAAGAGAGACAGGTGGTGGATTTTCTACGGGATTAAGATCAGGGCTGCGGGGTGGCCAGTTCATGGTTTGTATTACAGCCTCGTCAAAAAGTCACGGACCACACATGCAATATGTGGTCGAGCGGCATCGTGCTTTAAGAGAAAATTATTTCCTATGTAAGGAGCAAATGAAACTACATGGTTAGACAAAACGTCTGTAATATACCTTTCACCTATTAAGGAACCTTTATTTAAAGCCACAAGGTCCGTTCGCGCTGTCAGAGATATTCCTTCCCAAACCATTACAGATCCTTCATTGAATAAAGTAATAGGTCGGATATTGCACTGTGCGTAGCGTTCTCTTGGCCGTCGAATAACTCTCACGCGTCTATCTGAGCTATATAAGCAAAATCTCGATTCATCAGTGAACAACATATGCACCCAGTCATCAACATTCCAGTCAAGGTGCTCTTTGGTAAATTGTAATCTATTTCTACGATGATTTACGTTTAAAGCTGGTGCTCTGACTGGTATTCTTATATGCAGATCTTGTTCAGCTAGACACTTTTGTAAAGTGTTTCTAGTAATTTGAATAATATAAACATCTGCAAGTTGTATTTGTAAGTGTCTCATTGTGACAAAACGTTCTCTTATAGCACGAAACGTGATAACTGGTCTTGTGGTGTTGTGAGTCTTTCTCATCCTCGTTCACCGCCGTCTCGTTTAATTGTTTGTTTCTCGAAAACGTTGATCACCCGTGATATTGTAGTATGAGATACTCATAACATTAAGCCTATTCCACGATAACTTAACCCTACTTCAGCTAAAGTAATTGACTGAACACATTAATCTCAGCTCAGATTTCTTGAAATACGGTCCATGTCATCTAACTAACATACGCAAAATAGCAAAACGATTTTTTGAAATGTAAATAATATTGACATTTTAAAATTTCCTGTCAAATTGGTTGATTTTTTATATCCAACTAACTGCTTCCATTAATGAGTATTACAATTCGATAAAATCAAGTTATGCTTTGAACGCTCTTTTTTGATAATAAAGATATCGATGATTTTTTTACCAAAATGTTGAAAAAATGGAGATTTTTCGAAATATTAATAAGATGTGCGTTTGCTTTTAATAAATTCCACAGGGTGTTGCAAAATAAGATGAAAAATCAAATTTAATTATTATTTAATTATTATTATTATTATATGGGTAAAACGATGACTTTCCAAGAAAACCTTAATACAGGAATTACTTAGAAATAGGTCTTAGACTTAGTTACTTAGAAATAAGCACATACGATTTCATAGTATATTATTTACATTTTTATACTGATATTTAATTGAAAATTATTATTATTATAACAGAAAAATAGAAAATATGCAGATTATACGCACACGTTCGCATAATAACTTATCAGACCGTTAAGACAGAATTAACGATCTATTGTATTCCCCATAAGAAACGCATCTAGTTCAACAGTGTATGTTATTATATTACAGTCATCGATAATATGACGTCACGTCTAGTGTTTTTCTTGGCATAATAAAGCCTCTAGCACCATCAGTTAATATAGAATTGAACTATAGACCAATCAAATTAGTAAAAAATAAGAATTTTTTAGTGGAATCATTTTTAAATAAACGATCAAAACGTCAAACTCATTAGTTTGCTCATAATTTAAAAATTTGTCTATTTAGAGCTTTGACGATCAAACATCTTTTTCAGAAGAAAACGATACACAAAATGGGATATGCTAAATTATAATAGGTTACTAAACAAAAAAGTTATTATAAGATGAAAAACAAAATCGCTGTATTTGAATATTGTTAATAACTTTTTTATCATTATTATTAAAATTTGTTTAAATGTACCTGAACTTAAGGGTCTTATCATGTTTGAATTTGTGTGCAAAAGATGGCCAGATCGGTTAAATGGTTTTTGCGAAATTTAATTTGTTTATAAGATTTTTTGAAAAATGAGCTAATTTCTAAGGCCGGTCCATATTTAATATAATTATATTTCAAGTCTCTTCTTCTTTGTCAACCATTTTCCATCCACTCCTGAATGTACGTCTCTCCCAATTGCTTCCATCTTTCTCTATCTTGCGCCTATCTAATCTACTGTTTTCATGCCACTGCTCTTATGTCATCTACCCATCTTTTTTGAGGTCTTCCCATGCTTCTTGTTGTCGTCCTTGGTCTCCGTTCTAGAATTCTCCGTGTCCACCTGTTGTCATTATATCGGGCTACGTGACCTGCCCAGCAGGTCCGCAGCATTTCATTTTTGTAATTTCTTCCACAATATTCCCAATCTTCGTTCTACGTCTTATCTCGGTGTTTCTAATCTTGTCTCTTAGTGATATTCCAAGCATGATTCATGCAATGCAAGCATGCAATCATATTTCAAGTAAATAAATAAAAAAATAACAAGAAAAAGAGACTTAACAAAAGGTTTGTACATACCATAGTTATTAGTTTCTTTGTTTTGTATAATTTTTCATTCAAAATACGATAAATATTATTATTTTTACGTTTAAACAAAGAAAGAGCAAATTTAGTCCAGTAGAACCCTAGTTATTCCTTTTTTTCCTAGCGCTCTTGGAGCGATTAAATCTATTTTTAACCATAGTGCCCTATGATATCCCGTATAATAATGAAGATACTGTATAGTGCCCTTTAAGTAGTTGCTTTGTTTTTTTTTATCTAGATTTACTCGTTATATCTGCCCCTGTTATTTGATATGTCGCATGTTAGGACTCGATCAGTTGTTTATTTGTCTAAAGCCAGAGACTTCTTTAAGTCAATAAATCAAAATTTGTCTTATAGTAAATCTATTTTTATCTATGGTGCCCCTTGTTTGTTTTTCTATCTGCATATATTCGTTATATCCTCCCCCTACATTTGCCAAGTCGCATGTTAGGATTAGCATCAGTTGTTTATTTTGTATGAAACCAGAGGCCTTCTTTAACTCAATAAATTAAAATTTGTCTTATAATAAATCTATTGTTATCTATAGTGCCCCACGATATCTCGTATGTAACTATACGTTCATTAATAATGAAGAAACTGTGTACTGCCTTTTTGGTAGTTGCCTTGTTTGTTATTTCTATCTTAATATATTCTTGATATCCTTCCCTTTCAGTTCACGTATCACACGCTCCAATCGGACCAATAAAAAAGGAGATATGATGTAAAGCCCACTTAGCAATGCCGCAATTTTTTGTTTTTTCTGTCTCAACATATCTGTTACCCCTTCTCCTTTCCAATGATGGAGTGGGGGCAACTTTGAAATCTTAAATATAAACTCCTATTTTTTATTGCAATTTCTGATTATACGTAAACAAATGTATTCAGTACCATAAAAATTAGTTTTCAAACTTATTTATGTATATATTTATTGATTTTCTGCGATTACAGCGCCATCTATCGCTAATGGAAAACAAATTTCCAATGAAACTTGTTTACTTTTTTGCATAGAATTAGAATCTGCAATAAAGAATGGGGTTTTTATTTAAGATATTTAAGTGGCGTTCCGCCACACCCCTTAGGGTGGGAGTAAAGGTGGTGTTTGATGTTATTCGATATTTTTTTGAAAAATAATAAACATGTATTTTTCAACTTTTCATTTAGAAGTAGGGTATTTCTCGAGATATTAGACCGTTTCCATAAATTTTCGAGGGTATCAGGATAAATCGTTAGTGTAGGCTATGGATTATTATTAGGGCAGTATGGATCTTCTTATATGCTGTTTGTGTGTCCCTATGCGGGAGATTCATGTGTCAGTATTGGCGACGTGCAAGTACTTGGATGTGATACGAGAAACGATCGTGCGCGAGTAGTGGAGAAATCTTGCATTTTTTACTGCAAATTTCATAGATTTCATAAATTCATATTGTCATATTTCATATTCGTTTGTTTATTTACACCTTCTGTCACTGAAGAAAATGGGATTTAGGAAATGCTGTGTTATAAATTGTAAAAATACAACAAAAAATTGTCAATTTAAGTTTTATTCGTTTTCAACTTCAAAGCACAAATTACTGCAAAGAGAAAAGTGGATTTATATCATAAAAAAGCATAAGTAACATAACCTAAATTATGCATTATTCTTGCGCCCGATTTTAAAGTCAGTTTGAAATAAATAATAAATAAAAGTTCACTTTTAAGTGTAAATTTTAGTTTCATAACACTCACTTAGAGTTCATTTTAACCCAAAAATCAAGTTTAATGTTTGAATTTTATTTTTTTGAAGTTTACAAAAATGCATTAAGTTCAAATTTTTCTGAAGATGCATTAAGATATATTCGCTGTCCAAAAGTTTACAGGGAAAGAATTAATTGTTCAAACCAATATGATGATATCATGGGCTTAACCTCCTAATTTATGCATTTATGCATTAGCATTATTTATGGTAATTTATTTTTCTTAATTCTTCCACATAATTCTTCCATTCTTTTTTGACATTTGCCCCTACTAAAGCTTCTCCATTTGACTCAGTGCTTGGTTGAAAAGTTATTTGGTGATTTACTTTCTCAAATCCAGTTTTTATTATTGCATCCATATTAACAGTAATGCTGTAATTTAATAATATATTTATTTGTATTTACACTACATACAACGTTTACCTTTTAATAACACCGATATAACCTCAATCTTACTTTTTCTTGTTATTCTTTTTTGGGGCAACGTCCTTGACAGTTATCCGGTAACCTCGATCTAACATGAAAGCGCCGTAAATTTTGCTGATTTACGACACCAGGTGTCGCTGTTCCGAACTTGCACGGTCCCAATAAGTAGGACGGTACTGTTGGGGGTTGATCAGTCTCGTTTTATTTTTGTTATATTTCAGATCGAGTAAGTACTTATTTAGTAAATACATTTTTTATGTGAACTGTGCTCTGTGCACGCTTGTGATTTATTACCCGATTATAATTTTTAGCTTTTTAGCGAACTGTCAAACAATAAGCTTTTTATTATAAATATTTTTACATAACTTTTACGTAATAATAAAATATACAAATAATAAATGCATCTCTAATAGTTTTTTGTGGTAACATGTAAAGTCTGGTATATTATTTGAAATCCACAAGGAAAATGAAACTCTTGTATTTGGCTGTATACCATGGGTCACATAAACTTATATTTAAAAAATCCTTTATAAAAGGTATAATATATATTCTAAAAATGCCCTTTTGGGTTACATCACAGAACGTGTTCGGACTAATAAGCCCACCATCAGTGCAGTTACCATGTATACATGAATAAAGCCACTAAATATGTGGTTAAAAACTCTTTAAATTATGTTAGCTTTGTTAATTAATACATATTTGTTGATAAACTTAAATGGTGTAATTCTAAACAGATTTACATCATGGTAACGCAAGACTCCCAGGGGTTGCCAACCCAAAAGAAGGTGTCTCTATGGGTCTTCGATAGCAACTGAGTTGGCAACCACTGGGAGTCTTGCGTTGCCATGATGTAAATATGTTTAAAACTACAACATCATTTAAATTTATCAAAAAAATTAATTACGTATTAATTAACAAAGTTATCATCAGTTAAAGGATTTTTACATTCGTATTTAGTGGCTTCACTCAGGTAACTGCACTGATGAGGGACTTAATAGTCCGAAAACGTTCTGTGATGTAACCCGAAAGATGTATTTTAGAATACATATACCTTTTATCATCGATTTTTTAAGTATCAAGTTTTTTTTTATAATTTTCAACTTTTTTTAACATAAATAACCAAATTCGACTACATTGTAGACACACTTAGCTTTCGCATAGTTTATCAGTGCATAGTTTCTCCTCTCACAGTGATTGTTTATATCAGACACTTTCTTGTACGACACGTCTTCTTGTAGCAATCTTTCTTAATTTCAATTGAAAGAATATGACAGAGATAATTGACCAGATGACCTTTTAAATGGGACTTAAATATTACTGTCTCAGTTTTGTTAAAAATGCACATTTTAGCAAGTTTCAGGATGTGTTCAATTGTCACAAACACTGGTGTTTTTTATTTTATAATTAAATACAGGATGGTGCGTTATTAACGCCACTCAAATGAAAAATATTTCCTTCATTAACCAACCATCTGAAATTCATTGATACTAGGGAGGATAAAGGACTTTAAAGTATTTTTTATCTGTTGTGTTTATCTAACAATAATTTTGGCATTGCAGCCTTCAAACTGCCTCGATCTTTAGTTTATTTAGAAAAAAATATATTTTCACAAATCTACCAAGGTAAACTTACATCATTTGCAATAACTGTTTTTACCCGTTTTGGCATAGGTTCTACGAGCTTCTGACAATTCTCAGATATCCTTTAACTCGAAACCAAACCTTTTATCATTTTATTTGTGTAGTATTTGTGTATCGATTTTGCGCAGTGTAGCTTTGAAAATGGTCCATAAATTTCCAATAGGGTCGATATCTGACGATTACCGGGCCAATCTAAAACATGAATCCTTTTGAAAAATTCCATAATTTGCTTTGACTTGCGACAGTAAATAGAGTCCTGTTGAAGAATCGTTCTTCCTTGGGACTGACATTTTTGGAGTTCTGTTTCCAAACGCTGCTTCAACATGGATTTGTATTTTTGGCTGTTCATCACGCCTTCAATTGGTACCAAAGATACGGTCCGTCCCAAACCCTTCTTTCAGTGCGTCATAGTTGATCGAATTCTCTCTAACGCATAAAGCTAGAAGTGACAGAAAAAGACGTAAGTCTGTGATTATTATACATAGAACTTAGACAATTATGTATCGTTCACGAGTATTTGCATATTAAAGCGAATTCTACTTACGGATGTATAATTGGTTTGGAGTTTAGAATACGCTAAATAGATATCCAATCAATGATGCGCATAAATATAATTTGACGCAGTATATCTTGATCATGACAATACTTTCTCAATGTCAACTGATAAAATGATAATTGTCATTCCAGGTTAGTATTTTCAGACATTTTACAGTGAAAATTTAATTTTGTATTTATTGTCATAAAAATATTTTAAATATGCCGAGATATACCGAGAAAGAACAAAGACTACATACCTATTTAAAAAAATAACCTTTTCACATTTAGTCGATTACGATCCTGCAACTGTCAGATTTAACTAAAATGTCAAACAATAATTTTCGACATTCTTAAAATCCTATATGACGTCACATTTAGTGACGCACTGAAAAAAGGGTTTGGGACAGACTATACAACCCCCATGTATAAAAAACTTCCTCAAAACATTTTTTTGACTGGATGTTTTACGGTTTGATCAATATGCGATGGTGTAAGGTTTTCATTGTCAGTCTTTCTGATAAATTTCTACCGCTGCCCCCAAACTATAAAGTGATCTGTAAGTAGGACTTTCTACTGTCAGTCTGTTTTCCCCAGTCGTCTACAGTCCAATTAGAGTATTTTTGGCCCAGAATAGCCTTTGTTTCTTAGTTCAGTTAGAAGCTGTTTTTTCTGTGGACGCATTGTCTTCTACCATTCTTCAAAAGTCTTTCCTGAACAGTGGAGTCATGAATCACTACACATAATGCTGCTAGATCTTGCTGGAGCTTTCTTGGGTCCAATTTGGTCTTTCGAAGTAAAAATCTTTCATCTGCTGGTATTATTTTTCTCTTTCTTCTGCATTTTCCTAACCTTTTCACATCCATTGATCCCGTTTTACGTTTACGCTTCAAAATTTTGCTTACTGCCACCTGACTCACTCCACGCGTTCTCGCGGTTTCTCTTTGTGACATAGACGTGTGTTCACGTAACGTGATAATCTTTTCACGCTTCCTACTCGTAATATCCATGATGGAATTAAACGAAACAAACTCACTAATTACTGAAACAACACAAAATAGTACAAAACAACACCAACTTAGGGGGAAATGTCCTAAAACAACCTCAAATAAAAGCCAGAGAAAAGTAAGGTTATGTTTTCAATGCTTATTCAGTTGTAGATGTGTGGACAGTGTTGCCAACTGTGAATATTGAAAAATGTCACAATGATTCCATTAATTCGCACAATATTGCATTCTTCCCGTTCTTCTCCGTTTAACTACAATAATAAGAAGAGCAGAAGAGGGATCATTACGTATAATCCAACCAGCATGAACGCTTACATGCTGTATAGCATACAGCAGCAGTAGTTCTTCTGATATCAGAGATTGGATATCATTATGGCTATCCTAACTTTGTTTACAGCTATTCTAAACAGTTTGCTTGTGCAACTAACCACTCATTTGTATTTCTCATCCAGGACATTCTTCTGCGGCACGCATTCCTGCATTATGCTTTGTAGGAATGTGTATTTTGTCCCCCATTCCTGCGTTAGATGACCCAAGTATTCCAATTGTATCTTTTTTTATGGTAAGTATTACTTTAGAACTTTTGTCTTTTCGCCGTAATACTTCTTCATTTGTGCCTCAGTCAATCCAAATTATTCGTCGACACCACCTCATCTCCAAACTCTTAATATTCTTTTGTATTGTTCTGTTTGAGTGTCCATGCTTCCACGCCACCATACAACAAGGTACTAAACACATATGTTTTTAACATTCTTATTCGTAGAGAGAGACAGATATCACGATTATTAAAGAGTTTCTTTTCGTCTCGATATTTTGATAAATTCTCTCGTTTTTCATAGCTCCCAGGTATTTGTAATAATTTACCATTTGCATGGGGGTGTTATTTATAGTTTTTAAGATTAGAGATTTTGATTAAAAATCATAGATATACTTATAAAATATACTATAATCTCTATATCGTAGTTATTGCATACTCTATTCATATTCTCTAGTAAAAGTTCTTCCGATGTTTTTGACAATAGCACAGTATCGTCATATTGTAGCGTTTTGACAATAAAACTAGCGGTTCTAATTTATGTAAATATATTTATTTATAAGTTTACAGTACATCTTATCAACTAACTAACTCATAACAGCGCTGCTTATATATAAAAGTTATTATGTACTAGAATAATCTGGAATAGCCACCTTTATTTCGCTTGTTTGTCGGCTTGATCTCTCACGATACGTCGTATCGTCGGTACGATCGATCGTCGATACATCCGGAACCTTCGAGAACATACATCATCGTTCTCGAGATGCAACCATTATATGGGCTACGTCGAATGCATGTTCGTTACAATATATTTATTCCTTCAGTATAAAGTGTGAGAACATTTAGAGCAAACAGAGCTTCTCTAGTGTCTAGTCCTTTTGTGAATCCCAACTGTGTCTTGTTAATATCAAGTTCTAACTTTCTGTAAACACGGCTATGAATGATTTTATTAGAAATTTTTTTAATATGGATCACAGTCATTCTTGAGGAATAATACCAGTATTGTATATGCAGTTAAACAGATGTAATACTATTGTAATTATAATACTGTAATATTGTAAGAGTTGTCGTTTATAATTTTTAATTGTTCTGTAAGAATTTTGTCGGGTCCCGTTTCTTTTTAATTTTTTGGCATTTTCATTGCGTTTTCTATTTCTTGTTTTAATATATCAGTACAGCTTTTATACTTTATTTGTGGAAGATCGTCAGAAAGTAATTAATTTATATATACAGTCCATCTCTATAATAATTTTTTAAATTCATGATTTTCTTTCAATCTTTGTCCTTAAGTACTCCGATATAGCTTTTGTCTTTCTAATCAGAGCTATCTCTTTTACTTTTTTTATACATATTGAAGCTATCGCATTTTTTGTTATAATTTTCGATTTCTTCACATTGGTTTTTGAAAGCGTAGCTTTCTTATCGCGGACTATGGACGGAGCGCTGGATCTAACAGAGGTGTGGCGACTCTAAAAAACCGACTGTGGCGAATGTAACGACTGTAGCGATTATAACGACTGTAGCGACAATAACGACTGTAGCGACTGTAAGGACTGTAACGACATATCGCGTGACCACACACTAGGTTGTTAAACGGATTTAAACAGATGGAGTTAAACGCAGTCCCATGCGTTTTTTGATAAATAAATTAAAATAAAATATAAAATAAACTATTCTTCTTCTTCCTCTTTAAAAGCAATTCTGCTTGTTCATCGGCGGATTAATATAATACTTCTTCTGCCGATTGATGACTTTTCTCTTGCTATTTTGACGACACCGGTCTCTTTCATTCTGCTTATGTGGTTATTCTATTCTTTTTTTTTCTATTTTGTGTCTATTAATTTATACATTGTACGGTACATTTTCCTCGAATGTCCTCACTTCTCTTTCGGTCTCTCCATATAGTGTTATTGAGGCATCCTGTCAGTCTATTTCCTTTTTGTACTTGATCTCTCACTTCTTTGACCAGTGTAATTCCCAGGTATTTTATTTCGATTACTTGTTCAATACTGATGCCATCAATTTGTATTTTACATATGGTTTGTTCTTTGCTGACTACTATTGTTTTAGTTTTCTGAGACGAGATTGTCATATTAAATTCTTTTGCTCTTATGTTAAATCTTTGAACTAGTCTTTGTAGACTATCTTCAGCTTGCGCTATCAATATTGCGTCGTCTGCGTAACAAAGTATTTTTATTTATTTGTTTCCCATTCTGTATCCTCTTCCTTTGTTATATTCGGTTCGCTAATCCCAGTCCGATCCGTTTTAATTATGTTTTTACGAAGTTAGTTACTTTTTGACAAACTATATACATATATATATATAATATATATATATAATAAATATATAAATATATCGATGGTGAAAGGTCACAACCTTCTATGTCAAAATACCCAACTTTACAGGAGAGCATAAAAACTGTATTTTACATAAGTTTTGCAAATTATTATAATTTTTTTCATTACTCCGTTTTAGGAAATTGGTTTACTTTAATTTAATAAAGAAATCTTTGATATATAAAAAATAATATAATCATAAATTGACATAGGAGTTTGGCTACCTATTAGTATTCATAAAATTAATGACATAGGTGGTGGCAAAAGAAACAACAAACTCGCATGTTACTTTATTTTTCAGTTCGTATAGTACCCATAAATGATTAAAGATTTCAAAATAATAAAAACATAGTTTAATGTGGTAAGTTATTATAAAAATAATGAGCCGCAAGAGGTATAACACTTTTAAGCTGCTGCAAATGTTTGAATTTTGATTCATTTATTTTTGGTTTTTCCTTATACACTTGTGGATATGGGTCGTTAGATATTTTTTTGGCACGACGTTTTAGCTCCGTAAAAGCGCTGTCCATAAAGCCTAGTTTATAATACAGTCTTCAACCCCCTCTGTGGCTCAGTGGTAAGAGCGCCTACCTTTAAACCTAAAGGTCGTGAGTTGGAATCTCATCTGGGTGGAGAAATTTTCGTTTATTAAAAATTAATGAATGAAAATAATTTCTATCCTTGTGCGATCGGTACTCACCGGAGGGACCGCAGACGTTCGGATACAATTAGCGTCTCTTAGCAAAGAAAATGACGTCGACTTTGCTAAGTATTTTTCAATAACAGTAAAATTGAAACAATATTAGTAGTAGGTGCATACTTCTATAGTTATTTAATTACCTTTCATAATTCGGCCCAGAAAAATCTTTAAAAAAATCGTAAGTGAGATATTTAGTCCTGTAAAGAAAAGGTTTCAGTCGTGCTTCCTTAGTAACTGCTAGGTATTCGTGGGATAATAGATATTTCTATTTTTTAATTTCTTTTCAATAGTTGCATGGACTGTCACACTCCATCTAAGTGTACCCATGAACTAGGCATTTTTGAAGTATTGTGACATTATTCAAAACTGCAAATTGCAGGAGAGCATTACTGAGGATTTTATTTTTATTTTGGTAGATGCATCTATCGCTCCAAATAATTATTTTACGATCTACTCTAGGAGACTAGCTTACATTAACTCCTCTAAATAGTTTATCAAGCAGCCAACAAAATTTGACGATTTCAGCTCGCCTTCACTTTCGTCCCACCAGTAGCACATAACATCCAATGTTGTCATATCAAACACCGTATCATTGTGGCAACAATGCTTTTTTTTATAGTACAGTGCAGATGCTTTTAGGCAAGGTGACAACTTTACTGCCTGCATGTCAAGGCAAAGGATTTTGCACTTGTTTTGTACTCCTTTTTCCTTGTCCCTCTCTTTTTCTGCCGAGCCATTTGTTTCTACTTGATATGTGACGCATAATCTTCATCAGACAAACTACCAACACCATGCTGACAACAAGTTTCACACTGATCCTTTTTAGGTGTAAATAGTGAAATACTTTTTGAAACAATAAGTTCTCTGAAACTGGTTCTGGACAGTCCTTCTTGTCCCGTTTCCTTACATCTCTCTAAGTTCAACCTATGCAACTGTTCAAAAGAAGAAATTGTTGGTTCTAGGTAAAGCTTACTGCTGTCCTTTCGGCAGTAGTGGGATTCAAGCTTAGGTAATGAGTCGATATGTTTCGCGGCAAACTTTGATTTTGCAGTTTTTTCTGTGTTAGCTTTTCTTTTTGAACCACCACCAGAAGTGTAAGGGGTATCATTAATATCTTTATCAGATCTGATCCCATGTTCTCCGTTTTTCGCCCAGTTCTGGCAAGACCAACTATTTATAGATAGGGTGTTGCAAAACATTTCCTTACACACTTTTTTTCGTTCATTATATATTTTTAGGTAATAATGAAAAACTATTCTCTCGTCTATCTCCAGGCGTTGGACTCCAACTGTTTATTATAAATATGAATACTATAAAAAGTAGATAAAGCAAACAAAAATTTAAATTCACGTGTTGAATGCACATTGAATCTGTTGACATGAAAGGTAATAGTAATTTAGGTTAGGTGAAAAAAGCCGGACTCAAACTCCAATGTCCGTGGAGAACTGACATAAGAGTTTGGAGAAGTCTAAAACGAGTCATGTGACATAGGAGATCCTGGATATTGCTGCGATCTAGAGGCCAATTAATGAAATAACGACATAGGAGCTTGTAAACAGTAAAAATACATATCTATCTTTAATTTAGGGTAAAAAAACAAAATTGTCAAAAATTGACATAGGAGGTTGGGAACTTTCACCATCGATATAATATATTTTATAACAAATAATAAGTTTATATCGTTAGGTGGCGCCAAATGTAGGCAACCAACTTAAACTTTTTGTTAGCATTTAGCTGGAGTTTCTTGAGAATATATTTAATAAACGGTTATTATTTCCAGTTAATTTATTATTATTTCTTAAAGTGATGGTAATAATGCCGAATAAGCAATATTTAAAATGATTTATAATCACAAGACGTACTTAATATTGTGTTATATAATAAAGTATGTAAGATAAACAATATCATAATATTCATATTAAAATTAAAAAATATTATTCATCAAAAATATAATCCAATAGCATCAAAAATATTATTCAAAAATATCATAATATTCTATTATTCCTATCAGAAACTAGTTTTGGACGACCCGGGATTTTACCTTTTAATTTAACTTACTGTATTATGAGGATTATATAACACAATATAAAGTACGTTTTGTGATTAAATATCATTTAAAATATTGCTTATTCAGCACTATTATCATAACTTGTAAAAAATATTAAATTAACTGGAAAATATAAAACGTTTATTAAAAATATTCTCAAGAAACTCCAGTTAAATGATAACAAAAAGTTTAAGTTGGTTGCCTACATTTGGAGCAACTTAACGATATAAACTAAAGATAATAATAAAATTCTAAAATTATAAAGATAATAAAATAAAATTCACAACTTGTAAACAAACGAATGATTTGTCATTACTTTTGACAGAATTGACCTTGCGGAATTAAGCTTCGTTTGATTATTTTATTGACACCCCGAGTTTGGTTAAAGTCTTCGTGAGAGAGATAGGCTCTCATTTCTCTTTATTAACTCGCTGGAGTTAAAGTGATGGGGAAATGAACCAAGGTCATTCATATAAGTTTCCAGGGCATGATTTCATCCATGATCAACTTGGAAGAGTCTCAACGAATCTCCTTATCTTATTCCGCTGCCTATTTCTTTAGGTTCTGTAAGTTGTCCATCTATTCTGACTTCTATTTTGTTATTTTGGTAAATGTTTTCGATAATTTTTATAATATTTAGGGGAACTTCTCTATTATACAGAAGATGGATTACATATTTGAGTCTTCTCTGTCAAACGCTTTCTTTAGGTCAATTAGACACAGAAATGGTGGTCTATTATACTCTAGTGATTTCTTAGTAATTTGCTTTATAACGAATATTGCATCTGTACACGATCTCCTACTACAAAAACCCTGTTGCTCATCTGCTAAACTTATCCTCTGATTTATTAGTACTTAGAGTATTTTTCTTTGTCAAAAACGTGAGCTCTGCTCCATCAACAAATCCACTGGTAGATCCTGCGTGCAATAAAACGAACCGTGCACCACGAGCTGTTCGAGCTTTTAATCCTGTTGTCAGACCACGAACAAAAGCATCGCAATAAGATGTAGTTATTTTATCAACCCATTCTTTTTTCACACTGTGTCCGATATTTACCCATGATTAATCCAAATACACTATGTTGTATCCTTCTGCACGGTATTTACGAATTGCGCGTAAATAACGATGACGCCACGAGATGATTTCTGGTTTTTCAATCAAAATTGAATTTCTGCCTCGTTTTATAAACACAAAATCCATATTACGCAGCAAGCGATCTAGCGTGGCCCGTGAAAAGTTGGGCAATCTAAATCTAAACGCTTCAGTTTAGGAACAATTTTCCTATTTTTTCCTTATATATTTATCCATATAAAATAGGATATAATCCTTTAATTTAGATTTCTCATCTCCTACCAACACAATTATCAACTCTTCCGGACGCAGATGTTTGTCAGTTTCTGTTTCATTACCTTCAAAGAATATGCTTTTCCTTATTCTCCATTCTATTGGGAATACTCATTCTCTCTCATTTTCATTGTTATTTAGATAATCACATACAATACAATTGGAATAGGAGAGGAAGTAATGTTATCTAATTATTATTTTTATAATTAGTATTATTTTTTGGTCACGAGATTATCTTACTTAAATCCGCTCACACAATATTGCACATAATTATCACGGGAACTAAGTGAAATTGCAAATGTTTACATTTTGCCCCCTTATTTGTGTCCAGCGGACAACGAGGACACTAAACTTTAAAAATCGGCTTCACTAAAGGTCGATTCAAACACATCAGTCACGTCTCGTCACAGTCCCGGCGCCGAACCGAACAATCCGTCATATAAAATATTCTTTAATAGAAATATGCCGCCGGTATTCACATTAATCAGTTGACGAACAGTTTCCCAGTTGTCAGATAATTAATAGTTCTGTGACCAAAAAAGACCGGTTCGGCGCCGGGACTATGACGGGACTGATGTGTTTGAATCGACCTTTATTGTCGTCCAGTTGTACATCTACTACATCTATGGTTGTTAATCAAAATAGGACTTTTCATTAGCCGCCATGTTTTTCGTACAGATTTGATAATGACGTATCTATTATACGTCATGCATTTGTCAATTTATAAATAACTGTTTATTAAATAATATTTTTTATTTAATAAATAAATAAGGCTTTAGAAAAGTTAAAAAACGATATATGTATTGTCTTTAAATGATTTAGACAGTGTATGACTCTTCCATATTCGTACAGGTATCATAATAATAATCGATTAAAAAAATTGGTTTGCAAAATGTCTGTTCGAAAAAATGGCTGACACTATTTTGGATGAAAAGTCCTATTAATGAATATACCATCGAGTTAGAATCTAGAGTCTGCAACAGTAAGTTGTTCAGCTGTTAATAATTATAATAATGAGCGACAGATATTTTTGTGGTGTATATTTCCGACGATGACTCGCTCAAAATATTCCTAAACAGACTGTACCAAATTTCAGGGCTCTAAGACTTTTCCTATGAAGAGTGGTACAATTTGTGAAAATACTAGTTTATTGTATACGTTAAAATGAAAATAACTATAATTATTAAAAAAATCTGTAAATCTATTTAAATTATCAATGTGATCTAACAAGTTAGTTTTAAATAAGCCCGTCCAATTAGTTTTTATCATGCCTATCAGCCACTTAAATAATTATGATTAATATAAAATATATTTAATTACATTAGTATCATATTTCTCTTTTATTTTGACAACGACATTTCCGTATTCAAAGCACCACGTGTTTTCAACATTATTGAATTATCGGAACGTTCCTCGTAATATCAAGTGGCACGGAGCCATTATATCGGAATCCGACGACCCGGGATTTCATCGACTTGCTTTTGCGCAGTTAACGGTGTGCAGTTGGCAACGGCGCCCATTTCTCCTGTTTGTTAACGAATGCCGGTTGTCGACCATCATTCGATCTTTGTCAATAATTTTGTGGTGCTAGGTGGCAAAATAATTTTAATTTTCCAAACATCTGGGTTGTTCTCGAACCACAATAACACGTAAGTAAGCAAGTTTTGTTATTTCACGCATCTAGTCGACTCGATAACGATGCATATGATTTCACAAAAGGTGTGTAAATGCTTGTACAACATAACCTTTGATTTTTCTAGATTCTTATGACCTCATGATGAATTTGAGCGAATGGAGGCCTCAAGAAAGCATAATAAAAAACATCGAAGAGACTTTGCAGTTAGCATTAGTACCAAATAGCGATGCTCAGAAAACTGTTCAGGACAGGCTAATTCTTATGAAAAATTTGACAGACTTCCCAAATTATCTGTTATTCATTTTGGGAAATCCAAGTTTTTCCGAAGATATTAGATCCCTTAGTGGAATTGTACTGAAAAATAATATCCAAACATCACATGCTTCATTAAGTTCAGAATATTTAATGAAAATTAAAAATGAATGTCTTCGCCTATTGAAAGATCCTTCAAGAGATGTGAGAATCAGTATCAGTAACATCATTGTGATAATTGCTAAAGATAACCTAAAAACTTGGCCAGAATTAGTTCCTTACCTAACTAAAGGATTTGTAGCTCAAGATGAATTCAGTGAGGTAGCATTAACAACATTATTTAAAGTGTGTGAAGAATTAATAAACAGTCAAAAACCTCAAGATGAAATTTACAAGATAACCAAAGAAGTTTTTCCAAAATTTGTAGAATTTGTGGGTCTAGAAAAATGTAATGTTCGTCAAAATATAGTAAGACTCACAAATCAGTTTCTTCAAGATTATTTTTTGGTGATGAAGCAATCCATTGACTTGGGAGTATATTTACGCCATGTTATGCAGCTAGCCAACTCTGATGACCTGGAAATACAAAAATGTGTGTGCCATACCTTTGTTATTTATATTGACAATCATGAAGAGACACTGTTGCCCCATCTGCATGATATAATCTGTTATTTATTAGAAAAATGCTATCACCAAGATCAAGATGTAGCTTTGCAAGCGTGTGAGTTTTGGTTAGCTTCAACTAAAATTAATACATGTAAGGATATTCTTACACCATACATTGAAAAACTACTTCCTACTCTCTTAAAAAATATGCGCTATTCTGACTCTGAATTAAATATGATTAAAGATAGCTTGGGTTCAGATGCAAATAAAAAGGATCTATCAAAGGACATTTCTCCCTTTCATTTTAGAGATCGAAATAATTCAACTGAAGGAGAAGAGTACTACAGTGATGAAGAGGGTGAAGACCAAAGTGATGATTTTGATGATTTCTACGTTGGATGGACATTGAGAAAGTGCAGCGCAGCTTCCTTAGACTCTATAGCGGTAAAGTTTGGTGATGAAATACTCCCCCTGCTTATTCCTCTAATTAGTGAAATGTTACAGAATCCTGATCATTTGATTAAAGAATCAGCCATATTAGCTTTAGGTGCGATTGCAGAAGGTTGTTTCAATGGTTTAAAATCTGAGCTGCCTGAACTTGTTCAATTTTTAATACATTGCATGAATGATGAGCATTCTGTTGTGAGAGTTATTACTTGTTGGACATTGAGTAGGTATGTGTCTTGGATTGTGAATGTTAGAGCAGATAACCCAGAAGAATATTTTGTACCTGTGATGACTATACTGTTAAAACATTTTGTTGATGAGAATAAAAGGGTGCAGCGAGCTGCCATCTCTGCTTTTTGTATATTTCAGGAAGAGGCTCAGTTAAAATTAATTCCGTACATCGATTTTATTTTGGAAGGTTTTAAATATGGATTTGAACAATTTCATTGTCGTAGTTTGTATTTGTTATATGATGCTATAGGAGTTTTAGCACAGTCTGTTGGTAATAATTTAAGTAAAGAGGATTATGTCAATAAGTTACTTCCACCTTTGATGAACAAATTTACTGAACTCAAAAATTTCTATGATGACCATTTTATTGCAGTTTTGGAATGTCTGTCTAATGTTATACCTGCTTTAGAAGCATCATTTGTACCTTATTCTGAAATTGTTTATTGGCACTGTTTACAACTTATTAATGACACCCTTATTGCTTCAGTTAATTATCAACAGAATCCAAATGAATATGATCCACCAGACAAGGAACCTATGAATGTTGCGCATGATGTTTTGTACAGTATGGCTCTAGGATTAAAAACATATTTTGTGAAATATGTTACTAACAGTAATCTTATATATTTGCTGTACACTACAATGCAAGACAGTTCAAATTTAATCAGACAAACTTCTATTGCTCTGTATGGAGAGCTAATAGCATTGTGTTATCCATTTTTAGCTTCTAGTGTCAATGAGTACATTCCACTGATTATTAAAAATCTAGATGAACATACTGATGGTGTCTGTAATAATGCTGCATGGGTGATTGGAAAGTTATGTGCTGTTATGGGCAATGGAATCCAACCTTTCCTTCCAGAAATCCTTAATGCCTTTGTTCATATATTAAGAACACCAGCTGTAGCTCGTACCATGCACAAAACTGTAGCTATTTCCTTATGCATTGTATTCTATGTGTGCCCTGATGTGACTATTCCAGAAATGGATGTGATTGTTAAGAATTGCTGTATGTTAGTTCGAAATGTTAGGGATTCAGATGAGAAGGATCTTGCTTTTCGAGGCTTGTGTGAGGTGATTATAAGGCATCCAGAATTCAACAAGAACTACTTCATCTTCTTTTGTGATGCTGCAGCTTCCTGGATCAATATCCGTGTAGATTTGAAGCAGACAATCCGCACTGTTTTATTGGGATTTAAACAACAATGTGGTGAGGAAAACTGGCGGCAATTTTATTGTCAGTTTCCTGAAGCTCTAAAACTTAAACTTCAAGAGTTATATGGGGTATGAAATAAACATTCTACAAAAAACGGGGAATTCGACATATGGGTGGGAAAGCTTGAGTGCACCTGCCTTGAGTTTATCGCGTAATAGTATTTAAATATCGTCCGTGAGGGAGGGGCGTCTTGCCGGTATCTTAGAGTCACGCGTTTTAAAAAAATCGAGAAGGATTTTTTTAGACAGATTAATTTTTTGTTTTATGGGTAGTTTCTTAGTAAATCAACTAAATAATGTTTATTTAATTATTTTTAAGATATTCTATAACAAATATGATAATTTACATCAGTACTTAGGTAGTGTAAGTGTTTTTATTTAACAATTTCTTTGTTACAGAATTGTACATTTAAGACTTGAATTAATTAATTCATCTTTAGGTAAATAAATGGAAACAGAATATTACATATTTTGGTTTTCTTTTTAACATCTCATAATGTTACAAGTAACACTCAAGTATTTGTGGATTTCATTTATAGATTGAAACATTTTTCACTTGTCCTGTTTTCAGGTTTACTGACTTACTATCATTGTCTTTCAAATAACTGGCCTTAAGATTTTTATGTGCACAGAAGGTTATAATATGTTGATAAACAAGGTATTATTTGATAAGCTTTCTTAATTTCTAAAAGTGTGAATATTTGTCTTTTTGTTTGCATCATTAAAAATTTTGTATTACAAATATAGGATTATTTTTCTGTTCATTAATTTATGAGAAGAGCTAAAACGTGATTTTAGCTTACCTGTCTGTGTCTGTGATACTATCTTTCTATATTGTACATTATTTGTTATAGCTTTAACAAGTTTCTAGTCAATATTTATTATTCACTTATTAGATGTTTCTGTTGTTCTCTATTTTAACCATATTTGTAATCTCATTTTGAACTTTCTCCTATATTTGATAATCTTGTCTTTAACAGTTTTCTAATTATTAATTTTTACATTCAGTATAAGTAATAATCATGAAAGAATATAGGTAAACAGTATCAGAGTTTTTAATGTTTCAGATTGATGTAAAATTCTGTTATAAAATGACTTGTTGATAATTACACAGTGTCCTGATTAAGTCAAATAGTTAAAAGACTGCTAAAATTAGTTACTTTTAGTATAAGACTGATGTATATTTTATTAACAATTCCATTCTCCAAGTGCCTTCTTTTTCA
Source organism: Diabrotica balteata (assembly GCA_918026665.1). Classification (NCBI taxonomy): domain Eukaryota; kingdom Metazoa; phylum Arthropoda; class Insecta; order Coleoptera; family Chrysomelidae; genus Diabrotica; species Diabrotica balteata. Next base: position 42,380,522 of record OU898278.1, read on the forward strand.
TGAAGGCTTGTCGAGTCTTTCATGATATTCTGGTTGAATTTTTTCAACATAAATCATTCAGATTATACCACCAGTAGAAATTGTTCTACATGTTGCTTCTCTTATTGTATTACTGTAAGTAGGGGCAATCTTCTAAATGCTAATGAATCTTTCTACTTTACCTTTTCAAGGCTGTTTTATATATTTAGTGCAGGTCATATGACTGAATTTCATACAAATAAGGACAGTCAACTACTGATTCAACTTCTTCCTTGTTATAATATGATATGAATTTTGGAGTTTTCAACTACATGTGATTCTGAGGTTCTTCAAATAGCACTTCCATATTTTAAAAGTAGTTGTAGGTATTTATTATTTATATAATTTAATATTTTGGACTTTCAATTCTCTAAATGATCTGTATTCCTTATTAGTTTTAAGATTTTTATATCAAGTATTTTCTAATAGGTAAGTATCTGATAACAGTGTATTTTTATAATACTCAAACTATTTTTTAAAACTCTTGCCACCTAGAAAGTTACCTAGGATTTTGTCGTTGAGATGTGAAATATTTTTGAAAGACCTCCAAAATTTGCTCAAATTTCATAATAAACACCTTTCCTCATACTCTTATATTTCCTTCAATTCAAAAACATTGGATTATTCATGGTATGAAGAACATATTTCTTCATAGTATATTTATACTTATCAAAATCTGTTATTTACTTGAATCAAGTAAGTACTTATATCTTAAAAAAATTTTGACTCACCAGGACATAGCTACATTTGAAAGATTGTCATATTTGTTTGTTTAAAACTTTTTTAATATTAATTCTGAATGTCATATATATTGAATTATTGGGCTAATTTTTACGTAAATCTTGACACATACCAGCATTATTTGCATATCACATATGTATTAACAATAAATCTATACTGTTCTACAAATATATCAATAATATTCCAACACTTTACTTCACTAGTTGGAGATTAATGGTGCTATATAATAAGAGTAATTGTTATGTTACCATCACAGGAAGATTTTCTTCTGGTTTGTGGTAAGAACTACTTCGTCTCTTGTTGTTTACTATATGTTCAGCATAAGATAATGGTATTTTTTTATTTACCAAGATTTACAATATACAAAGCAAGAAAATTAATACTATTTTTAATATTCATAGAAGTTTCGTTGAATCATCAGCTTCCCCGGAAAATAAATTTTAAATTAAATTTGATACTAACTTTATAATTTCTCTTCTGGAGAAACAGTTATATTTTTCTATTTTGTTTTATTCTTGAACGTGAATTTCCATCAAGTAACCACCATATCCAGAAATAGTTATCTACATCATGTATACTTTCCATTATTAGGTTAGTTTGTACATACAAGTTATTTTGATTAGTATTTTTAAGATATTTCGAAATTTTTCAATTAGATAACATGGCACACAAACTAAATTTGTTAAAAAATAAGTTATAAGTTTTTTTCTGTCTGTACAAGGTTGATTTTATTATGATTACTATATCTCTTCTTTAATCTTTACTAATTGTTGATTTGTCATTTGACTTATGTACCATTTGGTTCAAAATGTATATCAGTTTCGTTGAATCGTCAGCTTCTCCAGAAAAAATATTTTAAATTAAATTTGATACTAACTTTTTAATTTCTCTTCTCGAGAAACAGTTAGATTTTTCTGTTTTGTTTTATTCTTGAACATTAATTTCTATCAAGTAATCACCATTTCCAGAAATAGTTATCTACATCATCTGTACTTTCCATTTTTAGGTTAGTTTGTACATACAAGTTATTTTGATCAGGATTTTTAAGATCTTTCGAAATTTTTCATATGGCACACAAACTACATTTGCTGAAAAATAAGTTCACATTTTTTTCTGTCTGCATTTGCCCGTTAAATATTGTCTTTTTTATGAGGTTGATCTCTTATTATGAATATATCTGTTCTTTAAACTTTACTAATTGTTGATTTGTCATTTAACTTATGTACCATTTGGTACAAAATGTATATCAGTAATTTTTCAGAAACTTCATATTATTAACACTGGTACCATCCTCTAAAGTTATTTATATACATTTTCTAAAACAGAAGTAACAACTTTCAGAAACCACTCAATTTAATCAATTGCTCTTTTGTGCAACTTGATTGATTTTTGCATACCTAATTTGCTAAATATTGATTTATGTTCTATATTTTTGTGCTACATAAATGGTAAGTGAAATATTAAATTTTTTTGCCATTTAATATTTCAAATCTCCATTTCTTTTTTGTAAAGCCAACATAAAACTTGTTATATGTCAAGATTTGCTATAAAACAATTTTGATTACTATTATGAAATACTAGGATCTTTAATGGTAGCCTATACATAGTAAAGGGTGTTTCTAGAGAGAAGGTATTATTATATAACAGTATCATCCTTAATTTGTAGTAAGTATTCCAACCCCATTTACATTACATTTATTCCCTATTTATAACAACTTGATTTATTATAATTTCTATACTTAACTATAATCAAGATGTATTCATTAGTTAATTCCATTCATTTGTTGACCTTTTTGGCATTTATAGGCGATCTGTATTTTAGTCTCAATAAGCATGTTAGTCTAGAAAGTCTTAGCTTCTCATTTTTGGTTTGTATTTTGGATATATCAGTTATTGGAATTATTTTTATCACTATTGTAAATTGCATTTTATATTAGTTCAATATATTTCCGTTTTTATTTAATTGTTATATGTTTTAGATTTATATAGGGTCATTTGACCTTGTCGACCACTGTGATTTGCAAGATCCTTTAATTACTCCAACATATGTAGACTTCTAAACAAATCTATTTTCCATTTTGTAGCTATATTTTTACCTGATCAGGTGCTAAAAGGACAAGATTTATGACATCAGCGAACAACTACCTTTAGTTGCTGGGAATTGTATTCAGATGTTTTCTTTTACATTTTCTACTTTCAAATCTGAATGTTGATCTGCCACTCTCATTATTTGACAGAGATGATATCGTGAGTGAGCAGTGTCCAGTGATAATATCTGTGATTACCTGTGCTTGTATAATAACCTTTTTGCTTCCCTTTTTCCTGGAATATTTTCCCAGTAAGCTATACCAAGTTCCTTTTCTGTGGTATCCAATTAAAATGAATTGTATTATCTTTATGATATTCATATTTGATTTAAATCTGTCTGAACATACATGTTACATTTATAGTATATTTTGGGCATTGCAAATTGCCTCTGTTATCAATCTGTAAGTTTTTTGTTGTTTTATTATATAGATATCCAAGTAACCCCCTTTTTGATCATTCTTATTGTAGAATATGATGATAGATAGAATGTGTTACACCATGCCACATTAATATATGTGTACTGCAATATGCATGTGAATTGCAAAATTTTTATTTCACGATTTCTAATGCCTAGATAATAGTTTCCTAATACTTCTGTGCATTGGGTTAGCGCTTCTTTAATTACCAATATTTTAATAATGATTCAAACAATGTTAAGTCATAATTTCCTATAAATAAGACAAAATTATTTAATAAAAATTGTATTGTATCTAATAATATATGACTTAATAGGTAATCATGGTTCATGACTAGAAACACCCTAAATATGCATCAATTTGTTATATATGACATTATTTTTTGAATATTTTCAGTATACAATTGGAACAGCCTTACCCTTTCCATTTGCTTTAAAGATTGTAAGCAAATGACTAAGCATTTATAAGTTTCTTGTGATTATTAGTTTTCTTCATACTCATCCCAAGAAAGTGAACCTAAATCACATTAATTACTTTGGGGAGTGTTTTACTTTTCATAGCACAGTTATGTTGATACAGCCACATATGTACTTAAATAACACTGGAGATTATTCTGATGTTTCATAGATACCGGCTCCTACCCCTTCCTGGCCCAAATACCATGCTGAGCCTGACTCCAGTCCTCCTAGTGGTACTAGTGGTTTGTGATATTTCATTTGTATGCATTCAGAGCTGTGCGTCTATAAATTTACAAACATATCAAAATAACGTTTTTGCTAAAAATAAGCAATGGTCATTAATACCCTAATATTTAAAATGTTAAAGAAATATAAAAAAAGATATACATTTCTATAACAAATGTTGTCTGTCGAATATATTTTGAGCCATATGGTTTTATGTATTGTTCAGCATTTTTGATATATTAGGTAATCCACTATATTAAGAAACATAGATAAATGGATCATGAAAATTGCAATGAAGGGGTTTTGAAGAGTTATTAAAATTTTCATCTTATTTGAAAATATTTTCATCTATTTGCTACTTTCTGTTATACTGGAGGATGTTTATAATTTTGGTTTTTTAATGGGACACCCTGGATATTTTTTAATTTTAGAAATATTGACGTTATTCTGAACATTTTTTGTTAATTCTTCCCTAAACCTATTGTGAACTGTTTTTGATTTATAATGGTTTTTATATGAAAATTACACTTCTCTACCATGTATATAAACTTCAATATCCTCTACCGTAATTTGAATAAAACTTTAAATTCCTTGTGAACTTATTAACCAGATACAGCATTATCGTTTACATTGTAAAGTTGTCTTTTTCATTATACAGGGTACTGTCAGAATTGGCATAAAACACACATCCTAAATTTTTGCCTAATTTCTTTTTTTAATGTGACCTTCTGTATGTGATTAGAAGAACCTGAAAGAAAAGTGTAATTTTGATATAAAAACCATTACATAATTCCAATATAACTCAAAGTATCAAATAGATGAAAATATTTTCATTAAGGTCACTCTTCAAAACCCCACAATTTTCATGATTCAGTTAACTTTAGTTCCAGAGATATTTCTAATTGGCCGTTTATATGCCGCACTCTGTATATTTTAATAATATATTCTTGTGTAATATTGCAAAGTTTTCATACTTTAATAAGTCTTACATGGTTTGGAAGGACATTTTAAAAATATTTTTTCAATTCCTTTTAGTATATATAATTTCAAAACTTTTGATATTTTTGTTATGCATATTTAATAGTCTAGGCCTTTACTAGGGAAGGTTTACATTTTTATTTTTGAAGAATTTTCCATTTTAAAAAGGGTTATAACAATTCTTTATGTGTCTTAAGTCATAATAATTGTTTCAGGTGGTATTCATATTTGCAAAAGTCACTGTAAGTTCTCTGATGGTCCCTAATACTGTGTTGTCTGTATACCTCAACTTTTTTATAGCTCTTCCATTGACTATTATTAGTTTGCTTACTTGCAAAAATATTCTTGGCAGATATTTTTTACCATAAATATTAAATGACAATGAGATGCCAAAGTATTTGACTTGACTTTTATGTCACATATCTGATTATATTAAAGTTTCAGAATTACTCACAGGTCTTTGTTACCTATTCAATAATTTCTCTCAGCTTATTATGGTGTACTCTTGTCACACGCTTTCTTAAAATTTTAATAAGAGGCTTCATATTTCCTGATTTATATCCAAATATCTATGTACTACTCTCAAACCAAGGAAGGCCTTTCTAATATCCAGTCATTTTATGAATCCGAATCTGTGTGTGGGTAATGATTGTGGGTAATTTGTTCGGTTATAGATGATCTTTTAAATATCTTTCAAAACAAAAATTATAATGATTTAATCTTCTTTATGTGCCGTCTTCTACCGAAGGTTAGCGACGATCAAAAGATAGGTTTTTCTGTTTTGTGCCGCACATATTATGTTCGCAGCTTCTGGTATTTGAAACCATTCTCTCAAGTTTCTCAGCCAGGATTTTTTCTTTCTGCCCAAACCTCTTCTACCTTCAATCTTGCCTTCCACGATAAGCTGTAGCAGACTGTACTTATCATTATGAAACACATGTCCCAGGTATGACGCTTTCCTCATTTTAACAGTTGTTAACAATTCCACATCTTCGACTATTCGTCTTAATACCTCTGTGTTGGTCACTCTGTCCAAGGTATTCTCAGTATGCGTCGATACAGTCACATTTCTAGAGTCGCTAACTTCTTTATAGTTGCTGCTGTTAACGTCCACCCTTCTACTCCGTAAAGTAGCGTAGAGAGTACGTAGCATTTCGTGGCGCGCCATCGGAGGTTGACGCTTATGTTGCAGTTGCTTAAGAGCTTTTTCATTTTGATGAATTTGGATCTTGCTATTTCAATTCTGATCTTAATCTCTACATCTGGATCCCACTTATCATTTACTGTATATCCCAAATATTTAAATCGGTGTACTCTTTAATGCTATCAAAGAAATCTTGAGATATTGCAGTCCCATGCATATACATTGTATTTGTAACTTTTGTACTCTGTATAGTAGATACATTAAAATCTTAAACCAATAATCTTATACTTATGAAAGAAATAGAAATGTATAAAAATAGAAAATATTTTTCAAACATGCTCTCAATCCATGTAAAACTTTAGAAAAATATATATACACTACCACTTCCTTGTTCACACTTCGATCCGAGACAAGCTTTGCACAACTATGTAAGATTCAACTGTATTTAAACTCATTAACAGTTCAAAAAATTGTGTGGATTACACTAATTTTTTATCACATTGGCCTCCTGTATCCAAATGTTCAGTTAATTGATGTTTTAACATATCTAATTACAAGGCTGTATCCATTGTTTCATATTATAAATAATGCCAGAATGAAATGACTCTGTTTTGGACTTTGTAAAGATTAAGTCACATTTTTTAGTTGATTTCATGAGGAACTACCCTAATAACCGCGTAATATTTCCGTACATCTTCCGCGGGGGAGGGGCGTTTGCTAAAATAAAATATAGAGTCACGCGTTCGGAAAATCGTGAGATTTGTTGGTTTAACACCTTAACTGCGTTACTGAAATTTAGTGCTTTGACATTTACAGCGTTACATATCCCCGGGGATATGTTACCCTAATTACTCATATGCTTTATGTATCCCCGGGGATATGCACAAAAACCTTTACTTAAGATTTCTCTTTGATCTGATGGTAATGTTTTCTTTTAAATGAAATACATGTTTTATTTCACATAGAAATATTCGTAACAGTTTCTTAATAAGAATATACCAATTATGAGATTTATTAAGTGAGTTATTGAGAATTTAGTGCCAAGAGATATAAATTGGGATATCCGGGGATCTGTAAAGCAGTTAAGGTGTTAATTATTTTTTTATTTGTTTTTATTATTAAGTCGCGTTTTAGTATTTTAGGAATTCGTTCGTTCTAAGCGTAAAACAAAATATTTCAGTTGTTATGAAGCATTTTTTATCTAAATTAACGAATGAGTAAAAGTTATTTTCATTTTAAATTAAAACATGTAAATTTAATCGGAATCCTTTTAAATTTCCTTATTAATAATTTATGCGCAAAATTAAACGTAAATTTCCATTGTTTAAATGGAGCGAATCTTCTGAAAAACCAGTACTTTCACAAAACCTTTTTTAAATTCTTGTGGAGTTTTCTTAATCTCTATTCGAATTAAGTGAGGTTCGGAGTTGTAATTACCTCAAAGCTCTTAATTTTTGATAACTTTTAGCGTCATATTTTAGTTTATGTAGTTAAAGTCTCTTTTAAAGAATATTTATTGTTATGATTTTGTCATTTTAATAAAAAATTAATTTTTAGTACAAAGTACCCATGTGTTCAGCATATTTTTAGGTCGTTATTTTGGAGTTGTTAGTAATACATAATATTTTTGAGTATCACACTATTTGTCAATCTTTATTTTTGATTTAATCCGTATTTGTTTTCATTAAACCTTATTATCCAAATTTTATTCATGGAACTGTGCTACTATTACATGCATTTTGAATATAATGGACCATTCTTGTATAGTTGCCCCATTGTATAATATATGGAATCAAACTGCTCTCTCATCAAACAAATCTCATTTTGTTGATGCTCACTTTTGTTGTTACATCGAGCTTTCCATGGTTGTCACTATTTGAGAAACGCTATACCGACTGTAAAAAAAACATTTCTTTACATATTTTCTTTCCAGTGACTCTGCAAATCGATCAAAGTTTAAGAATATGTTATTTCTTTGTAATTGTCTTTCCATAGTACCTGAACTCTTTGAGTTTGATAGTTATTTGATGGTCATAATCAAAGATACCATAGCTTTCATATTGTAGAATTGTTTTAGATCTGTACATCTATATCATACATTAGTTTAATTACTCCTGGTTCTTTTCCATTTTGTGTTTTTAATTTTTCTATTATCATTTTCAACATACTCTCTTCCTGGTTTTAGGTCTACCTTTTTTCTTTGTTTCTCACATTATTCTCCAGTTAATATTATTTTAGATAGTCTCGTCTGTTAACTTTTTTGATACGCCACCACCTTCTTAATGTCTGTCTCACACTTAAACTATATTTTATCCTGGTATATTCATTTTCTGTTTTGTTGAAAAACCTTGTAAGGTTGTAGATTTTATCTATATCTTATATACTCTGATTTTAGATACATTTTTTACTTTTTAGCCGTTTGTTCATAACAAAAACGCAACAGTTGCCAGCCACAATTTTCTTTTCCATTTCTTCTCGGCTGTCAAGTCTAATGATGAATATAACCAACGTTAAAATTTTTCTATCTTTACAAACTTTTGTATATATGTATACTCAGGAACCATGTTTTAATATGAGTATTTTTGCGTAGCGAGTAGAAGGTTGTAATAGCTTTTTCGCTTGCCTGGGGCCTGGAATGATTTCTTTGTGTTGTTGAACATCTTCCAATATGTGGATTTTAGGTATTCGGCAAAATGGTTCTGGTCTGGGTTTTGCTTCGTTTATATACTCTTTCTCCATTTTCACTTGTATATAAGTCGTGATGTTAGTAATAATATTGAATAGCAACGGTAACTGTCGCAACTTTTCAGTGACTTCAAGCTTTTCAGTTTCTTTACCTTCTATCGTGGCTTTACTCGACATTCTTATTGTTTTTTCACTGATTTCAACTGATCTTTCACTGATTTTCACAAAATTTCTTTTCACTCTATAATCAATGAATAGAACTAACGAGGGGAAACTTTTGGTATTTACTTATCTATAATTAAATTAAAGCGAATTTACTTGATTGCTCTCTATAGGTTTTTACTGTCTCATTTTAGCCATTTTTTATTCTCACATTAAAAATGTGATAAGTACCCTAAAATTTGCCACTTTAGTTTCCATATAAACATTGAAATAAAAATTATATCTGAATCTTTGTAATAGATGTTAAGAAAGAATATTATTTTTTCAAAAAATACATCCCGGAGTGGGAGTATTGGTTTTTCGTATAATAAATTAACCTTTGTTATAAATTAGTAACAACCACTAGTTTAATGAAGTTCTAGTAGTAATACTAATTCAACTTTTCATTATTAAAAAAAATATGTACCTATAAAGTGATTCTTTTGACAAAACGCTATATAAATTACTTAAATTAATGTTTTTGTTTGTACAATTATAATTTTGTTAATTTTGCAGTTCTTTAAAAGTTTTTGCATGCCAGACTAGAGCTGTCGTTCGTGAAGAGTACCGTAAGGAAGTACTTTACCTAAAACATCTGAGAAGTACTTCTTTATTGCAGAGTATTTAGTTTGATAGTTGTTCATGTGTTCGGTAGTACCTCAGTATTTTAAATATCAGTTTCGTTGGAAATACTTTCTAAAATTACACTAATTTAAGTTCCTTGGTACTTTCATAATCTAGTGTTAATTATTTAAAATAAAGTAGTTTCCGTCTGTGTTTTGCGTATGTATACGGACAGCTCTTTGTCTAATTTGACGCTTCTGTTAATTTATTTCGATGTGTACAAAACTGTTATTGTTTTTGCAAAAATTTTTATTGGGACTGTATTATACTTTTAGTTTTAAAAGACGCAAAATTTTTATTTCTGTAGGTATTGCACATAATAAATTTTTTTTATTTTAATTTTAGTTTCATTTCTCTTAATTATTGTCTTACCTTTTTATTTGAAACAGTAAGTATGATTTCTTGTTATTTATTATTACTGTTATTATCAGTTGTTAATTGTTCATTATGCTTTGTGAGTGTTAAATGTTGTTTTTATTTGATTTCTATCACGATGATCAAGCTATGTTGCACAACATTAAACTAGTTAACACTGGTTCGAGAACCTACAGTGAAACCTGGATAATTCGTGGCTAAAAGAACAAAAAAATTCGATACATCCAAACTTCGAATTTTCTTCAAACTCTCTGAAAAGAAAAGTAATAAAAAAACTAAAGTAACGATTTCTGTTGCCAGCTAAGGTCCATATAGAGACGACGTCTCAGGGTCAGCAACCTAAGTTGTGAATTTTACGCTGCCATGAAGTAAATCTGTTTAAAACACCATATAAAACTATAAGCAACAGTGTAATATATAACAAATTTAATAACATTTAAAGCGTTTTTACCAATATATTTAGTGGCTTCATTCATGTATACCTAGTAACAGCACTGATGATGGAATAGTCATTTCGAAAACGTTCTGTGATATAGCTTGAAACGGTTCTTTTTATAAAGGATTTTTGAATGAATACTTCTTATTGTTAGGTATGGTCTTTTGGACTGGCAGGAAATCCTTGTGTGCAGACAGGTGTAGTAACCTTGTGGTATAGTGTAATATACATACATATATTTATTCTTCATTTGTGGTAATTTCTTGTGTTTCCGGTTCTAGCGTCGTTTGTTCTTCCTCTGCAAGAACTTTTTTAGGTAGTCAATCCTACCTAGAAACACCAGAAATTATTACAAATGAAGAACTTAATAGCTGTAGCAACAACGAATTGTTTCGGTTAGCAGTTTCGAAAATACGTATAGCCCTGATGATCGCCAACCTTCGGAACGAAGATGGCACTTGAAGAAGAACTTAATATGTATAAATGTACAAGAAGTTGGTAAAATACTTCAAAGCAAAAGAACAGAACAACAGCAGGTAAAGATGGGATACCAAGTGAATTACTATTAATTATTATTAATAAAACAAAAGCAATGGTTAAATTGTTTAATGATACTATTACTAAATATAACAACAGAAAGTTAACTGTATCTAATCCTATAACATCTAGGTTATATGGACTTCCTAAAATCCATAAGCACAATTGTCCCATAAGGCCTGTAGTAAGTTTTTGTAACACTCCAGTTTCTATTTTATCAGAGTTTATTTACAACACAATTCAGTCTATCACTAATTTTAAACCTAAGTTCTCCATTAAAAATTCTTTAGATCTAATAGAACGTTTAATTATCAGAATAGAAGAGGGTTTTTATTTAGTTTCTTTTGATGTTTCCAATTTGTTTACTTCTGTACCAAGAGATGAAACATTACCTTTAGTACACAACCATCTAGACAATTGCAACATATCTGCAAAGGATAAAGATGCTATATTAACTATGCTTAACTTCTGTCTGGATCAGGACTTCTTCCAATTCAATCAAAAGATATATAAACAACCAACAGGTTTAACAATGGGATCTCCATTATCACCTTTTCTAGCTGATATTTTCTTAGACAGCTTAGAACAGAAGTTTGTTAATAACAACAACAAAATAGTTTTTTGGTTAAGATATGTGGATGATTGTATAGCTCTCATACAAGGAACCCAAGATGATGCTTTACAGATTCTGGATGATCTCAATAACCTCCATCTTAACATCTCTTTTACTCCAGACAATCAGAATCTGACAATAAGTTGAACTTCTTGGATATGACTATTTCCCGTAATAAAGATTCTTTAGAGTACAACATTTATAGAAAACCCACCCAAACAGATCACGTTATACATGGAACGTCTAATCACCCAACTCAACATAAAATGGCTGCTTTCAACAGTTACATTCATCGGTTACTTAAATTTCCTCTTTCTGATGATAATTTTAATACAGAACTTAATACTCTTAAGCAGATTGCTTTCAATAATGGCTATGATCCTAACATTATATACAAACTTCTAAATAGAGCTAAACTAAAAATTGCAGAAAAGCTTGCATATTTCATCATCAGATATTTCTCCTTCACTTATATTAGTAGCATTTCCAATAAAATATCTAAACTTTTTACTTCTACAATTGATAACATCAAAATTTCCTTTAAATCACATAACACTTTAGGTTCCTTCTTAATCAATACCAAAGATAGGATGAATACACTTGATAAAAGTGGTATTTACAAATTAAAATGTGATGATTGTGATGCCTCTTATGTAGGTAGAACCATCAGAAAGTTATCCACTAGAGTCTCTGAACATTTGAAAAGACCAAACTCTTCAAGTTTTGGTCAACACTTAGTATCCAGCAACCACAATTTTAACATCAATTCTGGTTCATCTATCTTACATGACATTTTGTAGAAAGAAAAACTATCTTGAGTTGGATTTATTGGAAAATTTGGAGATTACAAGGGAAACAAATGAAAACTCTCACTGTCTTAATACTCAAATTAATTTAAATTGTACTAAATTTAATCCTATATTTAAAAACTTTATTACAGCTTCACCTCGTAGAGGACCCAGCTCGACTGTTTAGACTTCATGCACTGAGCATTTCGATATTAATTTTAAAGTTCTTCCATTGACTGTGGATTCAATTGAACTACTTGGATTATAACCCATTTATATATTTTGATTTTAACTTTTAGTAATTTAATTGCATATTCAGATTTTTCCTTTTTTAAAGTACTGATAGCGATTGGTGGACCATTTTATTGTAGTCAACCATCCACTGTCTAATATATTGTTTAGTCTTTTCTTACATTCATACTTTATGTGAGTGTGAGTATATAGAGTGTGAGATTTGGATTATTCAATCTACATAAAAAATATACTATAGAATTTTATATTTCATCAGTTGATTTCTTATAGCGGTGTCAGTTGGACCTTTGGTCAATACTTAGTTTCATAGAATTTTGAAAGGTGCAGATCACATATCTATTGTAACTGCCCTTTACAAGCTGTCATTTGTCACATGTCATCTCAATATTTCCGCCAGACCGGGAGCCATTCTGTCTCCGGCTTCTATATAACATGTAGCTTCTCCATTTTTAAAAAGATTTTAAAGTGTTTGTTTGTCTTTGTGTATTGTATTGTTATGTCCAAATTTACATGTATGACATTCTGCTCATGTCGGATAGGCCACAACTGACGAAGTAAGTCTATAAACGTTTATCACATAAAAACTTTTTTCAACCATAAACTTCGAGTTTTTTTATCGAAGTGAATTAATTTTCCTTTTTTATAAAAAAAACGTTTCTTGGCTTATTTCAGATGCCCCTGAGGATGATCTATTGATCGAAAGTACTTGGGCAAGATTTAATTAATTACTGTGTTCGATATTTGCCTTGTATACCATCAAAGGTCAATTACTGAAATATTGTAGTACTGCCCAGTGACACAACAATTAACAACATTAATTAATAAAATTATAAAATACCCGAAGAATGGAGAACGAGCGAACTACTTAATTCTACTATTAAAAAAGGAGATAAAAACTGTCAGAAAACTACAGAGGTATGAACTTGTTAAATACTACCCTAAAACTTACAGCAGTATAAGTATAATAGACCAGCATTTTGTATCTGATTGACCTAAAGAAAGCGTTTGACAGAGTAAGACTCAAAGATGTAATCTATCTTCTGTATAATAGAGACGGTTCTCTATTATACAGAACCTAAAATAATAGGCAGCGGAATAAGACAAGAATTTTGAAATCATCAAAAGCGTTACAAAGGAAGATGATGCAGAATGGGAAGCAAAAAAATACTCTGTTATGCAGACGACGCAATATTGATAGTCTGCAAAGAATGGTCCACAGATTTGACATAAGAGCAAAAGAATTTAGACAATCTCATCTCAGAAAACTAAAACAATAGTAGTCAGCAAAGAACCAACCAGATGTAAAATAGAAATTGATGCATCAGTAATACACAAGTAAACTCGGTTTCATCGTTCTTGGCGTGTGCCTGAAATAAGCTACTACGGAATATTTAATATTCGTCTCTCTCTACACAGATGCGTAATTCAATTGTGCGAGTCACGTTTGTCATAGTAAACTGCGATGAGAAGGGAATGAAGAGACCACTCACGTCTCCCAGTATTGTAGCAATAACACCGATGCCTTTGGCCGATACGGTGTCGGTGATAAGTTCGGCCTCTTTACGAATATAGATAGCTGCCACTAGAGGAGGTAAACGAATCGAGCTTAGACAAGGAAAGACAGATGAAACAACTTATTGCAAGTGTTTTTACACGCACACGCTAAGAAAGATGAAAACGTCTATAATAGAAATAAAACACCTGGTAATGATACTATTCAGCTATGGAGACTGTCAGAATAGCCAACTACAGGAAATTCATATACCTTGTGGATTTTAACGATCCGTTTTTGCGTCGATATGCAGAATATTTAGTGCAGAGTACCAAGGTTTTTAACTCTGAATTCCATTAACATGCATCGATTTATTTGACATTTTAACAGTAAGTACGGAATAAAATAAAAAAGTAGAAATCCAAAGATTTTTTGGCTGTCGAAACCAAATTTCAGATTTTTGCTTAAATCTGTGCCTTTTATATTTTTTACAAGACAAAACAGACGATGAATGGACCGACATGCGGAATATAAAATTGCTTTCAACACCATATCGATTCATCTAAGCAAGGCAAGAACCTTTCGTGAACTGGTTTCTTATACTCATAAAGAGTAAATAATGATAAACAAAAGATAGTTAAGATTTTATTTCACTTTTAGAGCTTGTTATGGATTATGACAGGTCCTTGTTAGCTATTCACTGGATGTCTGCAGGAACCAGTAACATCAACTCAGTGGCACAATGTAGAAATTATCATACTTCATTAAAAAGGCGATGCTGGCGACCTCAGGAACTACCCGGGTTCTAGAAAAGATCCATAAGTCCACTTTCCATTATTTATAAACTATTTACAAAAAAGTAAGGAAGTAGAATTCACTATACATAGAAAGCACACTTAAAATATACCTCAAGGTAATCCAGACATATGCTCCAACGAGTACCCACTCGGATGAAGAAATTGAAACATTTTATGAGGACCTAGAAACAGCGTTACATTCCATAGCAGCATATTACTTAATAATTATGGGCGACTTTAATGCGAAAATGGGGCTTAAACAAGATGATGCAGAAGTAGCAATGGGTCAGCATGGCTACGGCGAAAGAAATGTACGGGGGCAAAGATTGCTGAACTTCTTTTTTTCCATAAAAATGCCTCAGCATGAATGGGTATGGATCAGTCCAAACGGGAGTGTCAAAAATGAAATAGATTATATATCATAACAAACAGAAAAGGAATAATCAAAGACATCGAAGTACTCAACAAATTTTCCAGAAAACAACGACCTGTATGAAGATACACTAACCAGACATATACAAGACTTGCAAGACGAAATAGAAGATGTAGATAAAACAAATTATGGCATAATGAAGGCTCTAAAAGAAACGGAAAGGGAGTGCTGACCCAACCGTTCTGACCCATAAAGAACAACTAAGCTAATATACTCAACAAAAAGCTAATAGGTAAAATAAAGCTGATAAAGCCAAAATCCTTGAGGTTTTCGAATCCATTTATCGCGAAATGTATAAGAGCACCGACGAAAGGCAAAATCAGCCCCTGCTCCAAATCACAATGCAGGGATCAGAATTAATGCCAGATATAACTCCATACGAAATCAAAGGGACACTTTTAGAAATGAAAAATAATAAATCCCCTTGCGATGACGGAGTAGTGATCGAAGCGATCAAACTAGGAGGAAATAAAATTATCCAGGCTTTGGCTAAGCTTTTCACCGAATGCATCTACCAAGGAAAAGCTCCTCAATGGAACAATGCAGTCAGTATTTTATTACACAAGCAAGGAGACATAACAGTTTTAAAAAACTACCAGTTTGCTTTCACACATATATAAACTTTTCACAAAAATTATTAAAAAAAGACTGGACGCTAAATTAGATTTCTATCAGCCTAGAGAAGAAGCTGGATTTAGATCGGGATACAGCACTAACGACCACTTACTAGTGACAAAGAACCTGATAGAGAAGTCTGCAAAATACAACAAACCATTGGCACTGATATTTGTCGACTACGAGAAAGCATTCGATACCATGAGCCATCAGAAAGTGTTAAAAACATTGACAGAATACCGAATAGACTATCGCTACACTAACATAAACAAATATATCTACCAAAATGCTACAGCTAGCGTAAGATTATCTGAACAAGAAACAAATAAATTGGGTATACAGCGAGGAGTACGGTAAGGAGACACCGTCTCTCCAAAGCTATTCACGACGCTTTTACTTGTAAGAAGGTACATCTAAACGAGCATGGAATCAACAGAAATTCAGAGAAGCTCAATCATTTGAGATTTGCAGATGAAATCGTCCTTATAGCCGATCGTATGGATGATGCAATAATAATGTTATTATTATTGCATCTATAGAGGTCGTACTAAAGATTAATATGAACAAGACGCAAAATAATGACTAATCTGGTGCCAAATCGAAATATTGATGTTGATGGAAGGGATATTGTGCAGACTACATCGTATAGGTACTTATGACATGAAATTTGGTTGGGCAAAGATAACCAGACATGAACTCCCACGTCGCAAAGGATTAGCCTGAGTAGCGTTTGGTAAATTAAACTACGGGTTTAAATCTGATCTACCCATATGCCTCAAAAGGAAAATCTTTGACCAATGTGTGTCACCTGTACACAAGATTCGCCTGACTCAGAGGACTATGGAGCGCCAGATGTTGGGTGTCTCTCTGAGAAACCGAATTCCAAACGACGAAATACTTCGTAGAACAAAAACCACAGACGCCGTTAAAATGGAATTGGGCACGACACGTCGCCAAATTATAAGACAACCGATGGACTAATCGTAATGGACGGACGACCTGAATCGTGTTAGCAATAACTGGATGCAAGCCGCACAAGACAGAGACAGATGGAAATAGCTGCGGGAGACCTATGTCAAGCAGTGGACGCATACAGGTTGATGATGATGATATACAAAAATAATTATGAAACTACTAGAACATAAATTGGAATTTTATCAGCCCATACAACAAGCGAGTTTTAGAAAAGGCTACGGAACAACGATAATCTATTGGTAATAAAAAATCTTATAGAAAAATGTATTGAAATGTACAATAAACCACTAGCTTTAGTATTTGTGGATTATAAAAAGGCCTTAAATCAAAAGAAAATTGTGATAATCGGTATATAAATATAATTAAACACTATATATTATATATGCCTATACTAAAACGCAACAACTAGTGTTAGAGTGGGTGATTGTCAAACTCAGAAATTCCCGATACAACGTGGAGTACGTCAGGGGGACACCATATCACCGAAACTGTTCACCACGCTTTTGGAATATAAATTAAAGGCCAAAACTAACCGACAAGGACATAAACATAAATGGAGAAAAGCTTAGCAACCTGAGATTTACAGATGATATTGTGCTAATAGCTGATATGATAGATGAGGCTAAAGATCATTTAAATCATTTATCATTTAGATCATTTAAATCTAAAACCCAGATGATTCATCGAAAATATATGCATAGAAAACAGATCCATAGACCAGTTAATGGCCTATAAATACCTAGGTCACGAGATTGGCAAATGATAACCAAACCGTTGAGCTTCTCCGTCGTATAAGACTGACTTCAGCAGCCTTCGACAAGTTGAACCACATTTTCAAATCATCCGACATACCAATATGTTTTAAAAAAAAAACCTTTATACTGTGGGTTTTGCCAGTGTTGATTTACCGAGCGGAAACGACTATGACAAGAAGAAGAGTGTCTGTGTTGGGCGTTTCAATGCGAGACAAGATCCCAAACCGCCAGCTACGACGAATATCTAAAACGTAGTATACGTGGTTGGGAGGAGCAGGAATGGTTGGGGACATTGCATTGCTTGGAGAAAACTAGGATGAGTAGGAAAATTTAAATACCTTGGCTTCTACATAACAGAAAATAGGACACTGGATCGAGAAATTTCCCACAGAATACGGACTGGGTGCTTTAACCGGAAGCGAATGAGCGGAGTACTCTGAGATCGAAAAATCGGGGAAGGGCTGAAAGGAAAGATATAAAAGAGAGTGGTGAGGCCTGCCTTGGTGTACGGTGGTGAAGTGTGGCCTGTATATAAAAATCAGGAAAGGAAGATGGAGGTAGTTAAAATGAAAATGTTTCGGTGGATGTTGGGTAAGACTAGAAGGGACAGGATCAGGAACGACTTTGTTATGAAAAGAGCTGATGTGAATACAATCTCAAAAAAGATTCAAGAACAAAGACTGCAATGGTTTGGTCACGTCAGACGTAGAAATGAACACTATGTGGGGGCGATGGATAGAGCTGTTAGAAGTTCATGGAAAGAGCGGTAGAGGAAGCCTGAGGAGAAGTCGGAAATACTGTGTGGTAGAGGACTTGAGAGAGAACGGTTTAGGTGAAGACACGATGGATAGAAGAGTGGTGAAGATGAGTAAATAATATCAACCCATGAAAAGGGAAGGGCCGAGGAAGAAGAAAATGAACAAGATGTACACACCTCTTAGATAATTCTTTTTAAATTATTACTTGTTTTCACCATTAATATCGTATGGTCCTTCTATCTTAAATTATTGATCAGAATTCCATTTACAATCACTTCAGATGTTCAGTCGTGTAGTGCCTCTTGCATAATAATTTCCTAATACAAACTAAAAAATAGGGGAGGTAGAACAACCTTGCCTCATGCCTATTCAATTTTGATGTTTTCCGATATTATGTTGTATGTTTTTATGTGATTTTTGGTTATAATATTGGTTCTCTAATATTTTAATAGTTCATGTGTTAGCTTGAACTTGTATCATTGTGATGCAGGAGAAGAAGGTCATGAAAATAAATGGTGATAAATAGTGCAATTGAAAATTTATTCAAAATATACTCAATTACATACCTACTTATTATGGTATTAATGTAATTTTAAAACTTCTGAAAATTTTTCACGTATCTACCCTAATAAAATTCATATTGTTCCCTATAAATATTTTATGTGCACATATTTATAACTCCCGTGCACCTTCGCCATACCATTGATAGAAAACGTCGGTGCGAGGAGAACCTCGCAAAGATCTAGAAACAACATACATCTACATCTATTCAATAGACTACGTAGGTAACTTGGAGTAGCCATCAAAGCCGCAACGCAAACAACGAAACCTTTAAACATTACATTACAAACCTTACAGCAAATGACTAGACGTTATGGAAGACGACTAAGAAGCTTAAGAAACCATATACAACTATCAATCCCATCCGTAAACCAAATGGCGAATGGGCCTGTTCCAACAAAGAAAACATATTACAAACGTATTTTAAACAGAGGCAGCAGACCCCTATGAAGAAGTGGAAGAATTAATTGGCTCATGTCAAATGTCCATTTTATAGTCATGTCAAAAGGCCCCAGGTTATGATTTAATCTCGGCAGAAGTAAAAAAACTAAAACTTCCTCGCAAGACCATTTCTTTGCTAACAGTTGTATTTAACCGCATGCTAAGCTTATCATACTTTCCAAAAATATGGAAATTTGATGAAATCATTATGATCCTCAAGCTAATAAAAGACTCCAATTAAGTAACATCTTATCGACCCATCAACCTACTCCCAACCGTAAGCAAAGTTTTTGAAAGATTGCTGCTACAAAGGATATACGCAGATCATGAATTCCTAACATTACTACCAACACATCAGTTTGGTTTTCGGGAAAATCACTTCACTACCCAACAAGTCCATCGAATGATAAATGAAATATCAAAAGTCTCAAAAAGTGAGACAGCTAACAAGCGTTTGACAAAGTCTGGCACAGAGGTCTGCTTTACAAAGTAAAAATAGCACTATTCAGCAACTATTTCCTCCTACTTAAATCCCACATATCAAATAGATCTCGGTAAAATTTAAAGACTAAAAATCCAACCTCTGTCTTTTACCAACAGTAACAGACGCTAGATACCTTGGCCTCCATCTTGACCAACGTCTCACTTGGAAAAAACATATCCAGACCAAAAGAAGGCAGCTTGACTTAAAATTCCGGCAAATGTATTGGTTCCTTGGACGTGAATCAAAACTTAACATCCAAAACAAAATTCTTCTATACAGGCCATACTTAAACCTATCTGGTTCTACGGAATAGACCTATGGGGCTGTGCTAAGCCAACGTCTCTGAATATCATCCAAAGATTCCAGTCTAAAGTGCTGAGATCGATAGTGGATGCACCATGGTACGTAAGTACTCAAACACTTCACTACGGCTTAAAAATTCCTTTCATCAGATAAGAAATGCATCGAGTCACGGAATCACAAAATAAACGTACCATTCACCATGAAAATGAGCTAGTAAGGGCATTATTTAGCAATGGTCCAGTCACAAGAAGACTAGATAGAACCTGGTCCCAAGACCTACTTCAAAACTAAACTAATATGTAACAGGTGAAACATCATTGGATGTCTCTCCTTCACGCCTAAAACCTGTAATACATTTACTTGATGAAGTAGATTGTAAATAAACATAATTATATAAAAAAAAACATATTTATAACAATTATATTTTATTTATTTTAAAATTATTTGATTTTTACTTGAAGCTCTGGGTTTCTCCCAAAGATTTTTAAGAATCAATTATTCTATCTTTTAAGTGCCTACATTGATTTTTAATCTTAATAGTTTTTATTTTTCTTATCGGTGAAACCCAATTCACAATAAGCTGAAGTGAAGGTTTTCCTTCACATTCCTTTCATTAGTAGTAGGAAGTACATTCCTTTAAAAGATCGATAATTGAAGAACTATTTGACTAAAGATAATTACTCAATAATCAATATAATTGATGACTAATATTTGCTAGAACACTCGATAACATAATATAAGCTAGTCATGAAACAATTTAAATAAGACAATATTGTTTTAATTAGAATGATATAGGCAACAATAATATAATATACTTTTATTATTTCTTAATAGACTCTTGGAGGTTTGATGATTAATAGTTTTTAAGTAAATCTGTACCTAATCAATAAATTGCAAGGGACGAAACTGCTCCAAATATTGGCGATCTTTACGTGAAGTCTTAGGTCCGCTTGCCAGTATGCTAATTTCAATACTAAAAATATTAGTTGCGCGTGTCGATTTAGTATGAAAAATTTGGGTTTGTGTTTGCAACTATTTTAATTATCATGTAGGCATGCGCTCTATCAATTTTGTATTGGTAACCTAACAATGAAGTTTGATTTATGATTAGAGTAAATAAAACACACACGTAAACAATGACTGTGAAAAAGAAGCTACAATTATGTACAGTATCTTTAATTGTAATAATTATGCTAGCAATAAAGAAAAAAATGGATCGAGAGAAGGTTAAGCAAAGCAATATTAAGTACATTATGTTGAATGAAAAAATATTAGTAGAAGACTATATGGCATATAAAAACCTTTTACAACTGAATGTCGCTGGCCTGAACCCTCGGTAATGAGGGAAGGTGGTCCAGTTGCACTATCCATAGCTGAAATGGACCGGAGCAGGTAAGGGTCACGGTCCGTGGACATATAGGCCGTATACGCCCACAAGCTAGACGGAAATACCTTTTTAAAACAAATGCAAATACATTTTAACTAAAACTAAGGTTAATTAGTCTTAGAACTAAGAATAGTTGGCAAAAGCAGTGTAGAAGACTAGTGAAGACAGTGAAGAAGATTTTTCCATTGCTAACACGTGGTTTAAACTTCCACCGAGATGACTTTATACGTGGAAGTCACCTGCAGATACAGCCAGCAATATTATCAGAAACCAGATACACTTTATTATCATTAACAAAAGATTCAAGAACAGCTTGACTTCGGCGAAGACCTTCCCAGGAGCAGACATCTCATCGGACCACAACCCATTAGTGGGGCAGATAGAACTCAAACTAAAGAAACTCATCAAAAATAAACCTAAAAAGAACCTGGACTATGACACTCTAAAAGACCCCGTAGTTCGTCAGAACGTGAGAGATACAATGAGACAAAAACTAGAAACGGCTCAACAACAAGAACATAGTGTAGAACAAAAATGGAGTTATATCAAAGACGTTATGCTGAATGCAGGAAAAGAACATCTGGGAAAAAAAAGAGTAAAATATAAAGAATGGATGACTGCTGACATTCTGCAGATGATGGAACAAAGAAGATTAATGAAAAACAGGGACGCGAAGAAATACCAAAAAACCAACCAGACAATTAAAAAAGAAATACGAAGAGCCTAGTAGACATGGATGCAAGAAAAATGTAAACTAATCGAGGAGCTCCAAGAGAAACACGATCATATAAATATCCACCGAAAGATTCGTGAAGCCACTGGTCAATACAAGAGGAGAAACACATAATTCCTCATAAATGAAGATGGTAATCTGGCGACGACAGTGAATGAGAAGTTGGTTACCTGGAAAATATATATCGAAGAACTTTTCTGGGACGACCCACGCAACCTTCCGGAAATAAATTGCATGACAGGGCCGTCAATTCTAGAAAGCGAGGTAACGGCTGCTTTAAAACAGTCTAAGAATGGTAAGGCTACAGGTCCGGACGAAATACTCGTTGAACTTATTAAGGTGAAGAGTGAAGTGAGCACGAAGGAGTTAACTGAACTATTCAACGCCATATACGATTCAGGTAATATCCCAGAGGAATGGCTATTGTCAACATTTGTAACGCTACAAAAAAAAACGATCTGCGAAAACGTGCGAAGATTTCCGAACTATCAGTCTTATGAGTCATGCACTTACATTTTTTCTTAAAATCATACATGCCAGAATTTACAAGAAATGCGAAGAAAATGTCGGTGAAATGCAATTCAGATTCCGCAATTCCATGGGTACACGTGAAGCACTTTTCACCTTACAAGTCCTACTTCAGAGATGCCGCGATGTCAGTTGTGATGTCTATATTTGTTTTATTTACTACGCCAAGGCATTTGACCGTTGTCAGCACCAGAAGATGGTCACCGCCCTACAAAGAGTAGGATTGGATGAGAAGTACATTCGGATCATCATGAATTTATACTGGAACCAGCGTGCTCAAGTCAAGGTCGAAGACCAGCTGACCGTCCAAGTGAAGATCATGCGAGGAGTAAGGCAAGGATGTGTGTTATCGCCGACTCTTTTCAATATATACTCTGAGGAGATTTTTGCTGAAGCCCTCACAAACCTAGAGATGGGAATCCGAGTGAACGGTGAATACATCAATAATATCCGCTACGCCGATGACACTGTGTTACTAGCAACCAGCCTAAACGATCCGCAGGCCTTACTAGACCGAGTGCGAACTGTGAGCGTAACATACGGACTGAACCTTAATATTAAGAAAACTAAATTCATGGTTGTCAGCCGTACAAATTTAGATCCCGGGGCACTAATGGCAGGTAGCGAAGAGATCCAGAGAGTCGACAGATTCACTTACCTCGGAACTACCCTCAACTCACAATGGGATTACGCTCAAGAGATTAGATCCAGAATTGAAATGGCACGGTCTACATTTATTAAGTTGAGATCCTTGCTGTGCTGCAGTGATCTCAGTTTGGGAACCAAGATGCGGATAATGAGGTGCTACGTTCTTCCAGTGTTACTATATGGAGTTGAAGCCTAGACACTGACGCAAGCCACTGAAAAACGAATCGAAGCCTTCGAGATGTGGATATACAGAAGGATACTAAAAATATCTTATGTGGACCATGTCACCAACGTTGAGGTCCTACAGCGCATGACAAAAGAAAAAGAAGTGCTTAATTTGATTAAACAACGTAAGCTTGAGTACCTCGGCCACGTGATGCGGAACGAAGAAAAATATCGAATTCTTCAACTCCTTATGCAGGGTAAAGTATTTGACAGAAGAGGACCGGGACGCCGTCGTAATAATCGTCGAAAGTAAGCGACTCTTAAAAAGTACCTTCACTTCAAAGGCGAAAGCAACGCAGCAATCACACACATGGCAGTCCATGTTCTGGTCATGGCACATTCTCTAACTAAAATTCATGTGACTGTAGAGTCTATATACATTTCAACTGAAAATGTATACGTAAAATGATGCACTAACAATTAAAAAAGCGTTATCCGCGACTTGGTGTTTGCACTAGCGTCTAGCCGTTGGCAGGTCAGTATAATCCTGACCAATCCAATCGCACTTGATTTTGTGTGTAGCGCGTCATTCAAATTATGTATAGGTTTGAGTGTAACAGTCCTCATTTCTCATATCACGAAACGTTCTCAGATTGTTCAGACAAATAACGAGTTATGTTTAATTGTTTTGAATACACAGAAACTCATAAAAATGTTGTAGACACTTCAACGGAAGATAGCAAAATCAAGAAAGATTCTAAGAAGTGTCCTTTGTATAATTTTTATTCAAGTTATGTTGCAGAATTGCATTCTCATTTTCAAGAAGAACACAACCTAATTCTAGAAAGTGAAACACTTCAATTTTCCAATTTAGTCTCTTTTCAGGAGTGGAAATGTTTTATTGAAAGTAGTACAAAAACCAAATACGTTAAAGTCGAGAACTTTTCCGCAAAGACTCACAAAACAATGAAGTTTCTCTGTCATCGGTCAGGCTGCTCTAATTCTGAAAGCAAAGGAAAAAGGCACTTAAAAATGAAAGGCAGTTTAAAAATTGGTGGATTTTGCCCAGCAGTCTCACGGTTGTGGTTGATTTGGCAGAAAAAGTTGAAGTCAATTTTATAAAAACACACATTGGACATCAAACTGATATTGGACAGTTATTTCCAAGTCTATATGAACGTCAGTTTATTGCTGATATTTGATTGTGGTAATTATTTTTATTATACAACATAACAAATAACAACAACTATTTAATAAGTGACAAGCAGACAAGCCCTCCCTCACTTGTTGCCAACTCACAATAAGATAGTATTTATAATATGTAAAATAATAAAACTGTGTATTTAAAACAGAAATATCTTACATATCATTGATTTAAAACAACTAAACATTACTTCTTGTTTGAGTGAACAATCCGAGAACGTTTCGTGATATGAGAAATGAGAACTGTTCTGTTACATTCAAATATGTACATAATTTAAATGACGCGCCACACACATACTCAAGTGCGATTGGATTGGTCAGGATTATCCTGACCTGCCAACGGCTAGACGCTAGTGGTGTTTGCTAACTGTCGACAAAAACTTTTTTTGGCAATGATGAAACACAATTCGAAGGATTTTTGTTTATATGTTACTGTTGATGTAACACGGGTCTATTTCTACAGTTCATAGAACAGTCAAAGCATTGAGGCAAAACAGCGAAAGCTCCCTAAAAGTCGGAAAGTTGGTGACAGTTGGTGAAAACAACAGTTTTTAAAAGTTAAGAGAACATGTGTCAATTTTACAGAATGTTTTAAATGAACAATTATATGAATTCTAAAATGCTTTGAACGAATTACAGGTTCAAAGCCAGTGTCAGCTTGAAGAAAAAGAGAATGTACCCGAAAAAGTAAGTCTCTGGATAACCACTGTTAAACAGGAAGAAGATAATGATCACATTTCCCTAAAAAGCTTAAAAAAATTCAAAAGAAAGTTAATAATGTAAAAGTCATACTAGAATGGCTCAAAAATGGAGTAAGACCTATTTGGCAGGAAATATCCAAATACTGTGGAACTATAAAGGTCTCAATGGGAATCTCTGTGTCTTTCCAATGGTCTATTATATCGGAAGTGAGAAAGTTCCGATGGAATACGTACGGTTCAACAGTTGGTACTGTCAAAATCACACATTAAAAGTGTGTTGCAAGAGCTTCATAGCTCTTATATCAGCCTTTTTGGAGGACATTTTGAAGTCAAAAGCACACTGCCAGAGTTCGAGGCAGATTTTACGGGATCAGTTGTTGCCGAGATGTAGAAGATTGGTATACGAAATGGTTTATGTAACAATAGAAAAGACCCTAGAATAAGAAATCGAGGGAAAATGACTCAATATCTAACAATAAAACACTGAAAACTTTGTTTTCAAACTTCCACAAAATTTATTTTAAATATTATCACTACAGCTGTTTCGGCTGATTGCCTTTCTCAAGTGATCTATTTTGGCTTGGGTTTACAAATTTATAGTCTCTAATGAAATAGGTTGAGGAGGGGAGAACTGTTTGTCTCAAGTTGGTCATTCAGAATTATATCTGTGTTTTTTAATTTGTTGATTTCCATAGATTCTAACAAAGATAGCTTAAGGCCTTTATTTTGAATGTGAAGAATTTTAAATTTGTCATTAAAAGAATGATTATGATCTAGAAGGTGAAGTGCGTATGTCGAATCTGTTTTTCTATTCTTGAAAGCCCTTTTATGTTCTGCTATTCGTTTATCAAAGTTTCTACCAGTTTGACCGATGTAAGTTTTTGGGCAGTCGCCACATTGGAGTTTGTATACACCACTATTTAAGTGTTTTTTATTTTGGCTCTTGTTATTTTTAATATATTTGCCTAGGTTGTTATTTGTTCGGAAAGCTGGTGTTATTCCTTTCTTTTTTATGTGTTTGGCAATTTTTGTTGTTATTTTTCCTGTATATGTAATCGAGCAGAAGGTACTGGGTTTTTTCTCTGGTGGTGGAAATACTAATTTCAGGGCTTTCTTGTGTAGTTTTTATTTTAACATTTTATTAATACATATTCCGATTCCGATTACATATACAGGAAAAATAACAACAAAAATTGCCAAACACATAAAAAAGAAAGGAATAACACCAGCTTTCCGAACAAATAACAACCTAGGCAAATATATTAAAAATAACAAGAGCCAAAATAAAAAAACACTTAAATAGTGGTGTATACAAACTCCAATGTGGCGACTGCCCAAAAACTTACATCGGTCAAACTGGTAGAAACTTTGATAAACGAATAGCAGAACATAAAAGGGCTTTCAAGAATAGAAAAACAGATTCGACATACGCACTTCACCTTCTAGATCATAATCATTCTTTTAATGACAAATTTAAAATTCTTCACATTCAAAATAAAGGCCTTAAGCTATCTTTGTTAGAATCTATGGAAATCAACAAATTAAAAAACACAGATATAATTCTGAATGACCAACTTGAGACAAACAGTTCTCCACTCCTCAACCTATTTCATTAGAGACTATAAATTTGTAAACCCAAGCCAAAATAGATCACTTGAGAAAGGCAATCAGCCGAAACAGCTGTAGTGATAATATTTAAAATAAATTTTGTGGAAGTTTGAAAACAAAGTTTTCAGTGTTTTATTGTTACATAAAATGAATTTCCATCAAGTAACGGTCGAATCCATCAATGACTCAATATCTTTCCGGAGATCCTTTTAAACGACTTGCAGTGGATATTCTCTGTTCCCTTTCGATGACAGAGAGAGGAAACAAGTAATTAATGGTCGCAATGGATTATTTTTCAAAATGGCCTGAAATTGCACCCCTTCCTAATCAAGAAGAGATTGTAGTAGCAGAAGCATTCATAACACACGTCGTATCAAGTCATTGAGTTCCTTTATAGTTACATTTTGATCAAGGATGAAATTTTGAATCAGAATTATGGCAAGAATTAATGACAATCTTGGTATCAAGACAACTCTCACTACGCCCCTTCATCTACAATCAGACGGAATGGTCGAACGACATAATAGAACTATTTGTCATGTTTAAGGGAGTAACAAGTAGTGTTAGAACAGGGGTGTTAAAACAATCAATTTTTGTGAAAGGAGGATTTTACCACGTCTCGGTGCTTACAGAAAACAGCGAAACTACAGGGTAGCACTTCCTGCATTAAAGAACAAACACAGAGTATTTGGAATGTCCATTCAAAGATTGAGTAAATACAAATAAAATAATAACTTTAGATGGTGAAATGATTTTCAAAAGTAATTTTTCTACTTCTTCTAATGATGCTACAAACCTTTAGGGCATTTTTAACAACGTTCCTCCATTGTGCCCTATCGGATACTTTCCTTCTTCCGCCACTGCCTAATGTTCATGGTTTTGAGATCTTCCTCTACATCATGTATCCACTTCTACGGGGCCTTCCTCTTGTCCTATTTGCTTGTAATTTTTAGCTCTGGATTACGTTACATAGCTTGATTATGTTACATTCTTTCTAAGTGTCCAAGCTAGTTTAGTCTTTTTTACTTTACAAATCTTATGATATCTGCGATCTGCTCATAGTTCATTTTTATTCTCCACGAGCCATCGCTACAATCTGTTGGTCCAAATATCTTTCACAATATTTTGGACTCAAATATTCTGGTGATTTTTGTCAGTCGTTAAAAGGGTCCACGTTTCACATCTATATGTGACTACTGGTCTAATTACTGTTTTGTAGATTCTAAACTTAGACTCTCGATTCAGTAACTTATTTTTTATTAAGTCTTTGTATGCATAAAAGCACTTATTACCGCTAAGAACCCGTGCTTGTATTTCTTGACTGACGTTGTTGCTGTCATTTGTTATTGAGCCTAGGTAGGGAAAAGTGAAGGCACGTGTGTATGGTTGTCTACCTTCAGATTTTCATGTCGATTCGAATTTGTGCACTTCATATACTTTGTTTACCTTTCATTTATATTAAGACCAAATTCAGCGGCTTCCCATTTCAAATCTATAGCTTTTCGGTTAATATCCTTCTATTGCGGCTTATTAAGGCAACATCATCCGCATATGCGTATATGAGTGGATTTTGTATTAATACAGTCTCCATATCTAGTTTTCTGATTAAATAGCTTCCAAAGTTAGATTAAAAAGTGTTCTTGATAAGGCATCACTTTGCCTAACTCCATTTTCAATATCAAATGCCTCTATAATATCCATCTATTCTAACCATGGACTTAGAACACTCCAAAGTCATTTGTAGAAGTTTAACTAACTTTTTCGTTATTCCTAATATGGATAGTTGTTTTAATATTTTTTGTGTATTTACTCCATCAAACGCGTTTGAAATCAATATACAAGTTGTAAATTGGTATGTTCTACCTATACTATGTCATCTACCTATACTTTTTGCAGAATTCTTTGTCAATTCTGCAGTTATTCCATCTGTGCCAAGCGCTTTGTTATTTTTTTAGATATTTTATGATGTATATAGTTTCTTTCAATGTTGGTTCCTCAACTAGTTGTTCTGCTGTGTGGTGAGTTATTTTTTCTTCTTGGTTTTGTCTTTTTTCTGAATTTAAATGCTCCTTTCACCTTTTCATTAGTTCCTCTTTCTCGCTGATAATTCTCGCCCCGATTTTGTTCTTACGCACTGTTATTCTTGTCATCTGTCCTTGGTTGTGTCGCTTGGATTCCTTGTAAAACTTGCTAGTCTCTCTTTTGTTATTATAGTATGTAATTTGCTGTATTTTGTATTTAACATTTCTTTCTTTTTCCTTTTACATATTCTTCTTGCATCCTTTCTTACATCTTCATATATCTTTTTACTCAATCGGGAATTCCTTTGTAGACATTTCTGCCTAGCTGTATTTTTGCTATTTATTAGTTGTTACCAATCTTGGTCAAACCATCCCTAGTTGCTTTTATCATTGACCCGACTCCTTTATGAATATTTTTATGAGGGAACACATACTAACTACTCTGAGTTTATTTGTCATTGTCAAGTTTGCCCCTCTTATACCGTTGTTGCTGGTAATATCATGTAAACCATGCTTACCAAAAGATGAATATACTGGCTCTTTTCCCAACTTGGCGTTCATATCACCCAGGACTATAACTGCATCTCCCTTTTGCACGTTTTCACATTCTACTTGTAGTTGGTCGTAGAATTGATCGGTTACTAGTTCATCTGCTATTTCTGTTGGGGCATATGTTTTACTATAAAACCCACTCCAAAGTCTCCTTGCCTTTCTGCTCCACAGTAGTATAAACTATAGTCTTTTTTATTGATGTATCCATGCCATTTAAATCTGATTTCTTTGAAAGCGTCTATATCTACTTTGTATTTCCGAAGTTCCTGGGCAATACTTTGCATTTTGTCTGCCTGTAGCATGGTTTGGACATTCCGGGTTCCCAATAGCGATTCCATCAATAAGTCCTTATTCCGTAGCTTTGGTCGTTGTTCGTTAGCCCGTTCGGTTTGTACGTTGTTCATAGCATTCGTGATAGCTGAGTTTAAGGTGAACAGGTTATCGACCCGAGTTCAGCTGCTGTCTATAGCTTCCGAACGAGCCTCGGTTTACTCCGGTTATATTAGCTACGCATGTTTTCAGGCCAATGGTGTTATGTTATGTGTTAGGTTGGGGTTATACCGCCCATGTTCGGTCAGGGGTTGGGGAATAGGAATAGTAAACTGTGGCAATATTCTTTTTTTGGTGAACTGTACCCCACATGGGAGTCTTAGTGGAATTCCATTTCTTTAATTTTAGGTTTTACAGTTATTCTGCTGATACTCGGTCGTCAGACCCTCCTTTGTGATAAGAGGGTTCACCAACGGGAGGTTGAGGTTGACTTTTTTGTAGGAGAGGCTATTTGAGACGCATCACTACCCCATTAAAACCCCAATAGTTTTAAGTACTTTAGTAATAACTTAAGTAATTACAAAATACTGAGAACACATATGGAGATACTTGCAGTAGAATTAGGGTGCGATGGATGAAGTGGAACGAAACGAGTGGCGTGATGTGTGATAGAAAGATTTCAATGAGACTGAAGAGAAAATTTGATAAAACCCCCATAGGACCAGCTGTGATGTACGGAACTGATTGATGAGCAGTTAAAAAGAAAGAGGAACAACGAATGCGCGTGGCAAAAATGAGTATGCTTAGATGGGTAAGTGGAGTGACAAAAAAAGGATAAAATTAAGAATAAGTATATTAAGGGAAGTCTAGGGGTGACACCAATTGGTAGCAAATTGAGATAGCATAGACCAGGTTTGGTTATAATTCTATAGCCATTTATCACATAGTAAACTATATACCATTTTTATTTATTAAATTTTTTTGTTCAAAAATTCTTTGTATCTTAGGTTTAATGAAACAAAGTGGTTCTTTTCCTTTAGCTGTTTTGATTATTTTCTAAATAAATATTTATTATACAAAGATAATCCACAAATAATAATTATATTCATATTAACTAAATAAACATAAACTAAAATTTTAAGTTTCATGGAGCAGTTTGCAGTAAAATTTAGTGACAAAAATGCCATTATATAATTTTCTCCATCTAACCTAATAATTGTTTACTTAGAAAAGACACCCGTCATTAATGTTCTAGCAAAACAAGTTATTATTATTTTGAATTATTATATAAGTCAAGTGTGTATCTATAAATTACTAATTTTATGGGTAGAATGGAAACGCACGTAATGGAGATCACGCGATCGAAAGAAATTGATGAAAATCATCGGAGAATAGCCAACCTGGCGGAGAGGCGGACGAATATCAACAAGTATATAGGTTGTTCCATTTATATAAATATCTTTTAAAATAAAGTATTTTCTATACTCTATATTTTGTTTTATTGTACCTTTCATCTAAGATTAATATAAAATATAACATCACGCCAGATGCAGAAGGTGTACACAACATAAGAAAGATAAACGTACCAAATTTATTTGTAAAATGTGTGATATTCCGTTATGTAGCGATTGTTTTACCCCATATCATGTATAAACATTTATCGTTCATGTATACTGTTGGGATTATAATATCCCATATAAAAATCCTGTTGGAATATATAATCCTATGCATTTTTTACCAAAAAAAAAAAATATTTTTTAAATACATTCTTAGTTCTTTTAAATGCTCTAGAACAACAAACTACAGACAATAACTCCAAAAATATTGACTTTAAAAAAAAAAAACTCAGAACATTTTTATCTTAAAATTCAATATCCTACCGACTGTCATGGTTTTTTTGATAAACTTTTTCCACCCTTGAGGGATGATAACCATTCTCAGAGAGAAAGCATATATTGGCATAGGATAGATTTAAACAAAATTACTAATGTTACTAATACAGTCAATTTATTTATTCGGTTCGATTTCTATAGTGTTTTAATATTATATAAACGTGATATGTTTTTTTTTTGTTGTTTAGTGCTTATATTTCTGATAAGCAAAATTAATGAGTAAACAGATTAATGAACGATGGCACATATTTTCCATTACAATAGTTTCTAAATAAACAACGAGTATATTTATAGTGAATATTACATAAAATTGCATTCAGATTTTGAAGGTCGTTTTTCTAAAGGATATTTAAATACAGGTTAATTACTTGGCTACGATATGCGGTGTTTTTAATTCTAATAACAATAGTTCTATTTAACATGTCATTTTGTGGTTACTCCCATAAATATGTAAAAATAATTACGTTATGTAAAATACATCTAATCACCTTATAATATAAATCTGTCGAAAAAATCCTGTGATATGGCCAGGAAATCGCTTAATTCTACGCTTCGGTAGTAATGCTAAAGTCTTTTAAAGGAGCCTAAAATTTGTTAAGCGTTTGTTAAGCGGAGTATTCACGTTCCGATAGTTAGTACGATTTGTGGTCCAACCTTCGAAGTTGGATCCGATATCGGACCGTGAGTGGGCCTGCTTGATTGTGGGAAATCTAGTTGTACGAGTCTGAACATTTAGAGGGACGATTTTAAGGTCCAACTTCCGACTGATGAGTGAAGGAGTCGGAAGTCGGATCAAAACTTTCTTTAGTCAGCGCTTGACCTTGGGTACCTACTGCACGACTTCCGTAACGAACAGTAAAGGAATTTCTGAAGTTATTGATATTTACAGAAGTAGTCTCTGTTAGTAGTGATGTTAAAGTACGAAAACTGCCAACATAACGTTCTGCGGTAGATTCTGTAATCAACTAATCATTCTTATCAATGACATTGAGTAACTTCGTGTCACAATAATAGTTCACACGATCAGCGAATAATTTTTTCATCCGAAATTTTTTTATTTCTTTTCAAATGGTGTGGATAACAAGCATAATGCTGCTGCCACTTTTTTCCTAATTATATTTTGCGTAGACTTAACTCGGTACATTTTTTGGCTAACCGATGTGCATCACCGTGAAAAGAGACTAGGACTGAAGTTGGAGCGCTAGTTCGATAGCAAGTCGGAGCGTGAGTGGAGCCGACTATCTAACTAGTAATCCTACTAAACGGAACGTGAATGCCCTGCTTTACGCCTATATTTTTATCAAATACGTTTGGGAAAATCAGGTGAAAGTAAGTTTGTAAAACTTTCCACATCGGCCCTGGAGTTCTTTTAATATCGTCGCTCCATCGCATTTGCGGTCTTCCTCTTGGTCTTTTGGCTTCATATGGCCGTAAATTCCCGATTTCTTTATTCCATCGGACATCCTTAAGACGTTCGATATGTCCAGCCCATTTCCATTTTAGTTTAGCGGCCTGTCCGACAGCATCTTTTACTTTTGTTCTATTACGAATGTCTTCATTGGTTTTATGGTCTTTGAGTGAGGTACCCAGCATCTGTCGTTCCATAGCTCTCTGAGTTTTTCTGATCTTCTCCATGTTTATTTTAGTGAATGTCCAGGTTTGAGCTCCATATGTAAGCACAGGTAGGATACAGGAATTGAACATTTTGGTTCGCAGTCTTTGAGGTATATTTTTATTTTTAAGTAAACTTAAAAATAACGAACATTACTTCTTAATAAAGGCCAAGTAAACAGCTAGTTGTAAAACAGTGTTAATTGAAAAATGGGTATTACTAATGATGGGTTAACAATGCAACTAAAGTAACGATTTTTTGATGATCTGAGGAACACTGAGATCCAATCTCCAACCACCTATTTAATTAAGATTTAACATATCTTTTTGTATGGCTCTTTTATTTATTTCCAATTGACAACCTGGAAAAGCTCAGAAAAGTAGAAAAAAGTGTTGGTTTGTTTACTGGTTTGTTTATCTTTGGGATATATCAGTTGTAATAAATATATCAAGTAATAGAATAGAATATTCTTTATTAATCCCATCAGATCACATTGTGATATAGGACAAGTCATATAGTACATAAAGCATGATCAACAAGTTATATACGATAATAACATAAAACAAAATCAATAAAATATAGATTAATATAAAAATAAAAAACAAAGATATGCAATATAGAGCGTCTCTGAACCCGTCGGTCCTTATTCTCTGTAGTCTTTTATTAAGTCAAAATATTCATTTAGATTGTAAACACATAATTGGATCAAGCATGCTTTTAATTTATTTTTGAATTTTTGAATATTGTTTTCATTTCTTATATTAAGTGGCAAACAATTATAAAATTTAGATCCTGCAAAATCAGGACTACTTTCAAAGGAGAGTTGTGGAGTGTTTACACACGCTTATCAACCTCCCGTGTCTTGTCGGGTAATTATGAAAGTCAGAGTTGAGGGTAAAATTTTGAAATTTAATTTTGACATGAATAACACACTTATAAATATATAAAGCATGAAAAGTCAACAGCCCGTGTTCAATAAAATATTTACGACATGATTGTCTATTATTAATATTGAATATCAATCCATGATACAAATACAAACATATCAATCTAAGAATTCTCTTTTGAGTTATAAAAACTCTAGAAGAGTTTCTAGAGTTTCCCCACAAGATAACATTATAGGCCATATATGAATAAACCAATGCATAATACACACTTATCAATTGATTGGTGTTAAATAGAGTTTTCAACTGAAGGATCGCATAGTAACCCTTATTCATTGTTTTGCAGACTTTAGTGACATTTTCATCCCATGTCATATTACTTTCTAGAATGCTACCAAGAAATAATGTTGTATCACTAAAAGGTATTTCCTCAGAACTAACTGTGATTTTATAACCATGGGATGGCTTAAAGCGCGAGTAGAACTGCATACAAATAGTTTTCTTTGCATTTACCATTAAAGAGTTCCTTTTACACCAGGTTGTAAATTCCTGTGCTACTAAGTTCATTTTTGATATGAGTTCGACTTCATTTGACTCGTCAACTACAATTGTTGAATCATCTCCATAAAGAACTGTATGGTCTGCAGTTAAAAAATGTGTCAAATCATTGACATATAAAAGAAATATTAGGGGTCCCAATACGGAGCCTTGCGGTACACCTCGGTCAAGATTAAAAACAGATGACTTCTTATTATCGACTTTTACTAGGAATTTACGATGTTGTAAGTATGACCTTAACCAGTTCAAGAAATAACCCTGAAAACCAAGGGCTTCTAATGTATGCAGTATAATTTCAATGTCAATAGAGTCAAAAGCCTTAGTTAGCCTTAGTCAAAAAAGAGTCCACCCACATACCTTTTTCGATCCAAAGCAGCGTGGATATAATTAAATAATGAAATAGAAGAACTCTCTGTAGATTTATTAGGAAGAAACCCATGCTGGCATTTATTTAAGATATATTTATTCAGAAAATTTAACATTTTACTATAAACATACTTTTCGATAATCTTAGAGAGTACACTTGTTACGGTGATTGGCCTGTAATTATCAACCAAACATGGATCTCCCTTTTTGAAAATTGGACTGACTACTCCCGTTTTAAGGTCACTTGGAAACTTGCCATCCTTGACAGATAGGTTGATGATGTGAGACAAAACAGGAGATATATATGAAGAAATGTATTTAATTATTTTAGTGGGGATTTGATCAATACCTACTGAGCTGGTATAGTTTAAGGAAGATCTCAATATCAAATGGTGAGACTTCAGAAAAAAAGAATGTGTTGTTAATTGTCATAGATGTGAAATCGTTAAAGGTATAGTTATTGAAATGTTTTAATAATGTGTGTTTGACTGATGTACAAAAATACTCACCAAATTTGTTTGCTATGTGTTCTGGATGTATCAATAATTTATTATTATCAGTAATGCTCCACTCAAAATTGTTTGTATTTTTATCAGTTTGACGATTCACAGTTTTCCATATCTCTTTCCTTCTTTTATTATTATTTTGATTATCCTTTACCTTACGAATAAAGTTGGCCTTTTGTATTTTATAGTTATACATTAAATCTGAATTACCACTAACATTTGCTAGCCAAAATAAATATTTCAGCTTTTTACTAATCTGAGGAATTTCAGTATTGATCCATTTTCTGTTGGTATTAGTAGTTATGCGTTTTGATATTAAAAGACATGTTGTATCAATATGATAGGAGACAGAGTTCAAAAAAGTTCTATATGCATCATCTACAGCATTTGAATATGTATAAACATTTTCGAAATTCTCAGAATCAAGACTCAACAAAAGATTAGACAAACAATTCTTTGATAAGTTTCTATAAGTAGCTATCTGGGATGCAGCAGTATTGTTACTCTCAAATATGTTTAAACTAAAATGAAGTCCTAGATGATCACCTAAATTGTAGTTCACGACAACCTCATTGTATAATTGAGGAATATTGGTAAGAAAATAATCTAGTTTCGATCGTGAAATTACACCGTTTTTATTTGTAAATATTCTAGTTGGTTCAGTATTTTTACAGCTAAGTCCAAAACTATTCATAAAATCCTTCAATATAGATTTTTGCCTTGACTCTTTAAGATAATCGATGTTAAGATCACCACAAAGAATAATAAATAAAATAAATAAAATATTATTTATTCTGTGTACCAAAAATATAAAATGTGTACAAGGTGGGGCAAAAGTAGTCACCCTATTGTAAAAAGCTATAACTTTTGCAAATCAATTCGATTTGACTTTTGTGAAGTAAACAAACGCAGAATACAAATCGACAAGCCATGAATCAGTTTAGTCCGCAAGAACGAGGAATACTTTTCCCCATTTTTTTTGCGCAACAATTTGTTGGTTTTGTTGGCGCAGCGTGAATTTCGTCGCAGATATTCTGCTCGTCCGGCAACAACTGGAAAACACTGCGACGTTTGGCCATTCGCTTTAAGGGAGGATTTATTTTCGATATTTTAAACATTTTTTTAAGATTCTTTTTTTGAAAAAATGTTTAACATAAATTTATTTATAACATTAGTACATTATAGTACAACATTTCAAGAGTATTATCTGAAATTTTATTAGTAGAAAAATATTAAACATTACTATATTACCTGAGTCTTCTGCCAGTAAATTGGTGGTATGTTCTTCTCTCCATATGGCTTTAAATATCTTTAGTAATAACTCTGTTGCAGAATTTGCAAAATTTGTCATATTTTTTTCAACATTTCACTTGTTATTCTGTCATATTCTGGTGCCTTTCCGATTTCCATTTCTGCAATAGCTTCTACATTATCATCTTCTATTATTTGGTTCAACAGGTTGTTTTCTTCTTGACAGTGGTATGTTGGTAACATCTCTTGGAAATATTCTCTCCATCTGTTCATATTTCGTTCAAAATTAATGAATTCATTATTTTGAAAACAGGAGACTTTAGAGAAAAATATGAAACCTGTTGATTTTTATTTCTAAATTGAAGTCCTTTTAGATTACTGTTTTATTTTATCATATCCTCTATGAAATAGTGATGACGTCATCGATAGAGATTTTTTAGTAGAAATGTAGATGTTGCAATATATGACAATGTCTATTTAATTGAAGCAACAATTTACATTATAATAAATCTTATTATTTATTAACTACAAAAAAAAAAACTTAAAAGATATGCTCAAATTTATGACTCTTAGCTCAAATGTTTGTTTCTCTTACATTTTACAAAAATTCTTGCACTTCGTATGATAAATTTTCGTCGAATTCACCTTTTAACATTTATATAATGATATACAAAAATGAAAGCAAATAAAAAAATTGTAAATCCGTTACAAAGATTTAAAAAATCAGTTCTCTTCCAATTATACGCTCACACATGAACTCGTTCTATAAATAATTGATGCTAGTATTTATGTAGTGCCGTAATAGTCTAAATAAACGAGTGTTTAATTTTTGTTCCTTCTTCCTGTTTCTCCCATAGACATCCGTTTAAGTGTAATCATTCCGGTAACTTGAATACCTCTTTTTTTAATCATGTGCGTGTTATTTTTAGAAAATGCCCCCCGAACTTGTTTGCTCCCCTTATCAAAATCATTATAGAAGAAATCAGGAAGGCCTGCAAGAAACATCCTTTAAATTGCGGATTTAATCCTGGAGATAACGGTAAGTACATAATATATGCCATTGACGTTATATAAATAGTTTTATTCACATAAAATATAGGTCATGAAAACTGTACACTTTTTTAACACTTCCACAAAATTTATTACAATATATTATTTCTACAGCTTTTTCGGCAGAGTGCTTTTCTCAAGTGATATATTTTTACTATGCGTCTACAATTTATAGTTTCTAATTGATTAAGATGAAGAGGGGAGAGCTGTTTGTGTTTTAGAATTATATCTGTATTTATTAATTTCCATAGATTCTAATAAAGATAGCTTAATGCCTTTATTTTGAAGATGAAGAATTTGACATTGGCCGTTAAAAAATTGGTCATTAAAAGCTCTTTTGTGTTCTGCTATACGTTTCTTAAAGGATGTACCAGTTTGGTCGATATAAATTTTTGGGCAGTCACCACATGTAAGTTTGTATACAATAAAAGTTGTAGGCCATAAAAAGTTTTTTAAGATTGAGAGTGTCGAAACTCAAAACACATAAACAACTGACCGATATCTCTTTGTCAACCATTTTTCATCCACTCCTGAATGTAGGTCTCTCCCAATTGCTTCCATCTTTCTCTATCTTGCGCCAATCTAATCCTCTGTTTGCCTGCCACTGCTCTTATGTCACCTACCCATGTTTATTGGGGTCTTCCCATGCTTCTTGTTGTCGTCCTTGGTCTTCATTCTAGAATTCTTCGTGTCCACTTGTTGTCATTATATCGGGCTATGTGACCTGCCCAGTGCCATTTCATTTTTTAAATTTCTTCCACAATATCCCTAATCTTCGTTCTACATCTTATCTCGGTGTTTCTAATCTTGTGTCTCAGTTATATTCCAAGCATGATTCGTTCCATTGCTCTTTGGATTGTTCTTAATTTTGAGCAGATTTTTTGTTAAGGGCTACTATCTCCAAGCTGTAGGTTCAGACTGGTAATATGCATGTGTTATACACCTTTTTCTTGAAGTTTACAGGAATGAAGGTGTTTTTCAAGATATATGCTAGTTTGCCGAAAGCGTCCAATGCCAGTTGTGTTCTTCTTTTAATTTCAGCATCTTGATTTGGTTTTCCTAGTTTGATGACATGACCTAGATATACAAAATGTTCAACATTTTTTATGGTATGATTTCGTATTGTTATATTTGTCTGGATTCGGCTCAGTATTTTTGTTTTTACTGTAGTTTAAGCCTACCGCTCCTGAAACTGCATTTAATTGTTGTAACATATCATTTAGTTCTTGGATATTATCGGCTATTGAAACTATGTCATCAGCGAATCTCAAGTGGTTTAAGTATGATCCGTCGACGTTGATATAGATCTAATAGGAAACACGCGATTAAGGATGAAGGAGACTTTCGTAAGGTTTGAGAAGGAAGCAGAGAAGATGGGGCTCCAAATCAACGAAAACAAGACGAAATATATGTATATGAGCCGCAATAACCAAAGCTGAGACAGAATCGGTCAGGACATTACCATCGATGACTTTAACTTTGAGCGCGTTAGAGAATTCAAGTATCTTGGAACAACAATAACTGAAGACAATAACGGATCACAAGAAATAAACAACAGGATTCAGGCCGGCAACAGATGTATTTTTGCCCTCCAAAACCTTATAAAATCAAAACAACTAACACGACGTACGAAGATACAGGTCTATAAAACAATCATACGACCCGTTGTGATGTATGAAAGCGAAACGTCGACGATAACAAAGGCAAATGAAGAGAGACTACGTGTTTGGGAAAGAAAAATCCTAAGGAAGATCTTTGGTCCGGTGCTTGATGAAGCATCAGGACAATATAGGATAAGAACTAATAAAGAGCTTGAAGAACTTTACCCAGACGCCAACATCATAAAAGAAATAAAGTCCAGAAGACTCCAATGGGCAGGACACCTCAGAAGACATTCTGACGAACGAACAGTAAGACTGGTGTGGGAGGAAGTCCCAACTGGAAGGAGACCACGCGGACGCCCTCGTCTCCGGTGGCGAGATAATATAGCTGGAGACCTAAGCACTATGGGCCTGGAGAATTGGATGGAGGTTGCTCAAGACAGAAAACAGTGGAGGCATGTTGTCGAGTCGGCTAAAACCCACGAAGGGTTGTAACGCCACGGAGTAAGTAAGTAAGTCGACGTTGATACCCTTGTTGTTCCATTCTAGTTTCTTAAAAATGTCTTTTAGAGCAAGGGTAAATAGTTTGAAAGATATGGTGTCTCCTTGTCTTACTCCTCGTTGTAGTCTTATGAGATTAGTTTTTGTGCTTTCGTCCAGCTTTATCTGCATGGTGGCATTTTCATATATGTTTTTAATTATGTTAGTGTATATTGAATATATGCGTGCATTTTCTAAAGAGTCAAGCACTGCCCATAATTCGATGGAATCGAATGCTTTATGGAGATCGACGAACACCACATTGGAACATTATACTCGGTACATTTTTCTATTGGTGTTCTTACGGTGTGCAAGTGGTCTATGGTACTAAAATGTTTTCTGAATCCAGCCTGCTCGATAGGTTGATAGAAATCGAGGTTGTGTGTTAGGCGGTTAGCTATTATTTTAGTTAGGAATTTATACATATATTGGTCGGTAATTCTCGATGTTTGCTTTGTCTCCTTTCTTGAATAGTAAAATTACTTCGGAGTTGTACCATTCTTGAGGAATCTTTCCTTCATCAATTCCATTTTTCTGCCACCAATTTTCAACATTTCAACTGTAATTTTATCCTTTCCCGGACATTTATTCGTTTTTAGTTGATTTAGGGCCATTCTTATTTCATAGTCGGTTATGTCTGGTATTTCTTCTGAGCCGGTGTTAATTATTGTTCGTTCAGTACATCGTTGTTGTGGTTGTATATTTACCGAGTATAATTTAGTGTAGAATTTTTCAATGGCCTCGCTTATTTCGCTCCTGTCTCGGACGGTGACGTTATTCTCATTTTATATTTCTATGAATACACTTTTTGAATCACTACAAATAAGGCTTTTTTTCAAAATTAATTTGTTCAATTAAATCTAATGCCTTTTTTATCGCAAACAATTCTGCTGCACAAATTGAA
This sequence comes from Diabrotica balteata, assembly GCA_918026665.1. NCBI lineage: Eukaryota > Metazoa > Arthropoda > Insecta > Coleoptera > Chrysomelidae > Diabrotica > Diabrotica balteata. The sequence continues at coordinate 42,421,695 of OU898278.1, forward strand.
ATAGCAGATGGTGTTAATTTGGTGCCTTCATTAAGGTATATACCAATGCCCACATCACCTTGTTCATCTTTGGATCCATCTCTGAAGATTAATTTATATTCAGACCAGTTATCAAAGTACCATTACACAAACTTGGCTTGGTTATCTTCTTTCCCTAGGTTGAGAGTTTCATAAACCATATGAGAAATTCGAGAATTAAGTGGAAAGGAATCACAAGGAAATAATTAGTTATGTGCCACCACATGAATCTCATGTAGCATATTCTGGGAGGCAGTCAGTATTGGTGGGAAGTATTGTCTTCTCCAGAAACTAAAGTAATTCAGAAATAGGTAAAGAAATAATAAATAAAACTTACTCACAATCAATTTAATTTAACTATCTGATGACCGGTTTCGCTTTCTACAATATGCAAAGCATCCTCAGGTCTCGATACAAAGTTAAACAAATGCTGAAATAATAAAAACCCATATTAGGGTGTTGTCCAATAACGATAAACAAAGTAGATGTTGTAAATTACAATAATTATGCCAATATTACATGTCTGTGGTTTTATTTAAATGAGTAAGTTGAATAAAAACGTATAAAAATTTTTAAAAGTTTAAACAGACAAGGTAATGCCCCCAAATTGTTATAAAATAGTCTCTTCGATTGTAATAAATTAACAAATGAGCAAATAAATAAATAAAATAAACATTACTTACATGCCGGTACTCTATTAATTGATGGATGGTAGAACATGGTTGAAACTACTATATATTGTTGAATGGAGAACTCAATTCTATTATTGCAGTTGTTTGACAGTAAACGGGAAGTTCTTGAGGAGATAGATTTGATCCAATGAAGAAGAGATATGTGTGTGATTGTTTGTTAAATGAAAGTAATGTAATATATCATTGTGATATTAAAAGCTATTTATACTTATTCGAGAGATATATTTTTAAAATATGTGTTATTTATTGAGTAATTGTTTTAAGAAGGTGACAGTTTTATGACAATGAATATGTTTGGATGTAAAAAAAAAGACTGAGTTAGTTATATTGTAGGATGTATTTCAATTATCCATATTGTTACATTAAATTTGATTAATTAAAGATTGTTAAAGTATGCCAATATTAAACACATCAATTTACTTTTGATATCTAAATTGAAACAATTTATAGACATTCATTAATAACAGCATATTTCATAAAACTAGATAACTTAACTTACAGTATTGAGAAACAGAAGAAGAACTGTCACATGCTAACCTACATCTGTCAAATTTACCACTAAAATCTAATAGATAAATCATAAAAAAACTCATTGTGCCCAAGACTACGATGTAGTGCATTAAAGCCCTTCCCCCTTTTTAAATTCAATGTTTGTTTCGTCCCTTCTAAGTGTTTTCTGTTTTAGTGTGTTTGAATTGTCCTAATTGTTTGTATTTTAATATATTTTATTCACTTGACTTTCCAATAATTTACTAATTGCCAATAGAACTTTATCAAAATAATTTGATAACTACAGGTTGGAAAATAATTGCACACCCACACAATTTTACATCCAAACATATTCATTGTCATAAAACTGTCACCTTCTTAAAACAATTACTCAATAAATAACACATATTTTAAAAATATATCTCTCGAATAAGTATAAATAGCTTTTAATATCACAATGATATATTACATTACTTTCATTTAACACACAATCACCCACATATCTCTTCTTCATTGGATCAAATCTATCTTCTCATGAACTACCCGTTTACTGTCAAACAACTGCAATAATAGAATTGAGTTCTCCATTCAACAATATATAGTAGTTTCAACCATGTTCTACCATCCATCAATTAATAGAGTACCGGCATGTAAGTAATGTTTATTTTATTTATTTATTTGCTCATTTGTTAATTTATTACAATCGAAGAGACTATTTTATAACAATTTGGGGGCATTACCTTGTCTGTTTAAACTTTTAAAAATTTTTATACCTTTTTATTCAACTTACTCATTTAAATAAAACCACAGACATGTAATATTGGCATAATTATTGTAATTTACAACATCTACTTTGTTTATCGTTATTGGACAACACCCTAATATGGGTTTTTATTATTTCAGCATTTGTTTATCTTTGTATCGAGACCTGAGGATGCTTTGCATATTGTAGAAAGCGAAACCGGTCGTCAGATAGTTAAATTAAATTGATTGTGAGTAAGTCTTATTTATTATTTCTTTACCTATTTGAAATGGACTCACACAAGCAACACATTCATGATTTTAATTCAGAAATACTTTATGAAATTGCTCAATTGAGGAATATATTGGGTTGTTATACGCTACCACATTTAATGTAAATTTAGATTCTAGCTAAATCCTTCTAAAATGTAACGGTGTTTCCCCGCACTTTGACGAAATAATATGAACTGGAGAAGACCTCATAAATCTCCCAAACACTCTGAGAGCTCTATATTGAACTTAATCGAGTTTTGTAAGTAAGGAACGGGCACAACCTCCAAGCAAAATCGAAGATGATGACTCTACTGAAAGCCTTCAACGTCATCTTTTCGATTTGGCTCTTCCAAGAAAGAGAACTATCTAAAATAACTCCCAGATGAGAAACTCCCTGTTTCCAATCTAGCAAGATGTCGTTTACTAATATTTGTGTGTTCGCAGCGTTATTCCTATTTCTATAAAAAAAGAAATGTCTAACATAACAGCCGCCACTGGCTTCCTTTTTGAAATATTCATTGAAATTTTACTGACAGATAGATAATTTTTTCAAACACCCCTCTACCTTTACGAAAACCTTTTTGGAAAGGCGATAGGATCAGATAATGTTCTACATACCAATCTAACTTTATTTTTATCATGTTCTCCAAAAGTTTACTGACACATGAGGATATGGCAATTGGTCTCAAACCTGAAAGACAGTTTATATTTTTGTTAGGTTTGGAGATTAAACAAATTGTTTGCGATTTCCATTGTGTTGGAACATGTTTTCAAAAACAGGTGGAGTCAATGAGATAAGCATATCCTCCCCGAATGAAAATTGCTGGGAGTTCTGACTGAAACTTTAGTAAAGGCCCTATGGAAATTTCTCACTTTTCTCCACATTACTGATATTGGGGTATCAGGGGAGATTGTGGAACAAAACATGGCAAATGATTTTTTCTTTTTGGGCTTCTTGTTCCTTTTTGCAAAGTGCCCTAATCTTTTTAAAATTAATAAAGTTCTCTAAAGATATCTAATACGCTTTTTCTTAGGGATGAACCTATTTGCTGCATCTAATATTAAGTTCTAAAAATCTGTGTATGAGTCATCAGAAATATTGTGAATATTAGACTTAATGTATAGGTTAAATTGCTCCTGATTGGCTTTTTTTTTATTAAAGATACTGATACTTTGAAGAAGGTTATTTATTTGGGTGTTAGTTCTATCCTGCCCATAACACAAAACAAATGGAAAGTGATCGCTAGCTCCTATCTCTGGAAAGACTTCCCAAAGACAAACCTAGAGATGCTATCGCCACGTCAGAAACACTGTTAGAATCAGGAGGTAAAATTAAAAAACTAAAAACATAACAAACCTAGAAAAAGACCTAAAAATCACAGTAGAATAACCAAAACGTAGAACAAGTAACTAAATACATACAGATACTTAAGGCAAATTACCAAACTGAATTAAGAAAATCAAACCCAGAAACTAAAAAGGAGAGGACTAGCTTGGGCAGCATTTAGTAAATTTTCTTATGTACCTACTAAAAAATAAAAAAACCGTCAGTATCTAAAAATAATGGTCGTCAATTAGTGTGTAACACTGGTTCTGATTTGCGACTTCCCGAAATGTACGTATACCATGGACGACATAAAAAGATAGCGAAATCACAACGATCTATGGAAAAGTAAATAAGTATTGAATATCAAACTATCAGGTAGAAAAAAAAACTTTTTCAACTTAATTAACAAAACTTAACTGAAAATTTGCTGGCTCTATCCTAAAGAAAGACGACAGGTGAAACAAATTAATTATACATTGAAGACTTTGGACATACAAGAGGACGATCACAAGTTAGATGGTCATATGATACAAAACAATATGCTGGCGATGAAGATGGGTGAATAGTCCAGGATAAAAGATAATCAGAAAATAAAAAGAGGTATATCTCCAAAAATTGATGTTATTGGTTGACTAGATAGAGAATAGGTCGCTCATATACATATAAACAATTAAGTTGTACATATGTTAAATTTTCATATACTTATCTATTTTTTTGTAATAATTTTAGCTTATGAACCTCTTAAACTTATGCAGACTGTGATGGCCAAAACCAATGAGGTTTGTTTAAGGTACCTGGACAATAGTATGTTATGCTCACTGCCCTCGCCGGACACAGGGACCCCCTATTGCATCACTAGCGTGTGTGCCATCAGAAACACACGCCGACGGATGGAAGATCGGCACGTAGTTGTACATGATTTGAATACGATGTTCAACATTCAGGTAAGAATATTTTAAAAAATGTCTCCCCTTGAGAATAAAAAAAAAACGGCTCGTGATACTTAAGGAGTGCCGACAGAAGTGAATACTTTTTATATTGCATTATTACTATATGTAGGTTAATGAAATTTTATCTGCTTATTACAGAATTGTTAAATTTTTTTTTATACCACACATTTAAGTTGTTTGGAATTTAAAAATCCTTATATATTTATATAATATAATATATATATATATATATAATAATATATATATATATATATATATATAATAATAATATTTGTTAATAGTCCATACGTCAGATATTTGACCCCTAAAAATCATACGAACAAGCTGAATATCAATTTTGGTACCCCAAAGATGTAGTAAAGTGTAGCCAAACATCTAAATCACCACTTATCAATCATAAATCTTTAGTAACAGTATTTAAATCAACCAATCTTTTTGACCACCTCCTACATCAATCCATATAATTACACACACCATTAAACATTTCACTCGGTAAGAATATATATAATTCACAATTCACAGTAATCCCCACACATCTGCTTAACTAGATCATCACCGTTCATCTTTCTTTATCTTCTTCTTCTTCTTCTTCTTCGTGCGACTAGGATTACTCCTGTTTGTCTGCCTCTTATTCTGTTTCAGTCGTTGTTGACTGTACATTATCTTTCCACCTTTTTGGCGGCCTTCCAACGGGTCTTCTGTTATACGGTTTGTTGTTTTTACAGATATTTGATAATCTATCTGGTCCCATTCGGTTTGCATGTTCGTTCCAGTTTTTTTTCTTGTTTTTATCCACCTGTTAATATTTTGAATTTTGCATTGTTCGCGTATACTTCTGTTGGTTTGTCTGTCTCTTAATGATATGCCCGCTATTGATCCTAATACTTTCATTTCGATATTGTTGATGCGTTGTTTCGTCTTTCTTGTATCGGTCCTTGTCTCCGCTGCATATGTTAGGATTGGTCTTACTGTTGTCTTGTATACTTTCATTTTGCTTTCCGTGGTCAGATATTTATTTCTCCATATGGACTTTCCTTGTGGAAAGTCCATATGGAGAACTTTCTCTGTTCTTATATCCCTGTCACTAGTTATCTCTACTTCTAGGTAATTGAATTTCATTACTTGTTCTACAATTTTGTCGTCTATTTCTAGTTTGCATCTACGCGGCTCTTTACTGATCACTATACATTTAGTTTTTTCTACTCATATTCGCATATTAAGTTTGTTTGCTGTGATATTGAAGGTGTGGAGCTGCCTTTGTAGGTCATCATCGTTATCAGCCATTAGTACTGCATCATCGGCATAGCATCATCTTTCTTTATAACACACTTTATTTTACTTACTCACATAAACTTCCCTCAGGGTAGAGTTTTATGATCTCTGGAGATCTCATCCTCTTGTAGAGTCTTTTCTCTTCTCACACCAACATTAAAACATCACATATTATAATTTTAACCAAACAGAGCCACCTGTAGCCCATCTACTTTTGCTGTTTTTACATATTATGTCAATACACACCAACATTCTGTTAACTTTATCTATCCACCTTATGATCACGAACTTATAACTTGTCCGAAAGCTAAACACCATCTCTTCCTATCTTTGCAGTCGTTTGTTGTTAAATTTCTTTCGCTCATGGACTTGTTTACGCCGTGTTGTCATTCTAATCTGGGTCTTCCTCTTTTCCGTCGACCTATCGGTTGCCATTCTACTACTTTTTTGGGGAGTCTTGTTTCTGGCATCCGTTGAACATGCCCATACCACCTTAATTGTTTCTTCTCTATATCTTGAGTTATATTTCCTTCTATTCCCATACGTTGTTTTATTACTTCATTTCTGATTCGGTCTCATCTGGAAATACCCACAAAAATTTTACCAAACTTCAGTCCACCTACACTAATAAAAAAAAATTTCAAATTTCTCAACGTAAATTTAGGATAATTTAAACTTATTCAATTTTAAACATTGCTGACTACTGTCATATTTAGACAAATACCTAAAGTTAAATTGACTGCTTTGTTCTGACTTTCATCCTAACATGTTATTCTTGTCATTTCAATCAGTTGCTATCAACAAGTCCTCGTAGACACTTTATCTTAGGACTAGCAACCTCCAGTGAAGACTTACGTTGCCATGTAATCAATTCCTGTTGTAACTTCAATATCCTAGTATATAAGATCAAATAATGCAATTTAACAACATTTAACGAGTTTTACCCAAGTATTTAGTGGCTCAAAACATGTACATCTAGTATAACCACATTTTGTATTAAACTTGGTCAAAATTTTAAATTTCATGTTTTCTTTAATTAAAGTGGTTATATAAGTACTTTTAGGATAACACTGATGATGGAATATTAATTCCGAAAACGTTCTGTGATGTAGCCCGATAGGGTGTTTTAATATATAATGTCGGTTTACAACGTTTTTCGACGTCTTCCTATTTCTACTCTCCATCTCATTTTATCGTTCCATAGATCGTCCTCCAGTTCTCTTTCCCTTTCTGGCCTTTGTGGTCCTAGGCCTTCCTGGTCTTTGCCTACCTCTTGGTTGCCATTCAAGAATTTGTCTTGGTATTCTATTCTCCGGCATTCTCCTTACATGACTTATCGGACTCTCTCGTTTGTTATTCTGTCGCGTATGAAATTGCCTCCGAGCGGCGCCAGAAGTCCATTTCTGCTACTCTAAACATTTTCTCTGTTCTGTCTTTTAGGAGCCACACTTCGCATCCATATGTTGTGATATTTTTTATTATGGTGTTGTATATTCTTCTTTTATTTTCCTTAGATATGTTTTTGTCCCACAGTACGCTGTTCAGTAAGGCTATGCCTTTCCTTCCTTGTGTATTTCGTTCCTTAATGGCTGCATCTAATTTTCCGTCCTGAGTGATCTTTACTCCTAAGTATTTGTAGTCGTCACATAGTTTGATCTCTTGATTTTTCTCTACGAGTAGGTTATGTTGATCTCCTCCGATACTCATGTACTCAGTTTTTTCTATATTCACTTTCAAACCCCACTCTGTAAACTCTTCTGATAGTTTTCGCATCATGTAACTAAGGTCTTCAGAGTCCTGTACGATGATGACCTGGTCATCAGCAAAGCACAGAGTGTACAAAGTTAAGTCCATTAGTGGTATGCCCATATTCGTACATTTTTTCTACCATTTGTTGAGTGCTGCTTCGAGGTATATTTTGAATAATGTTGGGGATATACAGCATCCTTGTCTTAGTCCTTTAGTCACTTTGAATCCCGGTGTTATCAGATTTCATGTTTTAATTCTTGTTGTTTGTTGGTAGTACAAAATTTTTACCGCTTCAATCAATTCTATATATATATATATATATATATATATATATATATATATATATATATATATATATATATATATATATATATATATATATATATATATATATATATATATATATATATATATATATATATATATATATATGTTAGTTTGAAGTGTTTCACGGATGGAGTAATATGTTGAACAATTATTCCGGGAAAATATCCGTTGGTCATTTTTTAATTGCAGACGTTTCGCCAAGGTCTCACTTGGCATCTTCTGTGCGTTGTCTTCGGTCTCGTAGTCGGTAACTGAATGAGCTGCGCTCAGTCCTCACTTCTTTTATATCGTGCGCTGTTCGAGCGGATCGTCGCTGATTGGCCGTATTCGTTACGCCGCTAGGCCCCGCCCCCTGGGGAGCGAAGCTCAGGCAGTCAGTTTGATGTTGGCGTCTCGAGATTATGGACTTCCAAGCTTGGGGCAGATTTAAGGAGTCGTCACGTTTGTTAAGAAGACCTTCTTTTTCAATTTCTATAGATTCTCTGATGGTTCTTGTTTTGAAGTGTTCAATGTTGGCTATTTGTTTGCAACTTTCGAAGTTTATTTTATGGCCTGTGTTATGCTCGTGTTGAAATAGAGCAGATGTTAGCTGTCTGTTGCGAATTGCTAGTTTGTGTTCCTCTAATCTTGCGGAAATTCTCCTGTTGGTTTGTCCGATGTAGGTTTGGTGACAGGTTCCACATGCAATTTTGTAAACACCCTGATTTTCCAGTTTGGTTGCATCTTTGGGGTTTCTTAAGATCGATCGAACTGTTTGCTTCGGTTTGTAGATTGTCGATATGTTCTTTTTTCGGAGAATGCGCCCTATCTTGTCGGTGGTTCCTTTCACGTATGGTAGAATAGCTCTTGGTTGATTTTTGTTGTCTTCTTGTGTGTTTTGTGTGGTCTTCCGTTGTTTCTTTATTGCTTTGTAGATGGTGTTTGAGCTGTATCCATTTTGTTCCGCTCGAACCGCGCACGATATAAAAGAAGTGAGGACTGAGCGCAGCTCATTCAGTTACCGACTACGAGACCGAAGACAACGCACAGAAGATGCCAAGTGAGACCTTGGCGAAACGTCTGCAATTAAAAAATGACCAACGGATATTTTCCCGGAATAATTGTTCAACATATATATATATATATATATATATATATATATATATATATATATATATATATATATATATATATATATATATATAGAATTGATTGAAGCGGTAAAAATGTTGTACTACCAACAAACAACAAGAAATCATCATCATCATCATCATCATCATCATTATCAGCGTATTCTACCAATCATGGTGCAGCCTCCCTTACATAGTCGTTCTTCATGTCTGCCCACGACTGTGTAATATTCGCTTTTCTGTGCCATGTTGTACCGGCTTGTTTCCTTATGTCATAGTCCCATCTTAAATTTGGACGTCTTCTTGGTCTCTTGACGCCTCTTGGATACCACAGAGTAATTCTAGTGGACCATCTATTGTCAGTTCTTCTTGCTAAATGTCCCGCCCACTGCCATTTTAAAGATTTTATTCGGTGGATTACATCAGTGACCATTTTCTGTCTGATCCATTCTATTCTTTTTCGATCTCTCTTGGTTATACCTAACATGCATCGCTCCATTGACCTTTGAGTGACTTTGAGTTTAGCTATTATATCTTTCTTTAGTGTCCAAGTTTCGCAGCCGTATGTCATGACTGGTAGTATACATTGATCGAATGCCTTTTTCTTCAGGTGGAGTGGCATCCTAGATTTGAATATAACTGAATTTTTACCAGAAGCTGCCCAAGCCAGTTTCATTCTTCTGTTGATTTCTGGGAGTAATGAGCCAGATTTATGTATTAATTGTCCCAGGTATATATACTCGTCTACTGTCTCCAGTGCAGTATTATTTATTATTACATCTTGGACATCCACTAGCTCGTTGTACATGGTTTTTGTTTTTGTCAAGTTCATTTTTAGGCCAACTTCATTGCTAGCTGCATATATATATATATATATATATATATATATATATATATATATATATATATATATATATATATATATTTGTTTTCCCCAGTGCCTCCCATAATTTTTCAAGCGGGATACTATCTATGCTTTCCTAAGGTCTACTTGGATGGACTTTTTGGCCACAAGCAACTTTCTTTTCAATTATCTGAGTAATAGAGAAGACATGGTCTATCGTAGATCGACTTGCACGAAAACCAGCCTGTTCTTTGTCTTCCATATCTTGATATTCTTCTTTTATTCGATTTTTTATCATTTTCCCATATATTCTGCTAATATTACTAAACTGCAATTCCTCTATAGTTTTCAGGTCTCTCATTTATTCTGATTGGTGATCCTATCAGCCTGACGCTTTGTAGACCATAGTTCTCTAGCTGTTTGAAGGGCTCACTTGTCTCTCTTAATAAATCTTTAAAGTATTCTTCCCAAGTTTGCGGTGGACTGGATAATATGTCTTTTTCTGTTGTTCCCTAAAATTTTTAACTGTTTCCAGCTTTCTGAACTTTGGCTTCCACCAATGTATGTATTTAGCATGGTGCACTTTTTTTTTCCAGGATTCGGTTTTCTTTTGGCATATTTTTCCTCTGACCATCGCTTGCATTCTGTTGTATTCGATTCTGTTTTCCACATTTCTTGTGTACAGATATTTTTGATACAATTTACTTTTCTGTGTTATTTCCTGCGAAATATCTTGATTCCACCAATATGGTTTTTGTTTTCCGATCTTTTCATATCGCCCTAGTGCTTCTAGGACAGCGGCGTATATACATTCTTTGATGGTTTTGTATAACTGATTAACATTCCTGGTATTATCTTCCGTTTCATTTAGTTTTTGTTCTAGTCTACGTTTATATAGGTTTCTAACACTTTCTTGGTATAAACTATTTAAATTGTATCGTACTTCTTGTACTTGCTTCTTTGAATGGCTATTTTGCGGTGTTTTCTATTCTCTTTTATGTGGAAATGAAATATCTGAACGTAGGAGGTAGTGGTCACTGCCGCAAGTGGGTCCTCTACATGCTGTTACGTCTGTTGTTTTACTATAGACATAATCTGTAACTGATTTTAAGTTTCGCGTTTCCTTTCGATGTTTTAATTATATACCTTTTATAAAGGTTTTTTTAATAAATTTTTTTCATAAAAAAGTTGACTACTTTTACCCTTGGGCTTCCTCCTAAAACCCCCCCATAGGGAAGTAAAAATATATAATATAATTTGTTTCATTTTAACATAATTTTGCAATTTTTTTACATTCCTAAATTAATTTATTTTTGTTAAATGTAACTAGATATAAAACATTTTAGTAAATATACTGTTAAGGAAACACAGTATCCGAGAAAATCTTTTAATGGACATTCTTATCGTTTTTGAAACATTATTTAACATACCACATACCTCAACCAGTAATTGTTTTTCCCGAAACTGTTCTTGCTACATAAAAATAACGTGAAATCATTTAACTACGAACATAAACATGAATATAAATAAATCTTATTATTTTCTAGACAGAGTTATTGTTGACTAACGAAATATGTACATAGTATTTTTAACAATGAACTGAATGCAAGGAAATATTTCCCCATACTTATTTTGATCAGAAATAGATTAATGTTATAGTGGCTTAGGAAATTGTGTTAAAAATAGTAAATTAAAAATTATAATTGTAAATAGTGCGTCATATATAGGATGATGCAAAATTAACAAATAAAAATAACAGACATTTAAGTAAAATACAACAAACTTAAAGTTCTACAGACATGTTAATATTGTGGCAAGAATTTTCAATAGAAGGCAGCATTATACTGCTCATACTTGTGCCAAGCATACTTTTGAAAATCCATATAAGTCTGATCTTTGTGATACAAAGTTCACTAACTCGCATAGCCTCCTTGTTCATAAAAGAAATCACAACAATGAGACGCCATTTGTGTTTTCTTATTGTGGAAAATGTTTTATATTCTCTGGTGATTTATACCATCACAGCAAAATACATTTAAATACAAGAGAGTACAAGTTAATTTGTGTGATAAAAGTTTTAACACTACAAGTATTTTAAGAACTCATAAAATAGGCATGCATGTAGAACCAAAAGATTGGAAATATATTTGTAAATACTGTGAAAAGAGATTTCCCATAAATTCCAGCTTGGTTACTCATATGAAGAGACATGAAGGCATCAAAGGAGTTGATTGTCATATATGTGATAAAAAGTTTTTTGATAAATCTGAGTTGTTCAAACATTTCGGGTCACACAATAATAAAAGGCAGTTCAAATGCAACCTAGGTCAAGACAAAGAGTATAAAAACCGTTATGGTTTGAAGAAAAACTTGAAAATTATTCATAACATAGGATCAATTAACATTTCAAAACCAGAAAAAAAGTTTTTCTGTCCTCTGTGCTCAAAAACTTTTGCTTTTAACAATAAACTACAAAAACACCTTTGTACACACACTGAAATAAAACCATTTAAATGTCTCCATTGTGATAAAAGATTCATAGAAAACTATTATATGAAGATGCATTGAAAAAAGAATCATGATATTGATAGTGCAACTGCTGAGGTAGGATAATTAGAGGGCCTTAGACTTCATTCCCCTTAATTTTTTACAAACTTATAGTCTATTTTATGCTTTGTTTTCAATTCCTTACTGAGAGAAATCATGTCCCATCCCTTTGTCCTTCCAAAATATAGTTACCTATTTCCTATCTCTCCTTGGTGAAGTACAGCAGCGAACCAGCTCAAGGCAAAGAGGAAATGATTCTGGACTGGCGAAACTAGAATACTACAAGAATGACTGGAGCAGAAATGGTTGTGGTACTGCGATAGGAAAGGTAACGGGAAAATCACCCCATTATATTTCCCACAAATCTAAATAGCAGACCGAAACAAACAAAAATGGCCCTTAGTCCGGAGCACCGAATGGGGAGAGAGTGGGAGGAATGTCTCCCTCAACTACTATTGAGGTCCAAGGAAGTGGACAGAGCATCCAAAAGAAAAATAGACATAAAGAACAATGAAATGAAAAATGAAATAAGTATCAAGGTTGATAAACAAATATAAACGCTAGAGAACTTGGTACAGACAGACGTTGAAGTAACGTAGACTGTTCTAAAAACTAAAATAACAAAGATACAAGAACAAAATAAAACAGGCGCAATAGAATACAAACGAGTTAATAAAATCATTAGAAAAAAGTACAGGGAAGCTAAAGAAAACTGGATGTCAACCAAATGACTAGAAATTGAAAAACTTCAGCAAAGATACGACACCTTTAATGTCCATAAAAAAGTGAAAAGAAATGACAGGTAGACAAAGAAAGAGACAAGAAACAATATTAAGAAGTAATAATAACGAGATAATTATAGGTACAGAAGATAAACTGGAGAAATGGAAAGAATACATTCAGACACTTTTTGACGATGATAGACCTTGTTCTCCACCATCCACGGATGATCGAATAGATGAATAAGGTCCAAAAAAATACAAAAGAAGTTATTTATGCAGTAAAAGCTCAGAAGAATTGAAAAGCAACAATTATAGTAAAAGCCTCGACTTAATAACAGCACTATTCAACATGATATATGACACACAGGTAAAATACCATCAGTCTGGCTAAAATCAACATTCGTAACATTACCAAAAAAATATGAAGATATTGTTGACCTAGAGCTGAATTTTGGATTCTACGATTTGTTTGGCCTATATAAGGTCGGGAGCAGTCTGCACAAGGAATTTTTTAAACTCCGTGTTGTTCATTTGGAATCGTGTGTTTGATTGATCGGACAAAAGATGAAAGTTTTTGTTGGGGGGTAAATATTGTCTTATTCCTCTTGCTTTAAGAATTTATATAAGCTAGATAAACTGCTACGTTTAAAATTAAAATTTTGATGAGTTCCGGGTTTGAATTCATGCTTTAGATTCTATTTACCTGAAAGGTTTAGATTACATTAGATTAAGCAAATTTGTGCAATACAATTTAATTCACATGCAACACAGAACATGCCGACCATGGAGAGCTTTTCTGTACTTAAGAGAAATACAGAATTTGTACTTTATAATATTTAAAACATTTCCAATTCGTGTCTACTCACTATTAATAAAATTTGTATGTTTTAGGAAGCAAGTCCGTCCAGTTACTACGCAGTATTCGATGGTCACGCGGGCCACGATGCTGCTGCCTATAGCTCAGCTCATTTGCATCAGTTCCTTGCCGAAAATAAATGTTTTGCTTCAAATCCGAAACAAGCCTTGCTAGATGCCTTTTGTAAAACAGATGCTTTATTTATTGATAAGTGCAAAGTCGAAGTAAGTATCTTTCTATTTTGAAAAATATTGCTTAATGTGTTGGGTTACTTAACAAAGGGAAGCTCCAAAAATTTCTGTAAATACATCAAAACATTTATATAATCCCAGTCCTAATGCCTACATTCGTATTTTGTACGTCATACCTTAGTTTTGCGTTTTTTTGCCTTAGATTCAAGACCTGTTTACCCAGACAATTGGTTGAATAAGTAAAACCGTAAGGTGCCGTCCAACAAAGGAGGATACTACTTCTAAAAAATAGCTGTTCAGCTAGTGAAATAATTCACTCCCAGCCGTGAGCACTAATTCCGTGGGATTGCAAGGCTGTGATGATGATGATGATATTTTTATAATATTATACCTAAGGATCGTTCAAAACTGATTAAGTAAACATTAAATATTCTGACCACTGCAAGTCTACGCTTGATTTCTGATGAGCAATTGCCATTGTTGGTTTTCAGGGAGCCCAAGTATACAAATCTGTCTACCACTTCGAAATTCTCTATTTGGTGTATGTGCGGTAGATTATTATTCGCTGTGTCTACGATCATTATTTTTGTTCTTCCAGTGTTGATCCGAAGGCCAAATTCTTCGCCTATCTGACAGCCGTTCAGTGATGGTAATCATTTCGACTTCATTCGCTGCTAGTATAAGTGTATCATCTGCGTATCATACGTTGATGATTTTTCTGCCTCCTATAGTGACTCCTCCATCCCATTCGTCAAGTACTTTTCTCATTATATATTCAGAATATAATGTTGTACAATAATGGTGATAGTATGGAGCCCTGTCTAGTTCCTTTTTTTGTTTTGAACGCATCTGAATATATTCCGTGTATTTTAAATTTGGCTGAGATTTTATCAGACAGATTTCTTCATATTTTTCATTATACTTCAGAGGGGATCCTATTTTACTGAATCAAAAGCCTTCGTATAATCTACGAAATAGAGCATCATTGCTCCTGTATTCCATTTCCTGGTACCAATCCGAATATTTCTTCAGCTATCTCTGGGAGTAGAAAGTTCTTTAGCCGTTTATTGATAATACACAATGCTTTGCATACGATCAAATAGTCTTAGCTCAGGATTACGAAGATCTAGAATATATGACTTGCAAACTTATTCAGGAATATCTGAAATGAGGATTAGAAGTAAATATCAAAAAAACAGAATACATATGTGTAGGTATAGGAGGAGAGCAACTAAATCTAATTTGGAATACTCATAACTAATGAAGGCAATTTGGAACAAAAGATTATATACAGAAAATAACCAAGAAAGACCAGACATTCGGCAATTGAACAGCATACTGTGGGATAGAACTATTTCGAGAGAAAATAAACGCAGAATCTATATTAGCATTGTCAAAAGCATTGTTAAATATAGAAACGAAATATGTCCATTGAAGGAGAAGGCAACAGAAATGGATTATTGGAGGAGAGCGGCCTGTAAATCAAGATTAGACAAGATAAGAAACGAAGGAATTTAAGAAATCATCAACAGAGGACATCAGAATCAACCAACTAAGATGGTACTGGTACCAACTAAGATTGTTGTTAAATTAAAATTGTTATATTTGAAATTAACAATTTAACAATGAAAAATGTAGGTTATACTTCAGTTGACATGAAGGTTTTCATGACGGAAAAAACGAAACATTTTCAAATCGATTTTTCTAGAAAACGGTGTATCCTATCGACTTAGATTAAGAGTACCTTTTAGTACTAGAATACCTAAAAATTTAATGCTCTAGTATTACGAATGCTTAAAATGTAAAAACAAAATGGACGCCTACGATCGGTACTAGAAATTCGCAATTGATGAAATCTATTGAACTCTTGAGGATAAATAATCATACCAGGTTACGTTTTTCTAAATAGAAGCGTTCGGAGTAGGTGAATTGGGTTTAATTCTCTTAAAATTATCTGAAAAATCTCCGGTTTTCGTTTGTCAGAAGATTTTCTGGACACCCTATGTAAGTTTGCAAGTAATACTTTATTTTTATTTTTTAGCACTTTTCCAGTGGAACTACTGCCGTTGTTGCATTATTGCGTCCCAAAGAGAAAATGTTATATGTAGCATGGGCGGGAGACTCCCAAGCTGTATTAGTGAGTAGAAGAAGGGCCGTGCAAATTGTAAATCCACACAAACCTTGCAGAGAGGTTAGTACATATATAATAAAATATTGATCTGTATAACACAAATATACAGTTACATTGATATCTAGATTTCTTTGGTCCCGAAAAAAAAACATATTTATTACATATTAATTTTTTCTGAAGTAATTGCGTGTAATTACCAACTCGATTGATTTATTAATAATCTTTTAGTAATTGTGGTTTGAAATATAAAACAATCTTTAGAATTGTAACAATAAAACGACACCTCAATCGTGTAACAATGAAATCACACTTGAGATGCCAATTTTATTAAGGTCGAATATAGTAAACAAAAACAGATGTCTACACTCGATATAATGTCAACACATAACTAATGAATCATATCTATCTATGTATAAGTTCCTTAAATACATAATTTACACTGATTATACAGAGTGGCCCAAAAGTCTGGAAACGGCCACTTATCTCGTAAATTACTAGACATAATTGTTTGACATTAATGTAAGATAGGCTTAACGTAAACCTGGTAACTATGTCAAATATGTCAATGTCAAGTCAACACCACTTCCCAACGGGGACAATGGGCGACATGATCATGTTGTAATGTATGAATATTATTAATATATGTTCAGCCAATACAGTAGTTTAATTGAGACCTTATTAACATACTTTAAACATGGCGCAGTCAATTTATGGAATCTACGTGTCCAAGGATAAAGTTAAGTGCTAAGTTTATTAAAAAGAAAAATTTAAGTGTTCCCAAAATGGCAAGCATGGTCAATGGAATAGGTTATGTTAAGTTACCCCAAGATTTCGACCTCCAGGGTCAGAGTGCCGCTTCTGAATGGAAATTTTGGAAAATTTCATTCGAAGATTATTTAGTAGCAACAGGACAACACGACGCTGTAGATCAGGTGAAATTATCCATCCTGCGAAATATTATTGGCCATGAATCAGCACGGATTATGGCTACTTTTGTTATCCCTGATGAAGAACTAAATAAGTATGAATTCACAATGCAGCTGTTAGATAAGTATGTGAACCCAAGAGTTAACGAATGCTTTGAGAGGTACAACTTTATAAAACGAGTACAAGAAGATGGGGAGACATTTGAACATTTTTTGACAGAGTGCAGACATTTGGTTAGAAGTTGCAATTACAATGCCCTAGATCCCGATGAGTCATGTGAAGACAAGACATTAAGAGACAAAATTGTTATGGGAATTAGGGATCCGACCACACGAGAAGCCCTCCTGCGAATAGAAAATTAAGTTTAAATAAAGCTATAGAATTCTGCAGAACAAGTGAGCAAAGTAGATCTCAAAATTTACAGTTTCAATATAACACAGGAAATATTAATCATACACAGAAGATAGAGAAAAAGAAATATGATATAAAGAAGAAACCTTGGAATGAAGAGAAAGAAGTTGAAGAAGAAGTTTTTTTATGCAGAAGGTGTGCAAAAAAGCATGGTCCGAGGGAATGCCCAGCTTATGGCAAGAAGTGTAACAAGTGTGGACTAAAAAACCATTATGCAGTTGCCTGCAAGGTCAAAAATATTAAAAGTACTGAAAAAGATGATTGTGAGTCAACCTCTTCTAATGAATTTTTTGTAAGAAATGTTAACAGCAGGAAAAAGGTATGTAATGTTGATTTGATAGACACTTGGGAAGAGTATATAGAGGTTGAAAATTATAAATTGAAAGCTAAGTTAGACACAGGGGCAGATGTAAATGTTATTCCTTTAAATGTTTATAAAAAATTTAATTGTCAATTTAAAACCAGGCCTACTGAATATGTGTTAAAGGCATTTGATGGAAATGTGTCTCATCCTATAGGTGTAGTAAATTTAAATGTAAAATGTAAGGGTAAGAATATTTTTGAAGATTTTGTCATTGTGGATGGTGCAAGTCAGGTTCTGATATGTGGACAAACATGTTTAAATTTAAGTTTGGTAAAACGTATTGATTCTATAAAAATAAATAAGATAGGCCGGTCTCATTTAACAGATAAATTTATCAATGAAAATTTTGAAGTTTTCACAGGGTCAGGCAAATTTCCTGGCACATATGAAATTACAACAAATGATAAATTTGAACCAGTTTGCTATCCACCTACCAAGTGTCCAATAAAAATTAGAAATTCACTTAAAACTGAGCTAGATAGATTAGTCCAAAGAAAAGCAATTGTTAAGGTAGAAAACATAGACCCCAGGGCAAGTATTAATAGAATGGTGATAGTCGAAAAGAGTAATGGTAAATTAAGAATATGTTTAGATCCCTCAGATCTGAATAAACATATAGTACGCAAACCTAGAGTTGGGGAGTCCATTGAGGAAATATGTTCAAAATTATTAAACAAAAATGTATATTCTGTTTTTGATTTATCTGAAAGTTATCACCAACTTTCAATTGATGAAAATTCTTCATGGAAATGTTGTTTCTCTACACACTATGGAACTTATAGATTTTTAGTTTTACCTTTTGGGTTATCAAATTCTCAAGACCTTTTTCAAGAGGCAGTTGAAAAGCATTTTGGTGATATTAAAAACATTGTAGTTTGTCATGATGATATGATCATAGCAGGGGCGTTTCAAGATGAACATGATCAAGCGGTCAAAGAGGTGATAAATAGAGCAAAAGAGGTGGGTGCTAGATTTAATAAAGAGAAAATTCAATTTAGCAAAAAAGAAGTAAAGTTTATGGGACAAATTTTTTCTCATTTAGGAATGAAAGTAGATCCTGACAGGACAGATGCTTTATGTAAATTAGAAACTCCAAAAAATAAATTAGAGTTACAAAGAATAATAGGTTCCTTTAACTATATTAGACGTTATGTTAAAAATATGGCTGAGCACATGCAAATTTTATGTGAACTTTTAAAAAACAATGTAGAATGGCAATGGTTGCCTAAACACCAGGAATGTTTTGATAAGTTAAAGAAAATAATTTCAAATTCTCCAGCTCTGGTACCATTTGATCCAAATAAAAAGATGGTTTTGCAATGTGATGCATCCAAAAATGGAATTGGGTGTTGTATGTTTCAAAACTATGATGGTATGTTGAAATTAGTTGCATGTTCATCTAGGTCTATGAATGAACATGAAATAAATTACAGCCAGACAGAGAAAGAGTTATTAGCCATTTTTTATGGTACACAAAAATTTCATAACTTTATTTACCAGTGTGATGTTGATGTCCAAACAGATCATAAACCAATAATTTCAATTATGCAGAAACCAATATGCAAAATTGGGTCAGTAAGGCTGCAGCGTTTAAGGCTAAAATTATTAAAGTACATATTAAATATTTATTATGTTCCAGGAAACCATATTCAATTTGCAGATATGCTTTCTAGAGCTAGGTTAAAGACACAAACCCTTGATTTAGAGATGTTTGATATGGTTCATTCAGTCTCACTATACTTACCAATGTATATATCCGGTTTTTTAGGCGTTACGCCTGTCCGGTAGGGATCTATGGAGGAGTATCACCGAGCCGCAAGCCCTTATCTCTTGCCGTACTGCTCCACCATAGGCCGATCAGATCCCAGCATATCCTAGTCTAAGCCGCAGATTCATCTAGAATTTTAAACTGCTGCGTTAGACTTTTTGTTTTCTGTACACCGAGCTTGGGCTCGATCCCACATCCACTAAACCATTCGACAGTGAAGCGAATGAGAGGCAGCCGCACAGCCTGCTGAGCTATCTGACCGACTTACCAATGACAGATAAAAAAATATATCAGTTCAGAGAAGAAACCTCTAAAGATAAAGTTTTGGCTACAATTGTTGATTTTTATTATAAAGGCTGGACTAAAGAAAACAAGATTCCAGAGTATATAAAGCCATATTACAGTATTAAAAATGATATATATGTTGAACCAGGAATTGTTTTTGTTGAAAATAAAATAATTGTACCAAAATCTCTAAAACAGGAAATGATTACTCTGTTACATAAAGGTCATATAGGAACTAGTAAAACTATTAATAAAGCAAGATCTTTATTTTTTTTGGCCAAACCTTAGGGATGATATTGTCCAGTTTATAAAAAAATGTAGAATTTGTGAAAAATTCATGCCAAATAATTATAGAGAGCCAATGTTAGCACATTCAATACCAAAATTGAGGTTTAATAAAATTGCGGCTGATATTTTTCTCATTGGATAGAGATGCTATCATTAAATAATAAAACATCTGAAGCCATAATAGATGCAATGCAAGATGTTTTTTCCAGATTTGGCTATCCTCAATTTTTAATTGCAGATAATTTACCATTTATATCATTTAAGTGTAAAAAATATTACGATAATAAACAAATTACAGTCCTGACATGTTCACCTCATTACCACCAAAGTAATGGCCTTGCTGAAAAGGCTGTAGGAATTTGTAAACAAATTTAAAAAAAAAGTTTTACAGAAAACTCTGATTATCGTGAGTTAGTTTTAGAATATAATAATACTGCTATTATTTCATTAAGTGCATCTCCATCACAAATATTAAATAGTAGATCTTTGAGAACAGAAATACCAGTAAATAGTGAACAATTACAACCTAAAATTCAGAATGAGATTTATAAACTGTTATCGGACCAACAACAAAAAACAAAAGTTCAGTATGATAAACATAGTAAACGTACACCAACAACTTATAAAAGGGGGGATAATGTAGTTGTTAAGAGTAGTGTTGATAAAGTATAGTATAAAGTTGTTATTGTAGAAAAAGCTAAAGAACCCAGATCGTACTGGATAAGGAAGGAATGCAATAATAGGATACAGTGGAGCCTCGATTATCCGTCAGGGTACCGGACCAAGGGTATGGCGGATAATCGAAAAGACGGTTAACAGAACATTAAAAAAAATTCATAGTATAACTCTCAAATTTTATTTGTATGTTTTATTTGAGAATATAAGAGGGATTTATGTTGGTACAGTCGAATCAATTTGATTTAAATTATTCCGAAATCTTTGTTTTATTGTTACTTCACGTTTTGCAACGGCTGAATTTCTTAGTCGACGTAAAATCATTAAATCTACCTTATTTGCTTCCTCTTGCTGAGAATACCACTTGATGAATTTTTGTATGTGAGATGCAGCTCCTCTAGCTTCTTTACGCAAATCTTTGTGAGTTCTAATAGCATCATCAACATCGCCACCATCAAAGTCGTCTTCTGAATCAGTTTCGTCCGCCTCTGTTGTCATTTTAATCATCTATCAGCAATCGATAGCCGTTTGCGTCCTCATCACAAATTAACCATTCGTTTATGACATCTTTAGGCAACGAAAACAAAACAGTTGATTCAGCCATAACTTCATTTAAGGGGAGCATTTTCATCGTAAGTTGATTCAAGCTATAATTTATTCCAGGCTTTTTTCAGCGTTACTTCCGCAACATCTGCCCAAGCATCCACAGCATTGTCGACTGCTTTAAATTGTATGCTTTCCAGCTTTCTAGCAAATAATATTACTTTTCCATAACTAGGTTTTGAATAATTTTTTTCCTGTATCTTCTTTTGAATCTGTTAAAGACGGAATGATCCATTGGTTGTATCAATGATGTATTCGCAGGCAGAAAAGAGTACGTGATATTTTTATCGTCACTCCGCAGCATACCGGCTTTAGGATGGACAGGTGCATTGTCCAAAATGAGAATTCTCTTTGGTGGAAATTTTTTTGCAAACAAAATGAATTGATGACTAAATTTTTACTTTTTGTTGTTGTCAATGTTGTCAATATAACTTATGTATGGACCCTGACGGTTAACAGAGGTGACGGTTAATAGAGAGACGGATAATCGAGGTTCCACTGTAGTTAGAAGAAACACAAGACACATAAGACCATCACATACAAAATCAGATGTAGCAGACATGTATCTTGAACCTGAGTTGTATCCACACACAAACCCAAATAGTTATAAGGATAATGATAATAATGATTTAAATAATGTATGTATTCAGGATAATGATTTAACAAATTTGTTTAATGAACATAGGGATACTGATATTGTAAGTCCTCATTATAGCTGCTCAAAAAATAATGATAGTAAGAAATGTAATGTTTCAAAATTCGGACGTACAATTAAACCTAGGGTACGCCTTAATCTTTAAGGGGAAGGTGTTTGACATTAATGTAAGATAGGCTTAACGTAAACCTGGTAACTATGTCAAAATATGTCAATGTCAAGTCAACACCACTTCCCAACGGGGACAATGGGCGACATGATCATGTTGTAATGTATGAATATTATTAATATATGTTCAGCCAATACAGTAGTTTAATTGAGACCTTATTAACATACTTTAAACAATAATTATACAAAATTTGAGGTACACCTATTTTGGGATACGGAGATTCCATATTTGATATTTGCAATGTTGCCCGATTAGTCGTTTCTCTTATATTATTAGTAACTTTGGTTTTTCAAATTCATCACCCTGTATATTCACTTAGTATTGGAATCTCCTTTTCAATACGAGTTCAACCATATGTAACACTTATGATTTTATGTAGTCTGAAAGGTCTTGAATACATAAAACAGAAGTCTGGCAACGCCTAATTGTCTCAATAAATGTTTTAATACTAACTATTTTTAACTACATTAAAACGTAACAATTGATAGATTACAACATTTTTTAACACAATGGTTACTTTATCAAGTGTTTACAATGTGCTCCATTTGTGAGTTAAGAGTACCCTAATCGATGGTAGACTGCGTCCACCACATTTTTCCATGATTGTTTAGAATTTATTCGATTCATCTATTTTTCATCTATTTTAGTTTTGTAAACTTAATTTTTCAAGTATCCCCAATAAAAATATTCTTTAGAATTGAAATCAGGTGAACGTGGAGACCATTCAATTCTACCTCGTCTACCGATCCATTATCCTGGAAATATCTCTTCTAAATAACCCTGAGCATTTACCTCAAAATGAGCTGGAGCTCCATCTTGCCTATATCTGATTAAAATTGGCCCCAAACAAGTTTATTTAAAAAGTATTATTATTATTTATTTATAGTACAATTTCATTTCTAAGTAACATTTCGTAATTATCTGAAGTTAAATTTCCTTCGATAAAAAATGGCACAATTAACTGAGTACCTACTATATCTGACCATACATTTAATTGTTGTGGTCTTTGAGTTTGGTTTTCATGCATCCAGTGTGGATTTAGGTCACTTTAGTACCTTAAATTGTGTCGATTTACACTTCTACACAGTGTAAAGGTTGCCTCATCGGAAAAACTTTTCTGTTAACGAAATTTTTATCCTTTTCCATTTTATCCATCATTAAATCAGTAAACTCTAATCTACGATCGAAGTCATCTTCACTTATTTCTTGCAATAAGTTAATTTTGTATCGTTTATAAATATTCTTATGTAATACACGTAAGATTGAAGAACTACCTACATCATGTACTTGTGCAACCCTGCGTGAGGATGTATGTGGATCTTCAACAAAACTTTGCACCATATCTAGTCTTGTTGTCATTCATAACTCTTTTCGGTCTAACTTATCGGTATCTATCTAGTAAATTCGTAATTCGTAAATTGTAAATTGCTTTTCATAATTTTACAAAATTTGCTGTAAATGTTCGGCGTTATTTAGAGGAGGTATTTCCCGGACGACGGATTGGCAGACGAGGTAGAATTGAATGGCCTCCACGTTCACCTGATTTCAATCCTAAAGATTATTTTTATTGGGGATACTTGAAAAATTTAGTTTACAAAACTAAACCAACAAGTCTTGCTGAACTAAGGCAACGAAATATCGATGAATCTCGAATCATTTCTAGACAATCATGAAAAAATGTGGTAGACGCATTCTACCATCGATTAGGGTACTGTCAACTCACATGGAGCACATTTTGAACACTTGATAAAGTAACCATTATGTTAAAAAATGTTGTAATCTACCAATTGTTACATTTTAATGTAGTTAAAAATAGATAGTATTAAAAAAATTATTGACACAATTAGGCGTTGTCAGACTTTATGCTTTATGTATTTAAGATCTTCCAAACTAGATAAAATCATAAGTGTTATATATGGTTGAACTCGTATTAAATAGGAGATTCCAATAATGACTGAATACACAGGGTGATGAATTTGAAAAACCAAAGTTATTAATAATATAAGAGAAACGGCAAATCTGGCAATATTGCAAAAATTAAATATGGAATATTTATCCATATCCCAAAATAGGTATACCTTAAATTTTGTACAATTATAACTAGCAATTTACGAGATAATTGGCCGTTTCCAGACTTTTGGGCCACTCTGTATAAGGCCGTGTATGTGCCTTTTCTATTGTAAAACCCACCATATTGTTTATCAATATGTTTTATTATAATTCACGTATTGGATATTGAAATGAATCCAAGCTATTTCCATGCTCCTATTTTATTAATTAAATTTAACATGAAAATTTAAAAAATCTGTATGTAGATACTCCACAATATATAATGTTACTTCTTGAAGAGGACTTCAGATTGAGAGGCTGATTCTAGTATTCAAATGGATGGGTTGTAGACTTTAAACTGATTGTTGGTTGTAGGCTTCAAACTGTTTGTTGGTTGTAGGCTCCACATAGATGGCTAATGAAAATGGTAGCAGCCAGTAATATTATGTGGCTTGTTTGATCAATAGATATTGTAGTGAGCACCATTCCAAAAGAGGGAATAATAAGAAAAACCCAAAACAAAAAGTCTTGATGTTACCTTGCTTGTATGAAATTAAATACGTCTTGCAAAGATAAAAAAAGTAACAATTGGCAAGAATTAATATAATTTATGCAAATGTATGAATTTATTAAATCAAATTTTAAAAAATCATTACATTATAAACAAAAACATTACTGATCATGGTGATCGGATCCCAAGACCCGGCAGGGGAGGATGCACACAACCAAATAGTAGATCCTCCCAGGTCGTCAGCCAGCGAAATCCCGACACCTAAAAAAGGAAGCAAGTCCTCAACACCTAAGGATTGGAACTTAAAATGTACGAAGTATGTACGAGAGCGGCAAAACTCATAACATAGTAAAAGAGATGAAAAGATTAAAAATTGATATAATGAGAATTAGTGAAACACACTGGCAAAACTCTGGGCAATGCAATATACTAGGGTATAAAGTTTACTATGCTGGAAACAACACAACACATCACAGAAACGGCACCGCAATAATAGTTGCCCCACATATTAATTCGGCAGTAAAATCTTTCACTCTCCATTCAGATAGAATAATGCTTTTACAAATTCGAGCAACACCAGTGGATATTAATATATTAGAGGTATACGCGCCAACGGCAGATAAAGTTCGTAGAATTCTTCGCAACCAGCGAAGAATTCTACGAACAACTGGAAAGCCTGATGAAAAAAAAACATGAAGTAACAATAGTGATGAGAGATTTCAATGAAAAAGTTGGCAGAGGCAAGAAGAATGAGATCGTGTTAAACTTCGACCTAGGGGAGAGAAACGAAAGAGGTGATAGACTTATATGCTTCTGCCAGGAATATAACCTGCTGTTAAGTAATACACTCTTTAAGTGTCGACTTTACACATGGAAATCCCCCGCTGACTCACCTGACAATATCATAAGGAATCAGATAGATTATATAGCAGTACCGAAAAGATATAAAAACATGATAAAATCATCAAAAACGTACCCTGGTGCCGATGTTCCTACGGACCACAATCTGTTGGTATGCAGAATGGTCATAAGAGTAAAACGGCTCGCGAAAAGCTCTAATTTAAACACAATTGATATTAAGAAACTCACTAACCCAGAAACCGAAATAAAAGTACGAGAACAACTAGGAAAGAAAATAAACGACATTAACGAGAACACGTCGGACATAATAGAGAGATGGGATAAATCGAGGGAAGCAATCCAAACAACATGCGCGACTCTATTAAAGCGTGACAGACAGAAGAAGAAAGAATGGATATCTGATGAGATAATAGATATGATGGATGAAAGACGTAAATTCAAGAATAAAAATGAAAAATAACAGCAGATCCACAAAATCATAAGAGCGAAAATTCCAGAAGCCAAAGAAAAATGGTTTTCCAACGAATGCAGGGAAATAGAACAATGCGAATGGAAATACGTCAGTTACAATATGCACAAAAAAAATAAAATCAATGACACACAAGAGGAAATTCAATAAGTTACCCAACAGCATAAAAGATAGCGATGGAAATCTTATCTCGGAGCCATCAACGATCTTAGAAACATGGAAATCATACATAGAAAAATTATTTGCATCTGACAGGACTGATGATCACCTACATGGAGAAGGAGAAACAGGACCTTCAATCCTTAAATCGGAGATAGAAGATGATATTGCAGCACTAAAAAACAATAAGTCAGCAGGTCCGGACAATGTACCCTGCGAAATATTAAAGATCCTATGTTAATCAGACAAACAGTTTCTTGATAATCTAGTTGTACTTTTTAACTACATTATATAATAGCGGTAAAATCCCGGAGAACTCGCTACAGTCAACATTTATTACAATCCCGAAGAAACCAAATGCCTAGATCTGTGATGACTACGGGCTTATAAGCTTGATCAATCATGTCACTAAAGCATTTACTAAGATCATTAAGAGAATATATGATGAATGTGAAATATGGGAAAAAGAAGAGTGGAATGTTCCATTCCACTCTTCTTTTTCTTATCCAGTTCTTGATGTTCTCCAACATGCATCTATGTCGTATTTCTGTACTTCTAGCTCTTTCCCATAGTGTCTTACCTTCAATTTTTCTAAGTGTTTTCATCTCTGCTGTTTCTAACATTCTTTTTGTCCTCTCTGTCAGGTCGTGTTTCTGCCGCGTATCTCATTATTGGTCTGATGACTGTTTTGTAAATTGTGCCTTTCGTTTCTTTATCGATATTTTTATTTGTCCATATTGTTTCATTCAGGCAATCTGCGCTCTGTTTGCTGTATTCACTTGATTTTTCACTTCAGTTTCGAGCTTTATTTACGAGCTCCAATTTACATTTTAGTAAATTTGCTGTTGTAACCATGCATTTTCTTTGGGGAAATTAACATGTTAAATTTTCTGGCGGTTATATTAAATTGCTGTGGCCGGTCTAGCTTTCGTGGAGGAGGAGCTCTGAACTGAGTAGGGGCTCTTCTGTACTTCATGGAAGACAGACTGGACGGGGGATGTCCTCAACCTCGACACGGCACGTCCCATATGGCTGATAGGGAAAGTTCCTGCAGATATGCAGGACAGGTGCGAATAAGGCATTGCCAAATAAGTACCCGCGGATCAACTGAGGATATGACATTAGGCAGCAGTAATGTCATTACTGGATTAAGGCTGTGGGAAGTAAAAATCCTGTAGGTTTCTTCCAGATACTCACAGGCGTCACTCACATTATGAGTTAAGCGGCTGTGATACTGCGATGGGGAAGGCAACGGGAAACCACCCCATTATGATCCCTAGTAAAGTTATCATGGAATCAATGAGTGTAACGAATACTACTGATCATGGGCTGCGGAACTCAAGATCCGGCAGGGGAAGGAATACACAATCAAACCACAGGGCTTCCCAGGTCGCTAGCCAGCGAAATCCCTGTGAGAAAAACATCACTAGACATACGATGAAAATGAAGAATCCATACAAAGTGGCTACATGGAATGTAACAACCTTATATGAAGCCGGTAAGTTGAGAAATCTACTCTCTGAAATGGACAGATTAAACATTACTATCATGGGGGCGAGTGAAACAAGATGGCCAAACAAAGGGAATTTCAGTGCAAATGGTTACGCCGTTTATTTTTCTGGAAATCAAGACCATATGCATCGAAATGGAGTAGCAATAATTATCAAACAGCATATTAATAAGTATGTCACTAACTTCATCCCAATATCAGACAGAGTAATTTTAATACAGCTGAATGCTAAACCTGTAAATATAAATATCATCCAAGTTTATGCTCCCACTGCTGACGCAGATGAGCAGAATATTGAAGAATTCTACCATCAAATAGAAGAAGTACTAAAAATAACAAAGAAACACGAAGCAATAATAATTATGGGTGACTTCAACGCTAAAGTTGGACAGAAGATGACGCAGGGGATCACCGGAAAGTTTGGCTTGGGAGACAGAAATCAAAGAGGTGAACGGCTAATAGAATTCTGCCAAGAAAATGACTTCGCCATTACAAATACCTGGTTTCAACTTCCAGAAAGGCGTCTTTACACGTGGAAATCCCCTCAAGATGGACAT
This sequence comes from Diabrotica balteata, assembly GCA_918026665.1. NCBI lineage: Eukaryota > Metazoa > Arthropoda > Insecta > Coleoptera > Chrysomelidae > Diabrotica > Diabrotica balteata. Next base: position 42,450,194 of record OU898278.1, read on the forward strand.
CAAGGCAGAATAGTACGGAATCAAATAGACTACATCCTAATAAACCACCGATTTCGAAACAATATTAAAGATGTAAAAACTTACCCCGGCGCTGACATAAACTCAAATCACAATTTACTCTGCTCCAAAATACAAATTAAATTGAAGAAATTAACAAAGCCAACTAAGCCTTGTAAGATATATCTCGACCCCCTGAAAAACCCTCAAACTCGCGAACACATAACACAGCAAATAAATAGTAAAATACACAGAATATCAAATATACCAAACGAAAACAGAACCATTAACGAATGCTGGTATGCCATTCAAAACTCGATTTTAGAGAACGTACAAGAGTATTTGAAAACACCTACCATGTTGGCAAAAAATGAGTGGATGACACAAGAAATTCTAGATCTGATGGAAGTTCGACGGCAACACAAAAATAGAAATATTATCGAATATCGTGAAATTAATAAACGCATAAAAAGAAAAATTAAGCAAGCCAAAGAATCCTGGCTTGAGAATTTATGTAAAGAAATAGAAGACCTCCAAAAAAAGCATGACAGCTTCAACCTGCATAAGAAACTTAAATATACTGCCGGAATTAGAAAACAGAAAAATGCTCACATACTTAAAAGCGCGGACGGAAAAATTTGTGATCACGAACAACAGTGCAAAGAATGGGAGAGATACATCACTGACCTTTTTGACGATGCTTCTAGGGAAAATGCTCCAAATACTGCCTATGACAACCAGTTGGACAGAGGTCCCAATATACTGAATTCGGAAGTCGAAAAGGCAATACAGCAAGCCAAAAACAATAAAGCACCTGGACCAGATCAAATCCCTGCCGAACTACTTAAACTTTTGGATGAGGAAAGCATTGCCTGCTTAACCACTTTCTTCAACAAAATTTACAACGAAGGAAAAATACCAGATGATTGGTTAGAGTCACTGTTTATAACATTACCAAAGAAAAGCAGGCCCACCAAATGCAGCGATTTTAGACTAATCAGTTTGATGAGTCACACACTGAAGATACTCTTACGAATTATACAAAACCGAGTATTCCTTCTATGCGAAAGTAAGATGGGTGATAAGCAATTTGGATTTAGAAACGGTCTAGGAACTAGAGAGGCACTATTCTGTATGCGCATTCTATTACAAAAAAGTTGTGAATTCCGAAAGAATGTTTATGTTTGTTTCATCGACTTCGAGAAGGCGTTCGACAGAGTCCAACACAATACACTTTTCGACTGCCTACGGGCAGCAGGACTTGACCACTATGATATAAGACTGCTGAAATACTTATATTACAATCAAGTAGCCTCTATCCAAATTGGAGACAGTCCCACTGAAAAAATACCCATCAAACGTGGAGTACGGCAGGGTTGTGTTTTGTCACCCACTCTTTTTAATCTGTACTCTGAAGAAATCTTTAGGGAGGCTTTGGATGACAGACAAGAGGGAGTAAGACTAGGTGGAGAAGTAATCAACAATATTAGATACGCTGACGATACAGCCATTCTTGCAGAAAGTTTACAAGATCTCCAAACATTACTAAATCTAGTCAGTGAAGCAAGTTATCGGAGAGGCCTAAAAATCAACATTTCAAAGACAAAGTGGATGGCAGTTGGAAAGATCCATATAGATCAAGGTCTACTTTCTCTTAATGGAGAAGAGATAGAAAGGGTAAATCATTTCAAATACCTTGGCAGCTGGTTAAATGTAAATTGTGACTCTGATGAAGAGATAATATCCAGGATCGAAATATCACGTAAGGCTTTTATGACCTGGAAACCAGTTTTATGCAACAGAAACCTGTCAATGAACATTCGTAAGAAGGTCCTGAAATGTTATGTGTGGTCGATCCTATTGTATGGTTGTGAGACATGGACGTTAAAAACCACAATGCTAAACAAGTTAGAAGCATTCGAAATGTGGTGCTATAGACGAATCCTAAAGATATCGTGGGTCTCGCACACTTCCAATGAAGATGTTCTTCAAATAATCAACTCAGAACGTCTGCTCATAAACATCATAAAGAGGAGAAAAACAGAATACTTCGGCCATATAATTAGAGGACCCAAATACCATTTACTTCGCCTTATAATACAAGGAAAAGTGGAAGGAAAGAGATGGATTGGTCGAAAGAAACTTTCATGGCTGCGTAATATTAGACAATGGTGTGGTTTCACAGTAGAAGAATTATTTCGCGCAGCAGCCGACAGAGAAAGGTTTCAGGAAATTGTAAGCATGATGACGGCCAACGTCTGAATACGGACACGGCACCCAAAGAAGAAGAAGAATATTAAATTGGTGCAGCATACGTTGTAAATCATCTTCACTTTGAGAGAGTAGTTTTGCGTCGTCTGCATAGCAGATTATTTTAAGTTTATTTTCTCCGATTTGGTTTTTAGTTCTTACTTTTTAATTATTTTATCCATAATCAGGTTGAACAATAGAGGACTTAGGGAATCTCCCTTTCTTATCGTAATGCCAGCTTCAATAGGGTCGGTTAATTCTTTTTCTACTTTTACTTTTATTGTGTTGTTTTGGTGGATATTTTTGATCATTTTGATTGTTCCTAGAGGTATCTCTCTTGCGTATAATAAGTGGATAACGTCCTTTAATTTGACCTGGTCAAATGCCTTCTTAAGGTCCACGAAACAGATAAGTCGGTTTGTTGTATTCTAATGATTTCTCTTGCACTTGCTGCATTATAAATCTAGCGTCAGCGCATGGTCTTGCCGACCTAAAACCTTATTGTTCTTCTGCTAGTGTTATAATTTCATTCAGTTTATTTGTTATCACTTTGGTTGTTAATTTTAGTATTGTGTTTAATAAATTAATTCCTTTGTAATTTCCGGATCCGATTTGTCTCCCTTTTGAAGAGAGGTATTGGGATGCTTGATCTCAATTCTTGAGTAATTCTGTTTTGTTCTAATTATTTTTTGGATTAGTGTTAATATTTGTTTGGTCAGATCTGATCTTCCGTACTTTAGGAGCTCGTTCGGTATTCTGTCCTCTCCTGGTAATTTTCTGTTTTTTACTTTCCTTAATGCTTTCTTTACCTCTTCTTCCTCAATATTTATTTCTTTGTTTGTAGTCACCTCTGGTGTTGTCATCTCTTTTCTTTGTCCTCTGATCATTTTTTTATGTTCCCTAGAAGTCGTGTTCCATCTGTTTTGAGAAGCTCTGCCAGTGTTCCCTTTTTATTTGTTTAACTAAAGTATTCGTTTCATTTCTGATTCGTTTATAGTGGTTATATGCTTGTTATGTTTGTTGTATTCTGTATTGTAAAAAGGATTTTTTCTTTCCTTTACGTTTCGTTTTCACTTCCTCTCTAAACCATGGTGGTTTCTTTTCAACGTTATTTCCAAGTTGCCTAATTTACCTGGATTATCTTGCAGAATTTTAAGAATTAACGGTTCGATTGCGTTTTGTATCATCTCCAGATATACTTCACCGGTTAAGTTAGCATTGAGAAAAACAGGCCCAACTATGTGGTTTCCCAAAGTGCCTGCCCAAATATTTACTTTTTCTGGAAATTGATTATTGCCCATTATTGGAGTGATACAAATCCTCATGACTTTCACGAAAGACATGAGGATTTGTATCACTCCAATACCTAAAATTATGTGTATTAACATTTCCATTTGGGGAAAAGTACTGTTGTCACTAAAACAAATTGTTTTGATTTAATCTGACTGTTGATTAATTTGATTGGACATATTTTCACGAATTCTAGTCTTCGGTCGGGATGAACATCAGAAAATTGTATGAATATATTGTATGCAAAATTTTTAATTTGTATGAATATTTATTTTTAGCCAACACTCGGTTTACTGTTCTTTGACTGATTTCACAGATATACACAAGTTGGGTTGTAGAAGAAGTAGGGTTCAAAATCAAGTGCTCGACATAGGGCAGTTGAGTTACCTCTCTTGAAAAAGACGTTTCGCTGCATCGAAATGTGGCATGTTTCTACACCAATTATTAAGACAGCTGCTACTTTGTCGGCTACAGCACGTACTATTCTGCCTATGTAAACATTTAAACGTCTTGTAAAATAAGAATTAAACTAAATATTCAAGATATAAACACTTTTGCGAAAACGTAGCAAAGTAAAAACAACTAGAGAATTGAAAAAATTCAACTTTTTGACAAATAAGCAAAGGCGGACGTTAGAATCTTTATTAATTAAATGCGAAACTATAATTTTAATATTTAAAGGGGGGAGAGGGACTTTCGGCTAGCACTGAATAATTATATATATTTTTTATTTTTTTTAGGATGAACGAGAAAGAATAGAAAAACGTGGAGGTTGTGTTATAATGTGGGGTACGTGGAGAGTTAATGGTCAGTTAGCAGTATCCAGAGCAATAGGTAATAATTATTACACCTTTATTAGAATAATATAGTTATATATTATAGTTATAGTACAATTATAAGGTTAATTCTTACTTTTTACTTACGTTTGTTTATAATATATCAAGCCCCAATGGAGAAATATTCTTCTTCTTCTTCAAGTGCCCTGTCCGTTGCGAACGTTGGCTATTAACATGGCAATTCTGATCTTTTTTGCGGCGCTTCTGAATAGTTCGACCGATGTGAGCCCGAACCACTTCCGCAGATTTTGGAGCCACGAGTGTCTTCTCCTGCCTGGCCCTCGCTTACTGTCTATTTTTCCCTGGACAATCAATTGCAGTAAACGGTACTCATCGTGTCTCAATATGTGGCCTAGATATTCAAGCTTTTTTTTTTGTTTAATTGTATTCACGATTTCTTTCTCCTTTCCGATTCTTTGGAGTACCTCTATGTTGGTGACATGTTCGGTCCAGGATATACGAAGAATGCGTCGGTACACCCACATTTCGAATGCTTCTAGTTTTCTCGTGAGCGTCTCTATCAGCGTCCAGGCCTCCACACCATACAGTAAGATCGGAAAAATGTAGCATTTAACTAGACGTAGTTTTAGGGGAAGAGACAAATCCTTGCTTATGAGGAGCTTTTTCATATTGCTAAATGCTGCTCTAGCTCGTTCTATTCTCGCCTTAATTTCTGTGGCCTGTTCCCTTTTTGCATTTACGTTGGTGCCAAGGTACACATAAGATTCTACATGGTCAATTAGTATGTTACTTATCCGTAATTGTCGAGCAGGTTGTTGCTTTTTTGCTTATCAGCATCCAATTTGTCTTCTTGAAGTTGAGGCTCAGGCCGTATTCCTCACTAACTGAATCAACTCTTTCCATTACCTGTTGTAATTCGTCTATGGTACTGGCAAGGATCAGTCGTCGGCGTATCTTATATTGTTCGTTAACTCGCCGTTTATTTTTATGCCCTCGTTTGCATTTTCCATACATTTGTTAAATATTTCCTCGGAATACATATTGAATAGGAGTGGGGATAATATACACCCCTGTCGGACACCTCTTTTGATCTGCACACTTTCAGTGAGTTCGTTGCCAATTTGTCAAATGCTTTTCTAAAATCTACAAAGCACAAATACACGTCCTTATCAATGTCTCTACCGCTGTATAAGCACCTGGAGAGCGAAAATTGCTTCTCTAGTTCCAAGTGCTTTCCGAAAACCAAATTGCGATCTATCAATATTTGAGTCACACATTTATCATATATTCTTCTATGAATGATCTTAGTGAACGCTTTAGTGACATGATTGATCAAGCTTATAAGCCGGTAGTCATCACAGATCAGGGCATTTGGTTTCTTCGGGATTGTAATAAATGTTGACTACAGCCAGTTCTCCGAGATTTTACCGCTATTATATATGTTGTTAAAAAGTACAACTAGATTCTCAAGGAACTGTTTGTCTGATTTACATAGGATCTCTAATATTTCGCAGGGTACATTGTCCGGACCTGCTGACTTATTGTTTTTTAGTGCTGCAATATCATCTTCTATCTCCGATTTAAGGATTGAAGGTCCTGTTTCTCCTTCTCCATATAGGTGATCATCAGTCCTGTCAGATGCAAATAATTTTTCTATGTATGATTTCCATGTTTTTAAGATCGTTGATGGCTCCGAGATAAGATTTCCATCGCTATCTTTTATGCTGTTAGGTGACTTATTGAATTTCCTCTTGTTTGTCATCGATTTTATTTTTTGTGCATATTGTAACTATCGGAGAAAGATTATGCCAACTAATCCATGTTTAAAATTTGATAATTAGCAGCATTTATTTTCGTCACAAATGGATCTATAACGGAACTTGTAAAATCCCAGGCAGAATGCAAAGAGATGGGTCTTTTCAATCCAAGACGTACATTCTTATAAAGGAATAAATTGGGACTAGGATCACTTTTTAGTCATTGCCACTATGAAGCAAATAATTAGAAATATCCGGAAGGCTGTGGGATATAAGCAAAAAAATGGAATATAAGTAGACTAGGCAACGAAGCAAATCTAACAGAGTATAAAAATGCAATAGAGAAGGAATTAAATAGATATGACAATCTACTAGGTGTGGAAAGGCGTTGGTAACGTGCAGCATTGATTATAAGGCAAAAGGACGATGTGAGAATAAAATATTTACAACTAGGAACAAGAAGTCACAAGGAAGAGTACAGCTTCAAGATAAGAGGAAACACAAGTGTGCAGAAGAAAGAAATGAAGCACTATTTAAAGATAAAAGAGATAGAGACGAGCAATTAAAAAAAAAACAAAAGCCAAAATTCTATAGAGATGCGAAACACTAACAAAAGAGTTTAAACTTACCTTAAACTTAGTTTTAGTCTTAAACAAATATTACTTCTTATTCGGGTTTTCTCCCATTATGAGTTTGCTGTTTTCGTCCTCCATAGCACTCTATTTTCCCAGTCAGCTTTCCTGAAGTCTCTATCTATCATAGCATTTCCTATGTATGTTTTCGATCGTGTAACAGTTCTTCCTCTCCACCTTCTTCTCGACGGATCCCAGTCTAATATTTTTTGGCCACCTGTGCTATGACATTCTTTGTGAATGCCAATACCACTGGGGGGCTCTGTTTTTCAACTTTTTTTGTAATTGAGCTTTCTACTTTCATTCTGTTCCATATTTCCTATTATTATTCTACCCATCATCATCATTAACTTAGGCTCGACAATCCTCTGTGGATCCTGACCTGCTCTAAGATTAGTCGCCATTCTGTTCGTGTTCTGGCAACGTACTGCCATCTTCTGATCTCCAGTATTCCTGTCGGTCTCAACTACATCTAACCACCAAATTCGCGGTCGGCCTCTGTTTCTTCTTCTTATAGGTGTTCCTGTCGTTAGCTTTTTAGCGATCATGTTGTCAGGCATTCGTATTATCTGTCCGGCCCATCTAAGACGCTGTGTTTTAATAAACGTTACGGCATCTGGGTCATTAAAGAGTTGCTATATCTTTTCGTTTATACCTGCAAATATTTTGCGGAGTATCTTACTCTCGAACATTTCCAGAAGTCTTTTATCCTTCTGCGTTAGAGTCCTGTTTCCGCCCAGTATGTGAGGACCGGCCTTAGCAGTGTTTTATGTATAATAAATTTTAGTTTTTCTTTGGATATTTCTTGAGTGGAATTGTTTTTGGAGTCGATAGTATGCTCTATTTGTAAGGTTTATTCGTCTTTTAATTTCTTGTTTTATTGATAGTAGTCACTAGCGAGCCAAGTTATGTAAAGCTGTCAGCACGTTGAAAGATATGACTTCCAAATGATGTTTCCCGTTCCTCATTTGCTATAGGATGCTTAGTAACCAACATGTACATGGTTTTGTCTTCGTTGATGACTAGACCGATCTTTTTCGCCGCCGTTTCTAATTCTAAGAAATATTGCTCAATATCCCGCTTGCTACGCCCTATTATGTTAATGTCATCAGCGTATGCTAAGATTTATATTGATCTATTGTAAATAGTACCGCTATCTCTAATTCATGTGTCTCGGACTGCCTTTTTCAAGGCAATGTTAAATAGGAGGCAAGCCAGGGCATCCCCTAGTCCGAGTCCATTCTTTATTTGATTTGATTGGCATATTACTGTTCTCTTGACACTGTTGTATGCGACCTTGAAGTCCACGAATAGGTGATGGGTTTCAATGTTAAATTCTAATGTTTTATTGAATGAATTTGGTCAATTATTGATTTTTTAAGTTCATGCAGTGCTTGTAGAAGGTCGTCGCCACCATTCTTGTAGAGCTCACTACAAATTTGATCAGTTCCTGGTGCTTTATTATGTTTAACCTTTTTAATGGTTTGGGAAATATCTTCAATTGGTAGGTGGTCTTTCGTTTGAGTTAAATAGATTCCAATCATTTCGATCTACTACGGTATTATCTGTTTTTTGGTATAATGGCTGTTAAATTTTGCATCGAAAATCGGTTCATTGAGGCCGTATCACTTCGGATATTTACTTCTCTATCCTTACTCTAGCTCCCAATTCTTGGCTTAAACTCTTTACTCATTCTGTTTACATTTCTGTAGAATTTTTGAGTTTCCTTTTGATTTCTTAGCCATTCTATGGTTTTTAAATGCTTTTCTTCAAATTGCCTTTTTTTCTTCTATGTAATCTTTTTTCTTTCCTTCGTACGGTCCGTTATTCTTCCGTTGCTCTTCTTGTGCATCTAGCTTGATTTATCTTAGATATACTCTATTTTTGTTATATGTTGCTTCTTGGCACTCCTGGTCAAACCATTCATTTTGTCTTACTGGTTTCATTTCCCCAATATTTCCAATGCATTCTCAGTTATTATATTTTCCACAATTCGTCCACATTTTCCTCCGCTTCCAGTCTCTCTTGGCTCCTTTATTCCATTTGCATTTGTCACATATACTCTCACAACGGTTTCAATGCGCAGATTGTCAACATTAATTCTGTCTTGTTTTATATGTTTATCCTTCTTTAGGTTTAAAATTCTTCCTCTGATTTTTTAATTACAAGAAAATGATCACTATATGTTTGGACGTCGGTAGCTTCTGGCATCCATGACGTCGGAAGAATGCATTGCGTCTATTAGGATATGAACTATCTGGTTAACGCTTTTGTTGGCAGGTGATTTCCATGTTCCTTTGTATATTATTTTATGAGGAAATCATGTTTTTGGTGCTTGCAAAGTTAATTAGTCTTAATCCGTTATCATTTGACTCTTCATGCAAGATCTCACATCCTATAGTTGTCTGGAAAAATTGCTCTTTGCCAGTTTTTGCAGTAAGGTCCTCAGCAATTATTTTCACGTCATGACGTGGACAGCGATCATATTCTTTGTCTGAGGTGTCGTAGAATTCATCTTTTTTGTCGTTTTCCTTTTCTTCCGTGTGTGCCTGTACACCTGCGGCTATCGGGTGCTGTATCCGCTATAGTATATATTGTAGTCTTTTATCTCAATAATTCTTGAACCAGTCCATTTTATCTCTTGAATCTCTTTTAAATCGGCTTTCATTTTATCCAGTTCTTGTGTTAACAATTTAAGAGCGCCTGGGGCATAAAGGGTTCATACGTTCAATGTGCAGATCCGTAAATCGTTATTCCTTTGTCGTTTGCCAGGTCGTCGTTAATTAAACAGTCCAGATTTTCTCCTTTGTACTTTCATAACAATATTTTTTTAAGAGAAAAGGTCGTTAACTTTTTGCCCAACCCCCTAATATTCGAAGGCCCAGTTCTCTCGCTCTCGTTTGCCCTGACTCTGCTTTCCACTGGGGTTGGTTACCACAGTCTTCCACAGAGTTGCTCAAGTTACCGGGGTTCACCGCGTGGAGGTAAGAGTCGGAATTGAGTACGAGAGGCTAGTGACGCTAATAGGATAGAGCGTCATATTTTGCGCATCTTCCGTTCTCCATTCTCACTCGTAACCAGCACATCAAAGTCTCTGAAGTTTAGCGAATTCTGAGATCGGTGCCTCTTTAAACAGTTGGTAGAGTTCATGGTTAATAGGTCGAAATATCTTCCTTAAGACTTTTCGTTCGAAGACTTTCAGCTAAGACCACTTCCCTGTTTGAGGCTTTTTATTGCGGTGCGTTCAAAGTGCTCAGGAAGATTTTTGGGCATGTCTGAGAGCAGAATAGCGTACATAATCCGCATGAACTTTGAGCTCGACAAGTGAAGTAAACACTCCAATATAGTAAAGTTTATTAAATCTCATAGAATTCGTTGGCTTGGTCACTTGCTCCATACGAGCAATAAAAGAAGTACAAAAAATATTCGAAATATACTAGGAGGCTGTCCTAGAAAGCGTCGGTAAGAGAGTGTCGAGAATGATCTAAGGATTATGGATTATGACAAAAGGGAATGGAATGTAATTGCTAGACAGGACAAAAGCGACATAGTGTTGTAGCGCTATAAGAAGAAGAAGAGGTTATTTAAACCTGTATTTAGTCAACTCGCTATTTGTTTTTCTAATCTTACCTAAAAGAACTAGACAAACTTTTTACCACATTTGTAAAGCGTATAATTCTGAATGAATGTGTTAGTAAATAACTTGTCTCTAGGTTATTTACTTGAACCTCTTCTTGTATAACTAAATTAGAGAAACAGCTCCTAATTTATCCTACATTCAAGGCGCTCCAATATACATTTCATACACAAACTTACGGAAAGGATAAACTTTTTTAGTGATTTAACATTTTTACAAATTATTCATATTAATTTATTATAACAAACAATTAAAATCAAAATACGATATATTATAAATAATTTAATTCTTTTTGCAGGTGATCCAGAGTACAAACCTTTTGTCATTGCCGTTCCAGACATCCAGGAAATAATGTTAGATGGTGATGATTTCTTAGTATTAGCTTGTGATGGTTTATGGGATATCATTTCCGAAGGGACTGTTGCCAGGACCGTCTATAATTTAGTCACAGAAAATCCAGGTTAGTTTTAATTTTAGGTCCATTGCAAGGTGATCTATTCTCCCCTTTTAGCACCTTACATTTATTTTACACAGGTTGCGGCAGATAAACGGCCAATTAGAATTATCTCGAGAACTAAAAGTAACTGAATCATGAAAATTGGAATGAGGGGGTTTTGAAGATTGGCCTATTGAATGAAAATATTTTCATTTATTTGCTATTTCCGGTTATACCGGAAGCTGCTTATAACTTCGTTTTTTTAAAATTGGACCGCCTGTATATTTTTTAATTTTAGAAAGATTCACGTTATTCTGAACATTTTTTTGTTAATACTTTCCTATACCTATTGTAACGATATGGCATCCTTCAACCTGTAAACAAGCGTTGGGTGCCAATGTGTAACGATAAGACTACCAAAGAGAATTGAAGTACTATTATAAAAATAATACCTCAATCAACTATGGGAGCTTATCGTCTGTGCTTCGTTTAGCTCAGTCTCTTAAGTGTGAATCCGTCTTGTCTTTAACTATGAATTAAACAATGAAAATTCAGTTGGTAACAAATAAAACAATGAATTAACTAATCATATTTATTTAGCATAAAACCTCATAGGATGTTGTTGCCTCTAGATTTGTTGGTAGGTCTTAGGTGTTTGCCATTTGAGTGGTTCTCAAGACAGTTGCAGTCTATCTACCCATAAACTAGAATAATAAAGGTGTATTAGAGAGACATCATGAATTGCCGTTCTGAAGAGGCCTATTAGGCCGAAATACCTATAAGCCGATACACAGACGCACTATACGTAAAATCAAATCTTAACTGTCTTTTCCTTTTTTTAAATAGAATTATTATTTTAAAATTAGTTTTGTAAGATTCCCACATGCATGAAATCCAAAAGGTGGTTTTGGAAGAAGTGAGGTTATGAATATTGAAAATACTGCCAGAATTATAATTTATAGGTTACAATGAAAGTACTCGCCCCAAAGAGATTTCTGCAGACCATAAAATGAACCTTATTTCATATTTCCTTCTGTTATAAATTTCAACTACACACAAAAAAAATATCCCACCACGTTAGAAAAGCTGATCAACTGAAATAGCGGGGAGTGACTACAATGAAGTATATCACAGATACTATCATAGAACATATGTCTATGATGGAATTAGCTCTTCTGTCAAAATAGAACAGCATATTTATCCATAGATAAATAATATAATAGTAGAAATGATTTAGTCTACCAGACAAAAAGAGAGATGGCGCCAACTATTTTGTGAAGAAAAAATAGTAAAACAAAACTGAAGGTTGAGGTATTAATAAATTAATAAAGAAATTAAAATAAATTAATTGAGTTATAATAAAACAGCGGAAAATGTTCATATCCGTAGTATCGTCTTATTTCTGATGGTTGAAGACATGGTCTGTATCTTTAAGGATTTAGATCTGGATGTACATTCTCAATCTGTAGGTTAGTTTCATCCGTTAAAATAGGTTTTTTTGCTGGTGCTCCAATCAGACATTTAGCTATTTCAAGTGAAATTCAAGTAAATATTTAATTTTCTTTTTATGGATATGAGAAGCGTAAACTTGGGATTTGTAAAGACGCCAAACATTCACGACCGATAAATCAATAAAATGAAGTATTACCTTCAGAGTACATTTCTTTGTTTTTATGTACGTATTCCATACATTGATGAAGCACATCTACACCTCCTATATGTTGGTTATAGTTGTTAATAAGTTTTACCATAGTAATATCAATGTATTGTTTCTGCTTTTTATCCCATCGTTTTACTTTAACTGTTTCGTCAGCTGACGTGCAGTTGGATGCTACTAATACTGGTTTGTTGTCCATCCATTTAACGATGACCATATCATTACAGAGAAACTGTTGTGATTCACCCCGATTCATTTGGCGGTCTTTTTTAAAAGGTATACGTTTTCTTTCAGCCAATCTGTTAAACATTAACATTCCCGAACCATGCATTCCCAATTCTGACAGGCGTTCCAACAATGGAATTCAAGTAAAATATCTATCCAAATAGATACAACTTCTCGGAGGAATTGACTTGGATACTTGCAGTATGACAGCAGCTCCTACTCCAAGCGATTTATCATTAAAAGGTGTTCTCACTTCTTGGTAGACTTCAAATTCTATCATAATGCTGTCACTGGTTGCTGGTACAAACATTTTTAACTCCTGTGGACGCGGTTTAGTTTTGACTAGCTTGCGTAAGCTTTTTGGGCATGTCCCGCAGAAAGATATTATCTGTTCATCGATGGAATAATATGATGGAACCCTTAACAGTTTATCACAAGCCCTCTTCACTTTGGCTATAATCGGCTGTATCTTCCAGAGTATATTGAGATCACCTTCTTCAGCCGTGTCTCTATTACATGAAACGCTGTACGTAAAGTTTTAAAACGCTTGCGTGTAATTTGTTTTGTTATCATCTCAAGTTGCATTTCTTGTCTCCAATACATATGTAATCTGGGATATGGGATACATCCCATTATCAAATGGGCATGAACGAAAATCTTTAATTCTCTCATATTAGTATTGAGAAGATAGCCCGTTTTACGCATGTGATAATTGTTTGTGCAATTAACTGCGTCCTCAAAAAAAATCATCATTTAGGTAGTCCTCAACATATTCCATCGGCTTTCATACGGGTTGTAGGTCTTGATTAGGAAAACTATGACCTTAGTTAATTGAAAATTTACATAACTTTTTCGTTTGCTTAAATAACGAGTTTTTTCGCCAGAGAATATAAAACCAGTGTTTTGAAACCAGCTTTCAATTTTGTGTAAGGCAGTTTGTAATGTATGTGATCCCAGAGTTACATTGTTCGTTTTTAGATAAATCAACAAGTCATCTGCTTGTAGGCTAGTAAATACAGGTAGCTTTATTTGACTTACAATACTATTTATTGCAATTAGAAAGAGTGTTGGACTCCTTATGGAGTGCCGTTTTCAAGTACTCGTCTCGAAGATGTAAATCCATTGTTTGCAACTCGAAAAATTTGCGTTGTTAAAATTTTTTTAATAAAGGACAACGTATGCTCTTGAATGTTCCAATCTTAAAGTGTTTGTAATATAAAATGTCTCCATGTTGTGTCAAAAACTTTTCTTATGTCTAAAAATACGCCAATAAATTTTTGCTTGTGCAGAAAAGATTCATGGATTGTCGCTATCGATGATTTATTTATTTGAAGACTCCATTAGTTTTTTGTGTTCTAGAAAAAATATGTTATAATTGGAATCACTAGAATTGAGTTCGTATATATCTGCTAGTATTTTTGGAATATCTTCCTTACCTGAGTGCATTTGGCTATTATATGATAGAGTATCTGTACCTCGGAATTATTTTGTCCCTTTTATCCTACGGACTTTGTTCCATATGTTGCCTAAGAAAGTGGAAGGGTTTATTGAAGACACGTACTTTTTCCAACTTTCTTGTTTTTCTTTTTTGATTAATTGTCTGCTTTGAGCTCTGAGATTTTTAAAGATTAAAAGGTTTTCGTTAGTTTTATGTTGTTTGTAAACCTTAAAAGCATGTTTAGATAAAGTGAGTACTTATGCAGTTTCGTTATTCCACCAAGCCAAGGAACTGGCTGCCTTTTACTCGGTTTTGTTATCCTCTCTGTGATTGTTGCAGCTGAAATAATTTATCAAATTATTGAATATTACATTGAAATTTTACAATTTGTTTATATACTTTTGTTTCAGGATCTTTTTGAAAACCAAGTTACACCGCTTTCTCGTAGTCTTTTGTTTGCTTCTCTTTTCCAAGATTGTTTCTCCGCTTTCCTCGTTCTAATTTTACCCATTGTATGCCTTCAAAATCACTGGATACACTTCTTGCATGTTCTTCATTGGTAGTATTTTCATTGATGTTCAAATCTAATTCTTGATTTGATTTTGAAATTTTGTATTGTTCTTTATTCGGTGATTCTTGTGATATTTCTTCACTTATGCTGGCTGCGTTGATGTCCATTCAAATTTCGAAAGCTTCTCCTTGTTCTACACTTCTTACATTTTCTTCACCGATAGCATTTTTATAGATATTCATTTTTAATTTTTCACTTGACTCAGAAATTCCGTATTGTTCTTTTTTCGTTGCTTCTTGTGATATTTCTTCACTTGTGCTGGCTGCGTTGGTGTCCGTTAAAATTTCGAAAACCTCGTCATGTCCAGACATTTCAATCACTATATCATCAGGATTGTATAGATTAATATTATGGACTATAGCTGGCTTGGCAGGCGGAACTATAGGCGGGAGAATAGAATCAAAACTTGAACATTTTCCCTTTTGCTTAACATTTACATTAGAAGCAGCCGTTTGATCTGAAACAAACACGCTGCTTAAAATCGTTTGAATATATGTATTTGTAGAGAAATGCATATCATCGTGAATTTAAAACAATAGAATAGGTAAAAAGCAAAGACCACGTTCAATGTATGGATATGGGCACAATGTAAAACTAAACATGATGCATGATTAAATCGTTTTAAATAGTTAAAAGTTTTTAACAAACACATACTAATAACCAATTGATAATAAACGTCTTGGATATGTGATATTATAACAGTAATCAATATTATTTAGGCTCACTTGTTGTTTTTAAACATTCTTGCACTAAGAATTTAACACGTTTAGAAACCTTAATATTGTCAATATTCATTTTAATTTGCACAAAGTTTGCTTTTTAGTATTGCGGTATTTAAGAAATAATTTTAAGGTTAGAAATATTTAGGTTAAGTAAGTAATACAGGGGGTAGCGGGTAGGAACTCTTTAAACTCTTGAAGATAGTCCTATCAGGGAAAATGAATCAATCCCTGCCCTCCGCAGATTCCGGGGGTTTCCTGACCCGGGAAACTAGTACCTGTTTAGGGTCCCTTGTCCAGGGTTACGGATGAAGTCCACAACGGCAAACACGGCGGAGAAGCGGAGCTTCGGTACGGTGTGGATGGCGGAAGTGGCAACCCTCGATTTTAGGGTTGATATAGAACTCCTTTTATTGGCCAACGGTTGTGGGCGGACGAGCTAGTAAGAGACAAGGGCACTCTTTTGCCCTGAGACTGAGAAATCGATCTTGAAGGCGGGCGAGCCGAGAAAACGGCCAACGGCGTAAGAATGCAGAAGGCAACGGGAAACCACTGCATTAAAGACTCTTGGAGTATCCCTAGAAATCGTCATGGCTAATAAAAATGACAATCAACAACCTACTAATCATGGTTCTCGGATGCCAAGATTCGGCAGGGGAAGAAACAGTAGTAACGACAGGGCTTCCCAGGCCGTTAGTCAGCGAAATCCCTGTTCACTAAATATATACAAATCCACTTACAAAATAGCTACATGGAATGTAAGAAGTATGTATGAACCTGGGAAACTAAGAAATATACAGCAAGAGATGATGCGACTAGAGATCGATATATTAGGAATAAGCGATACAAGATGGGTCGGCTCTGGCGAAATCAATACAGACAATGGACGAATTTATTACTCTGGAAGCAGCGACACCCAACACAGATATGGAGTTGCTATGATCCTCACTGAAAAACTAACGAGATCAGTAACAGGCTTCGTTCCGATATCTGAAAGAATTATAATGGTGCAATTATTGACAACCCATGGAAAAATGAATTTAATTCAGATTTATGCACCAACTGCTGACAAAAATGAAGAAGAAATAGAAAACTTTTATAGCGAACTTCAAAAAACATTACATCTCACAGCATCTAGAGACGTAACAGTGATCATGGGTGATTTCAACGCAAAAATTGGCGAGGGAAAATGCTACCCTAATGTAGGACCATATGGGCTTGGTGAACGAAACGACAGAGGGGATCGCCTAATAGAATTTTGCCAGGAGCACAATGTTATAGCCGCAAATACATTCTTCAAATTACCTAAGCGACGCCTTTATACATGGAAATCGCCAGCTGACAAAGACAACAAAATCGTCAGAAATCAAATTGATTACTTCCTAATAAAACACAGATATCGAAACTCAATTCAGGCAGTAAAGGCATATCCAGGAGCGGACGTATCTTCTGATCATATTGCTTCTTATTGCTATCGTCTTCTTATTGCTAGATTTCAACTTCAACTAAAAAAGACACAAAAAAGCCGCAATAACAATAAACTTAACATACAGAAACTAAAGTCAAAAGAAACAAAAGAAAATCTGAAACACGAAATCAACACAAATCTAGACAGAAACCCAGGAAATAACTGCAACGTAGAGCAGCAGTGGCAATTCTTCAAAACCTCTATATTGGAGCCAAGTAAGAAACTACTTACAACAACTAAATATAAGAAAGAAGAATGGATGACAGAGGAAATTCTAGAGTTGATGAATGAAAGGAGAAAAAACAAAACCATCAATAAGACGCGCTATAAACAGCTTCAAAACCAAATAAGAAGAAAAATTAGGGAGGCTAAAGAGACCTACTTCTCTGAAAAATGTAAAGAAATAGAAGAACTTCAAAACAGATATGACAACTTCAACCTACATAAAAAAGTCAAAGAACTAGCCGGAGTGGGAAATAGAAGAACCTCAAATATATTGCTCGACAAAAATGGAAATATTATATTGGAAACAGAACAAAAACTACGACGATGGAAAGAGTACATCGAAGAATTATTTCATGACCAGAGAGAAGCTAGTACATCTGTAGATAGCCAAACGGGAGATGTAGGTCCAGAGATAACCAAATCAGAGGTTAGTCAGGCATTAAACTCAATGAAAACCAATAAATCTGCTGGTCCAGATGAATTACCAAGCGAGCTACTAAAGTTGGTCAACGAGAAAAACCTGGACATAATAGTAGAACTATTCAACGCTATCTATACTACGGGAATCATTCCTAGAGAAATGTTGACATCAGCATTTGTGTGTTTGCCAAAGAAGATGAATGCCAAAGAGTGTAGTGACTATCGAACCATAAGCTTAATGTCACATACCTTGAAAATTCTCTTGAAAATTATCCACGCCAGAATACACTCTAAACTGGAGCTAGATATTAGTGACACTCAATATGGGTTCCGCAATGGTATGGGTACCAGAGAGGCATTATTCTCCTTCAATGTGCTGACACAGAGATGTTTGGATGTTAACCGTCCTCTTTACGTCTGTTTTATAGACTACAATAAAGCGTTTGATAAAGTAAAACATGATCGACTCCTGGAAATTCTAAAAAATAAAAACCTAGATGAAAGAGATTTAAGGCTAATAACACACCTCTATTACAATCAGCGAGCAATAGTAAGAATCGAAAAAGAAACATCTGAAGAAATGGAAATAAAGAGAGGAGTCAGGCAAGGCTGCATTCTATCACCTCTATTATTTAACACCTATTCTGAAGAGCTAATTCGAGAAACTCTGGAAGATGAAACAGTCGGCATAAGAGTAAATGGAGTCTTAATTAACAACATCAGATATGCAGATGATACAGTAATAATAGCCGATAGTTTACAAGACCTGGAAAGACTCATGAACAAAATAGTCATGTGTAGTAGGGAGTACGGATTCGCTCTTAATGTCAAAAAGACGAAGTTTATGAAAATTTGTAAAAACAACTATAATACTAACGAAATCTTGATAGTAGAGGGCCAGCAGATCGAAAGAGTAAAAAAGTACACTTACCTAGGAACACTTATAACAGAAAATAATGACTACACGGCAGAAATCAAAGTCAGAATCGAAAAAGCACGTTCCAATTTTATAAAAATGAAAAAGGTCCTATGTGGCAAAGATCTAACATTAGCTCTTAAAGTACGCCTAACAAAATGTTACGTATACAGTGTACTATATTATGGAGTGGAATCATGGACGTTAAATCTAGATACCATGAGACGACTTAACGTCTTTGAGATGTGGACCTATAGAAGAATTATGAGGGTTTCCTGGGTAGATAGAGTTACAAACAATGAAATACTGAGAAGAATAGGCAAAGAGAAGGAAATTGAACTTACAATTAAAGAAAGAAAGCTACAGTATCTCGGACATGTGATGCGGGGAGATAAGTATGGCATCCTGCGACTCATAATGCAAGGAAAAATAGATGGCAGAAGAAGCATCGGAAGAAGACGAATTTCATGGCTGAAGAACCTGAGAGAATGGTTTGGATGCAGCTCAAAACAACTATTTAGAGCTACTGCCTCAAAAATTAAGATAGCTATGATGATTGCCAACCTCCGTAGCGGAGGTGGCACCTGAAGAAGAAGAAGTAATACAAGTATGCGATGCAAAAGCTTGTAAGCCACATGCGCACCATTTACTTAGAACTGCAATACCTCATATCCCACATAGACTAGATGGGTATGTGGTTTACGAGATGTTACAGTAAAATATGTGGGACGCGAGTTTTTTGTTTTCGATAAAATTCACTGAAACGATGCAATTGTGGCTTACCATATTTTGCAGGTGCATATGTACGCAAGCAATAAACTCAATGGCTATTAAATCGCCATTTCAATAAAAGTGTGGGTTACGAGCTTTTGCATTTTAAGCGACGATATGCAATCAAAAATAATCACACAAGGTTTTCTTTTTTCTTTAAAAATCCTTTAGTTTTTATTTGTACGTTTTTTTTTTAAATTTCAATATATATTTAAAATAACGCCCACCCATAAAATAACTTATTAAGTGAAAAGTTTTCACTTACGTTATATTTAAGTGTCATATGCAATGTAAGCAATCAAATGAGAAAATTTAGTTAAATTTTTTTAATTTAAAATTTTATTTTTTAAAAATATCATTTAAATAACATATTTGTGTAAAAAAAGAATGTAATATTGATGTGTTATATTAAAATGTGATTTTAAATAAACACTAAAATTGATATAAATTTATTAAAGAAATCCAGTCCTTTTAGATTGACTTTCTTAAAATGAAAGAAACATACCACTTGACCTGGCTTCCTTAGGATAGATGAAAAGTACTCACAATAGGTTGGGAAATTGGTCAATCGGGCTACAATTTCTTCCATACTTTGACACGGTTGTAGTCTCTGCTGAGATATCTAGTATAGGCGAAAAATATTTTAGTCGTACTCAAGGATAAAAAGTTGAGAATCTCAATCTAAATTAGAATTGCGAGTTTTAGCGATCCACACATTGAGATAAGGGCCTCACCCTAATGAGTCAAACTGGAAAGATTGTCTCTAACTAGGAATGGAACTTAGGATATCGTCTCTAACTAGGACGAACTTAGATGACTAAGGAGATCATCTCTAGCTATGGCGAAGTTTGATCTCTCATCAAATCGTCTCTAACGAGTACGACTTAGAAGATCGTCTTTAATTAGGACGCATTTGGACTCTAATTAGATGAGAAACGTTAGAAGGATAAAAAGGGAAAGATAAAATATGAAAAAGAAACAATCTTACCCTAAAAGGTGTCTCAAACACACGTAGAATCGTCGTTCACATCTTGATTGTAAAGTGGAAAATAAAAAGAATTGAAAAGGAGGGCCTATAAACCCGTAAAATTGTCTAGCCAAAATGACGTTTCTGAATTTAACTGAATTATCATTGGTATTGGGTGGCTCTCAACGGTATCCTAGATTATTGAGAATATTTGCAAACAAAACGTAACGATAAACAATCGGTACCTTTAGCGGTATTTCGCTAAAACATTTTAAGCGAATTTTGCTGGTAGTTGAACGTCTCTGGTGGTCCAAAAATAAAATAGAAAACAGCATAAAATGATTTTTTGAGAAAACCCTAAATTTTTGAGAAAAAAAATAAACGAAAATACTGAGTTTTATATAAAATTTAGTAAAATCAACTAAAATTAGTAAAAATGTAACGTTCGGCATTTTGATACGTTACAGTCTTATATTAAGAGAATTTAAAAGAACTGTTGTATCGAAATCCGTAATAATATACTAGTCTTTGAGTTGAGGTTGAGTGGGAGATTGATGTCTGTGGATGCTCCTATTAATGTAATTTTCGCGGTAACCGTTTTGGATGAGGGCATGTTTTAAACTAGAAAACTCAGTGGGTCTACTTGCATCATCGCAAAGGCTTATTGACTCAATATTAATCCAAAGACTTAGCCCCTTATCACACGAAAGCTTTTTTAGAAAGGTGTCACTGACAAAATCGACACAATTCTTAAATCAAAAGGAATAAAGACAATATTTACGCCCCAAAAAAACTGTATTCGCTTGTCTGATCAATCAAAAACTAGTCTCCAAATGAACAACGTGGAGTTTATGAAATTTCTTGTGCAGACTGCCCCCGATCCTATCTAGGCCAAACAAATAGTAGAATCAAAAATGGGATTTTTGAACATTTTATTTCTTTTCGCAATTCCGACTCAATTTTAGTTTTAGGTGAACACATCTCCATACAGGTCAAAAAGATTGCATACGGTTACTTTCGACTTGGAGACCTCATAAAAAAATATCGTGCGCTCAACCCGTCAATCAGAATAGTACTGTCAGAAATGTTCACGCTAATCCCCTCGATAATCTCCACGCTAACCCCCACGCCAACCTCCACCCAAACCACGTCACCATCGAGGGTATAAATGAACCGTCCTCTGTTCCCAGTACCAGTAATGCATTGGTTAGTGGTCAGTGTGGTAGTATCTGGGTGCTCGGAAGTTTAACCCTTTTTTTTCTGTCTTTATAGAGGGGGTCTGGAATCTTCAAAAGGTCAAAAGATTCTTAGGACGCCCGAGATTCTTAGGAAATCTTAGTCCAGGGCGCCGTCTGACTAATCCTAGTGCAGGATTCGTGTTTCGTACTCCCGGCGATAGTTTCCGAGGTACTTTAAAATCCCCTCTCGTCGCCGAGTCTACGCCGAACGTCTACCTGCTAAACCAGACCCTCCTCTGTCATCCAGCGATTCGGAAGCGGAATGGCCGCTGTAAGGCCGACATCACTTCCGAAGCACTACCTTAATTTATTCATTCTCCATTCATCCACATCCACACTCCATTCATCAGCTATAAGGCTCCCTGTCTCGTTCCAGGTAGCGCGTAGAACCCTCATCGCTCCTAGTACGGCATCATTCCCAGATGGGCATTTTACTCCTTCCCCACAGTCTGACTCATGCATTATAACTCATACAGTCTGACGCACTTTTCTAGCTTCAACTTTTAGCATCTTTTACTTTTACTTTTGCCATTGGTCCAGCTGTCTTTTTTTCTCTTCTTTTTTCTTGATCACGGCACGGATATAGTTGTGTATGTTAGTCCAACCTAATTTATTTTTAATCATTCTCTCAATGTAACAAAATTCACACCTATCTCTCTCTCCATTCTGTTCGTTTCTACTATCCGTCTGCAATCTAAAATAGTATGTGTCAGTGTCCGAGTGTCCACAATATAGGCATTCATCTGTGTCAGCCTTTCCAAACCTAGAGAGGTGTGTCCTAAAACACCCATGTCATGTGAGCACCTGCGTCAGGAAATAATCCAGTCGCCTGTGGCCACAGTCCACCCAATCTCTTATGTTCGGGATCAGCATTTTCGTCCACTGTGCAATCACAATCTTTCAATTACCCTTTCCCTTTCCTGTCTTCTCTCGGCCTCATTAAGGTTTAGGCGTCTTCTCTCATAGAGCTCTTTTCTTTCCACCGCCAAAACATGCAACGGAACACATTCAGTGATGGTCCACAAGGCTGCCGCAGACACAGTCTTGTACTGTGTTCAAGAACAGACTTGTTCTGTCCACGTGTGTCATGAACCTCCTATAGGCCGTTATCTCTACCGCCTCGCTCCAGACTGATGCCGCGTAGAGGACGATCGACTGTACAACATCGCGTAAGACCCTCCTCCTTTCGGATTTGGGTCCCCAATGTTGGACATCACCCTCCCCAAAGCAGCTGCACTATTCGCAGTCTTCTGGACCACCTCCCGCACGTGCTCCCCCCTTATTTTCCATTCTGGTGCAATGTCACTCCTAGATACTTTACTTATTTCTTGGGTCTTAGGCATGATCCCACACATTGTAATTCAACACTTTGCCTGTTACTTTTTCCCTTCAGAATGATGGCTTCGGTTTTCTCTGCCACAAGTTTCAGTTCCAAGCTGCGTCATCCATTTCTTTACGACGCGGCCTGCGTTCCGAACCCAGTATTTGAGATCTGGATCATCCCGGGCCACTACCAGTACAGCGAGAAAAAGGAAGACTGAAACATTTGGTGCCCTGAAGATGACATTTAGTGTACTTAAATATCGATGGAAGTCTTTTGATTTCATATTTTTTCATATAAAGGTCGCTGCAATGGTACATTGATGCATTATTTAATAATAATAAAATAGAGGGTTCGTTTCCTTTTAATTTTAGTCTTACGAAAGTCCTCCTGACTATTGAGAAACAGTAAACTGCTGATGAATTGTCGGAATAAAATTATTCCTTACGTCTTCTTGTAGCTTTTAGCAAGCTCGAATTTTGCAGTTAACTTAAATCTCCATCGATTATAAGTCTTTTGACTTTCTTTATACATATATTCTTCTAAAGTAGCAATCTGATTTTTGAAGCCTGAACATGTACCGTCATTCAAAGCGCTAGAGAATTTCCTTATCGTAAAACTACCTAATTAACTAGTAATTATCTTATCAACATAAAAAAATTGTTAAAGGGAAAAGTAACAAAAACTAAGTGATTAGTGAAAAAAAAAACAAAAGACAGATGTACCCTTCGGGGAACTTATTAGGATTTGATAATAATGGCCAACCAGTTTATCAACAAATAAATACTATACAGGATGTCCCAACAATAAATAACCAGAACCAGTCAAACCAAACAGCAGTAAAACCGTAACACATCTAATGTCATGCCTCAACCAAATACCTATTCCAACCCAAATAGCTATACCAAACCAAGTACAATTTTCTAGTCAATTAACTGCACAAAATATTCAAAACACTCAAAACCCTATTCAGTCCCAATACATAACAGTATCCATAAACCCTCAATGCTCACTCTCATCATCACAAAACACCAATAACCATACGGAAGGCGATAGCGACATAGAATTTAACGAAACAGAAAACGAAAACAAACATCCTTGGCAAGAAGTTGGCAATAAGAGAAAAAGGATGACAAAACAAACAACTTCAGAAATTCCCAACCAAATCCAAACACAAAACAGATTTGATTCCCTCTCAAAAGAAAATCTAGACGAACCAACAGACAATTTATCAAATACACAAAACACAAATATAACCAAAAAAGATCCCTCACCGCCACCAATCTATATTTATGGAGTTACTAACTATAGTGCTATAATAGCAAACCTTTCAACTGCAACCGCGGCAGAAACCTATCACACCAAAACCATTTCAAATAATACACTAAAAATTAACCCTACCAACTCACGACACCTACAGGACACTCATACAGCACCTTAGAAAAGAAAACATTGTACATCACACTTACCAACCAAAACAAGAGAGGCCCTATAGAGTTATTATAAGTGGATTACACCACTCAATACCCATAGAAGATATCTCGCATGGATTAAATAATAAGGGTTTTAAAGTTCGCAACATAATTAATGTTAGACATAGAGTTACCAAAGAACCGTTGCCCTTATTCTTTGTCGATATAGAGCCAAGTGAAAACAACAAAAACCTATTTAACCTGCAAGTCCTACGAAACTGCATAATAACAGAAGAACCACCTAGAATAAAAAATACAATAGTACAATGCACAAGGTGTCAAAAATACGGGCACTCAAAAATTTACTGCCTGAGGCCATTCGCCTGTGTTAAATGCAGTGGATCACATGACACAAAAATCTGCAAAAAAGCACGCGACGCACCAGCAACATGTGCCTTATGTAATGGCAATCATCCAGCAAACTATAAAGGATGTGCTATATATAAAGACCTGGTAAATTCGAGAAACAAAAATATAACAAGCAGCATTCCTATATATCTAGAGTTACAAGCCTAAATAAATGCTCACCACATACGCCAATCACATGTAACATATGCTCAAGTTGCAGCAACTAATACTTCTTCACAAGACAACAATAATTCAGACATTTCAAATAAACTTACAGAATTCCTCAACGAATTTAAAAATATGCATTATACTAAACATGCTTACAACAGTGATAAATAGAACGTCGTAATGGCTAAATCACTTAGAATAGCAGAGTGGGACGCAAATTGTCTAGCAAACCATGTGCAAAAAATTATACCATTTCTAAAATTAAACAAAATAGACATCCTACTTAGGTCGATCCCCAACGAGATGGACAGATGACATAAAAAGAGTGACTACAAATTGGATTCAGATGGCGCAAAATCGGACTAAGTGGAAAAGCATGCGAGAGGCCTATGTTCAGCAGTTGACGTTAGAGGCTAGTTGATGATGATGATGAGACATCCTACTTATATCTGAGTTACATCTATTGACTGTCTTCTCCACCCCACAGGCCAACAATATTAACGACGAGAAAATTAGAGACTTCCTTAATGCACCCTGTCAACTATCATTACCACTAAAATACTTCTCACCAAACGAAGTCCGTACCCAAATTAACGTGCTTAACCCTCATAAAGCTCCAGGATTTGACCTTATAACTGGCGAAATCTTAAAAAATCTCCCAAGAAAAGGTGTCGTCTTATTAACTATTATTTTTAATAGCCTCCCGAGGCTATGCTTTTTTCCAGTGCAATGGAAGTATGCACAAATTATAACAATACCTAAACCTGGTAAACCTCTTAACTGAAGCCAGTTCGTACAGACCAATAAGACTCCTTCCGACTTTATCAAAAATCTTCGAAAGGTCTTCGAACAGAATAGAAACAATAATACCTATAAAAAACCTTATCCCAGATCATCAGTTTGGTTTTTGCTTAAATCACTCAACTATACAACAGTGCCATAGATTAGTCAACAAAATAAAAGAGAGCCTAAAAGGGAAACAAATCTGTCTATCAGCATTCCTCGATATACAGCAAGAATTTGATAGAGTGTGGCACGAGGGTTCTTCTCTTTAAAATAAAAACTCAGCTAACTGACCAAATCTATATCCTCCTTAAATCATACTTGTCCGACAGATACTTCCAAGTTAAATACGAAGGTGCTCTATTCAACTACCACCAAATAAAATCTGGAGTACCTCAAGGCAGTGTACTTGGCCCATTCCTTTACCAAATCTTCACTGCTGATATTCCTATTGGCGAAAATACACTAATGGCAACATTTGCGGATGACAGTGGTATACTAGCATCAGATATGAATGAAATATTAGCATTTAAAAAATTGCAAAATCATCTCAATGAACTAAAAGACTGGCTTAAATGCTGGAAAATAAACGTCAACAAAAACAAATCTTGTCAAGTAAATTTCACAAATCGAAGAATTAGATGCCCACAACTACACCTAAATAATTCACCTATACCAATAAAAACAGAAGTAAAGTACCTGGGCCTTCATCTATAAAACAAGACTGAAACCAGTGTGGACATACGGAATTGAGTTGTGGGGCTGTAGCAAACAATCCAACACCAAAATACTGCAGACATTCCAGTCAAAAACTATAGCTAAAGCCCAATGGTATGTGTCAAACCAAACCCTGCATGCAGATCTCAACATCCCCTTCATCAATGATGTGATTGCTGACCACTCCAGAAGGTACATGAATCGCCGCGCAGACCATCCAAATCATCTCATAGACGAGTTATTCAACCCCCACTGATTGACAGAGGTCTAAAAAAACTCTGACCAGAAGACCTAGCTGCTAATGTAATTTCCTGAGAGTCGTCAATGGACGACACCTACCACAAGCCAAGAACATACATCATATTTACTTATTACTGAAGTAGATTGTAAATTAGCAATAAATAAATAAAAAAAAAATATTTTTCTAAGACTATTAAGTCGTATTCTCTATATCTGTATCTCACATTTTTAAAATAATAATGAAGTAGCAAGTGAATGAAATCCTTTCTTCCAATTGATACATCTTTTAGTTGCGGTTCTTACAGGGATTGTATTGCTATATCCATGCTGTCTCTTCATCTATCCCTATTCCGGATTATATATGTTTTCTTTTTTGTAAAAGTCTGTTTTCGTTCACACTAAGAACTGCCTTGTTTCTCAAAGAAATCTCTTTTATACGTTTATATTCACTTTTATCAAGGTTTTAATCATACTCGTCCCCGCCTATGTTTTGACATCCATCATGCCCAATTAAATCAAATTCGATTGCGTGGCTTTCACTGCACAACAAATAAAAGAACGAATCTAAATCGAATTAGTCGTTTAAGAAGTGACCCTAAAACAAGTCACACATTATTTTCTTATTATCGTTAACTGCCTCTTTAATTAGATTAACCTTGCCATTTGCCGACGTGCCACTGTTCCTTAATTGAGAAAAATGGAACGACGGAATACGTACGTTGTAGGTGTTCACTAATTAATATCAGTTTTTGGGTTATTTTTCAGCTAAATGTTAGTAATGTGCAATATTGTTTTCCTGAAAATTTACGTTTGTGGATCAACCATTTAATTTTATGTCAAAGTCTTGCTATAATCTATATAAACCAGTAAAATTTATAAATAATGAATTACAGAGGAAAACTATTATTAACTCAATACTGGGATTGCACCTGATATTGAAAGAACGAACAAAGTTAGAATGCGAAGACATAGAAGAACAAAATAGATTCCGTGCAGGACGACCGTGCATAGTTAAAATTTCGTTTTCGATTTATATATATCGAAAAGAGAAAAGCAAGGAACCTGTCTACTCATTTATTGTTTGTAGATTTAGAGAAACCATCCGATACGGTACCATTGAAAAAACTCTTTCAAACATTGACGAAATTAAGTTTTAGTAAGATGTATGTGTGAGCTATAGCAAATGTGTATAAGGTTACGAGTAGTTGCTATAGATAAGCAAGCTTTATATCTGAATTGTTTTCAATAACAAAAGTACTTAAGCAGAGATGCTGTTAAGACGAGAAAAAGAAAAAAAGGGAAGACCCAGGTTAGAATGACAATGACAAAATATATATATATATATATATATATATATATATATATATACATATATATATATATATATATATATATAATATATATATATATATATATATATATATATATATATATATATATTAACTTTGTTATAACAATATCTCTGTGCCAGTGTGTTTAGTCAATTTTTTAATTTTATATCTACACTTTACTGTTATAAGTTAGTTTTTTTTATACGTGCAATATGACGAGTTTTTATAGAGCTTTGTAGTAGTTTTTATTTATTCTTTCACGTTTAAATTAAACTTTTTCGCATTGTTATACATGAATACTACTACATAGAAACAGTTAAGCTATTATTTCAACATCAACATTTTAATATTTTGACCACGGTTACCAAGAGAATGCTGAGTTTGTTTTACACCTTATTATTCTTCACTCACCATTCATTGAACTGATGAAGCTTGTAAATTCAATAAGCGAAACGTCTTCAAATATAGGAATGAAACTGTGATTTCCTTTTATTATTTCTCCTTTTACCGATATCCTCGTTGACCAAAAGATTTATTTCTTTTGGAACTTACTCATTATATATATTCTAGAATCATTTGGAGTAGTCCATCTATATTCTGCTCGTCGGAAGCGTCTCGAAGGCAGGCGCTATTGAGAACGCCATCGATTGTATATTCTAGATTTATCCTTCTAAGATTTGTGACCACGCGTCAGAGGTGGGCTATTTCGTTACACTGCTCCCCTCTTAGAGCGTCGCGATCAGCAACTCTATATGTAGGCCCAGGATGGCGGAATCTACAGGACTCTCCAGCTCTGCATGAACACCCCAAGAAGAAATAATACTCTACTGACTTTAAAGGACACGATCTGTTCGGGTTAATGCACACGATCTCTTCGAGTTAATGCAACACACAGTAATTCGTACGCCGTCAAGTATGCGTCTGACAATCTTCCAATCCAAATTTTCTAGTGCATGGTCTATCTCGGGTAAGAACAAATTCTTGATGTCATAATTGTACACGATTTTCTTTAAATTAGTTAGTGCACGTCATATATCCTTGTAGCTTGCCTTGTCCGTATACGACTTCCTGATCACCATATACAGCAAAGATCGAGGACCATCTTTTAATCTCAGTACTCTTCCAACTTTAGGCTGCTGATTTTTTAATTCGTCCAAACGACCGAACTTCTAATAAAATACGGACGAGATTCCTTTAATCATCTCAAGATTTTTGGCAACAAAGTGGGTTAGAGAGACGTTATGCGGAACACTAAAAAGATGCTACTGAACTTCTGTTTTCACGCCGAATCTAACACTCTCTATCAATCTCTCTGCGTAATTTGACATAAATTCATTAAAGTTTAGTGACCGGTCATCTTTGATCTCATGTTGAAGGGTTCGGGCTTCTTCTGTTTAATTTGAGCTAGCATAACTACATAGCAACTACTTTTGGTTTACCTTTCGGCAACTTCTTAATTCAGTATATTACGTCATTTATTCTCTGTTTAATTTCATACAGACCTTCCCATTGTCTTTGCAGTTTAGGAGACAAGCCTCGACAGCGTTGAGGATCATAAAGCCAAACAAGATCACCTACTTTATAGCTTTCATTCTTGCATCGAGAATTATATCGATCTTTCATTCACTAACATTCATTAACTTCAGGCGGTCGACATATTCTTCACTTGCTACATGTTCTTCGGAAGGTCTGCAGCCAAACTAGGTGTGGGACAAACGAACTTCACGACCTAACATCAGGCAGGTTGGAGTCTGGCCTGCAGTTTCATTCACAGCCGACCAGTATGCGATTAGAAAGAAATGAATGTGCTGGTCCCAATTTCTTCGATGTTCTGATACAACTTTGAATAGGTGTTTACCAATCGTTCGGTTCATCCTCTCGACCATTCCATCTGATTTAGGATGCAGGGGTGTCGTCCTGGTGTTATTGCCACCAATCAATTTACAAACGTTTTGGAAGAGGGTTGACCCGAAGTTTTGCCCCTGGTAGGAGTGAATCTCCAAGTGAACACCAAATTGGCTAAAGAATTCTTTAACAACTACCTCTGCAACGGTAGCAGCTCCTTGATTTGATATCGCATAGGCCTCGGACCATTTTGTAAAATAATCCATGGCTACAAAGATATATTTATTTTCATCATTCATTTCTGGAAATGGACCTGCATTGTCGATTGCTACTCTTTCCATGGGACTACCACCATTATACTGTTTCATGGGTGCCCTCTTTTTATCAACTGGACCATTACTGATTGCACACAGTTCACATTTCCGGCACCATCTTCTTACATCATCTTTACAGTTTACCCAATAGAACCGTTTTCGAATCTTTTACAGTGTCTTCGTAATATCAAAGTGTTCACCTCATGCACTGTCATGCAACTGACGCAATACTTCTGACACTTTACTTTTTACTTACGTAACTTACTTAAATTTGTTCAGTCAAAAGTTATGCATCCTGTCCAACCACGTGAGGACGCGCATTATCTGGCATGAAAACAAATGTGAGGTTCTAAAAGAATATCAAATTATATTACGCGTTTTTCTCTAATATACGTATAGGAGCCATTTCTGTACGTGTAAAGAGATCCATACCAAAACATTTTAGAGCCTCTAAAACAATTATTATTTACTCATAGAAGTCTTCTTCCAATCGTTAAACGAGCAATGTTGATTTATTGTAAATTTCAAGTTTAAAGAACTTTGTGCACTCTATTTTCTTAAATAATAGTGTTTTGTTTTTCATTGTGTGTTAATTTTATTTTAAAACTGAGTATTTTTAATATAATTAATACTTGACACATTTTCGTTGATTTTTTAAGATTTGCATGTGACGACTATTTTCACAAATTTGTTTCCTATATTTCATGATTCTCACGCATTTATGCTATATTTTTTTTATTGGTGGGCTTTGTCGTCGTGTTATCATTATATCTGTTATCTTCTTGGTCAGTCGTAAAAGACGAAACAACCATATTGCTTTCTAAATATCTTACAATTTTGTTATACATTAAATTGGATGTTCTCATTTTAGAAGGAACAACGAACGTAACTATTAAAAAAAATGGAGGCAATAAACAGATAATAGACTTTAATTAGACACAAACAGTAACTGTCTACCATCAGAAAGCAATTCAGTAGCGTATCGAGTAATTATTCACACCATTATGGACTACAAAACGTCTGTATCGCAAAAATGTACATTTCCCATATTCAATTTAAATACTCATGAAAAATCTCTCGGAGATTCTAGTGGGTGGTCTAATCCCATTCCTTTTACAAAACTGGCCGCTCTTTTTATGGTATTTTCCATCACTCTTGCCATAATTAAGAGCCACAGGTTCCCGCATTCCTGGCGAATATGTTATTAATAACTTTAAGAGTCTAAGGCTTGTTGACGTAAACCCGCGACTACAAGAAACCCCATAAAAGAAAGTCTGGAACAGTTAAATCTGGTGATCTGGCCGGCCAGTGCAAATCACCAAAACGCGAGATTAAGCGACCCGGAAATGATTCCTTCAGCATATCGCTTGTGCCTCGAGCAGTTTGCACCATTGTACCGTCCTATTGGAACCACATGTTCTCCAGTCCCAATTCATCCAATTGGGGAAGAAAAAAATTAGGTAATCATGACTCTGTAGCGCGCCGTCCAACTGTCACTGTTTGGCCTCCGGCGGTCTCAAAGAAAAATGGCCCGATGACTCTTCCAGTGTAAACAACACACCAAGCAGTATTTTTGAGCGGGTGTAATGTCTCTTGGTGAGTAATATACGGATTTTTGGTGCCCAGAATCGATAATTTCGTTTATTCACGTAACTGCTAAGATGGAAATGAGCCTCATTGCTTATGATAATTTTTGATGAAAACTCTTGCTTCTCTTCGCTAAGATTCAGGATGGCTCGACCGTAGGTTAGACGTGTTTGGCAGTCAAACTAACAGCTGATGCGCTGTCTGCACTTTTCAAGGCAACATCTTCAAATATTTTACCAAAATTCTGCGTAGGGACCGCCGGCTAATGTTCATTTGCATGGCACGTCTTGTCGATATTCCGGGCTCCTTTTCGACATTTTGAGCAACAGCAGCGAGATTTTCAGCAGAAGGGCTGCTGCCGGTACCGGCTAGCCTTGGTACACCTCGTTTTGTCCTCTTCTAGGCGAGTAGCCAAAGGCCGCAGTGTCCAGTTGGTGTCGGATGGTCAGGAAATCTGCGACGAAATTCACAGCCGACTGATTGTTGCGCAACAAGATGGAAACAATTATTCTACCTTCCTGCGAATTAAACCGATTCAGGGATTGTCTATTTCTACTCTGCGTTTGTTTACTTTACAAAAGTCATAACCGAATTGACATTTTCACAGTTGCAAAAGTTATAGCCTTATACAATAGGGTGATTACTTTTGTCTCACCTAATATTTTGTATGTATATGTTTTTATTACATACTTTATTTATAAAATTGTAACAAATAATACATTTCTTTTATTTATACAACCTCTATTTCTTGCTCTTCTTCTTCGCCTTTTCCCCATTATGAGTTAGTTGTTTCCGTTGTCCACAGCCCTCTTTTTCCCAGTCACCTTCTTTTCGGCCACATGTGCTCTGTGATTCTTTGTACATGCCCGTATTACAGCAGGGCTCTCTTTTTCAATTTTTTTGTAATTATGCATTCTTCTTATATTCTGTTCTATATTTCCTCTGTTTTTATTCTATCCGCTCTAGTGTTATATCACTATGCTTGGAAAAATATTTTTTTTGGTTTCTGTGGTTAGAGTTTTGTTCCATATCACTCCATGGAGTGTTTCCTATTTTCATACTAGTGTATGTTTTCAATGTATTATTTTTATTTCTATATGTTTCATACAAGTACTATCTCGGCTTATTATTGAACCTAAATACTTAAAAGTCTTACAACTCTTAATAGTCTCTTCTTCTAAATTTAAGTTCAAGTTTGCAACCTATACATAAGTATTCGCGCTTACACATATTTATCTTGAGTCCCCGTAGCTCATATTCTTCCTTTAATTTCCTTATTATATAATCCATATCCTCCATGTCTTGTGCAAAAATGACTTGGTCATCTGCGAAAAGTAGTGAATGTAACAGTCTTGTAATGTTATGCCCATTGTTCCGCATTGGCCATGTAATTGTTGTCAAATGGTATCCTTATAGCTTGAGTAAAATTGGATGTACGACATCTTGCATTATTCTGCTTAAATTACTAACTCTCTGGATATAAATAATATTTTTTCTTAATAGCGTTTTAGATGATTTGTAGCCAACTGGAAATCTCTCTCTCTCTCTCTCTCTCTCTCTCTCTCTCTCTCTCTCTCTTTGTCAACCATTTTCCATCCACTCCTGAATGTAGGCCTCTCCTAATTGCTTCTATCTTTCTCTATATTGTGCCAATCTAATCCACTGTTTACCTGCCACTGCTCTTATGTCATCTACCCATCTTTTTAAGGTATTCCCATGCTTCTTGTTGTCGTCCTTGGTCTCCTTCTTCTCTCTTCTCTCCTCTCTCTTCTCTGTGTACAATTGTTGTCAATATATCTGGCTACGTGACCTGCCCAGCGCCATTTCATTTTTGTAATTTCTTCCACCATATCCCTAATCTTCGTTCTACGTCTTATTTCGGTATTTCTAATCTTGTCTCTCAGTGATATTCCAAGCACGATTTGTTCCATTGCTCTTTGCGTCGTTTATTATTTTTTAGTAGAATGGAGGTGTTTTTCAAGATGTATGCTAGTTTGCCAAATGCGCCCCATGCCAGTTGTGTTCTTCTTTTAATTTCAGCTTGTTTATTTGGTTTTTCTAGTTTAAAGACATGATCTAGATATACATAATGTTCAACATTTTCTATGGTATGATTTTGTATTGTTATATTTGTCTGGTCTCAACTCATCTCCTTAAGTCATCTGCGAATCTCAAGTAGTTTAAGTATGATCCGTCGACGTTGATACCCTTGTTGTTCCATTCTAGTTTCTTAAAAATGTCTTTTAGAACAAGGGTAAATAGTTTGGAAGAGATGGTGTCTCCTTGTCTTACTCCCCGTTCTAGTCTTATGGGATTAGTTTTTGTGTTTTTGTCCAGCTTTACCTGCATGGTGACATTTTCATATATGTTTTTAATTATGTTAGTGTATCTTGAATCTATACATGAATTTTCTAGAGATTTAAGCACTGCCCATAATTCGATCGAATCGAATGGTTTATGGAAATCGACGAACGCCATATGAATTGGAACATTATACTCGGTGCATTTTTCTATCAGTGTTCTTACGGTGTGCAAGTGGTCTGTGGCACTAAAATGGTCTCTGAATCCTGCCTGCTCGATAGGTTGATAGAAATCGAGTTTATGTGTTGGGCGGTTGGTTATGATTTTAGTTAGTAATTTATACAGATGTGATAGCAAGGATATTGGTAGGTCCCCCAACTAGGAATAACTTTCGTTAAATATAATACATTAACAACATTATGTAACAACAAAAATTATATTCTTCATTGTGCCATCGCACAAAGAAGGTAGCCCTTTTTGCGATGACATCAGAATACACTTTCATTCTTCGTTGATTTTATTTAATAAGGATGCTTTCAAAGTGAACCGTTTTTGTCGGCTATTCCTCATTAAATTTTAAGACAAAAATTACTTTAAACATATGTAATACATTTTGTCGTTATCAAGATATATTGTATTAAAAATTTATTATAGATCAAAAACTGATGCATTTTTTGCAATATTATATTTAATAAGCGTACCTACTTTGACATACAATCACTTTTGAAACATATTTTTAGGGTATAATTTTTATGGTATGTATATCGACCACGTGACCTTCTTATCCATTTAGGTCACGTGGTCGATAAACCTGGCAAATTAGAAAGCATGGACTGCCTAGCGTCAGTTTTCTCTGTCGCACTGGGGTAATGAGAATGTGTTGCAACTGTCTATTTGTATTATATGCCTATGGTATTATGTTATTAAATATTTGATATTAAACAAAAGTATCATCTGTCAAATAACTGTCAAAGTGTTTGGACGCGTTTAGGAGTTCCTCGGGAAAATTTATATATTTAAGTAGTTATAAAGTCTTTTTTTTTATTAGATTTCGATCTCTTGTGAAGTGCAGAAGTGTATTTCAAGATATAACACAGGGTGTTTAGCGTTTTTGTTTTTTTTGCTTTATATTTTAAGTTCTGGTATTCTGTCAACTGTACTGTAAGTAGAAATTTTTTATTAATTTTTTTTGTTAAACGTCGTGCCCCGTCATGTCCGCGGGCAAAAATGGTATCTCTGGGAAGGATCCACCAGATCCTGGTGTAGAGGACATTGAATTTAGAGATAGGAATGATATTAAAAACAATATTGATAGCAAAAACTTGAGTTCAACTTCGCCTAAAACAAATATTCAGAAAAATCAGGTATTTAACTCAGCTAATCGATTTAGTTCTAGTGATAATGGCCCTTTTTTTATATTTGTTCAACATATTAATTTAAATTTAGGTCGTTTGCATCCAATGAAACTTGGAGAGAAACTACTTTCATTATCCAATTATGATAAAAATATTATAGAAATTGTTAGTGTAGGTAAAAACCGTATCAAAATCCAAGTAGATTCAGGTGCTGTAGCTAATAAGTTAGTTACAGAAGATTTTTTTGAAAAAAATAATTTAATAGCATATATTCCAAATTATTTAACAGAAAAAAAAGGTCTCGTTCGTGGAGTGGATACTACTTTAAGTGAGAATGCATTGCTCAACACTATTAAGTCTAATATTCCTATTAAAAAAGTTTATAGAATGACTAGATTAGTTCAAAATAATGGTATATCTGAAAGAGTTCCTAGACAAATGGTCATAATTAGCTTTGAGGGTAAATTAATTCCCCAATATATTTACATTAATAAAGTGAGATGTCCAGTTGAAATATATGTTAGTCCGGTTATGCAATGTTTTAATTGTCTTCGATATGGTCATTCAACCACCCAATGTAAGTCACAAAAAAGATGTAAAAAATGCGGCAATGAAGGAAAAATTGGTTGCCCTGATCAATGTATTGCATTTTGCGTTTTTTGTAAAAATAATAACCACGAGTCAATTTTTAAAGAATGCCCCGAATATTTGAAACAAAAGAAAACTAAAGAAGCTATGGCTAACTTGAATATTTCGTTTAAAGAAGCTGAAAAAGCTATTGAAAATCCAAGTTATTCCAGTTTAGTTCAAAAAAACAAATTTGCACCCTTAACTACCTGTGACACCGATTTCCCTCCATTAAAAAACTCTTCTGCTAAACCTTCGAATTCTAACACTGCTTACAAAAATAATAATACTCACAAGCATATATCCTCCCCTACAGTTAGTCCCCCCAAAAAAAGAAAAAATTGTGATACATCTCCTAATTTTCCTCCTATTCGTAGAGAATACCAGACCAGCTTCTGTTCGGGATCTATATTTCAGTTTGGAAACCCTGATCCTCCTAATGAATTCAATAAGTTTATCAGTCAGCTGAGTGCTTCACTTAAAAATTTGATCCAACAAAGTATCCAGGATTATTGTAATTCTTCCTCAAATGTAGAATCTAATCTTAAAATGTACGAAATTAAATTAGAAAATAAAATTAAAGATATTATAGGTAATATTTTTACATAACTTTAATGGCTTCCAAAAGCATTAAAATTATTCAATGGAATATTCGTTCGCTAAATGCAAACAAATATTCTTTAAATCAATTACTTTTTGAAGAACGTTTTGACATAGCTCTTTTATCAGAAACTTGGTCCAAACCATCTGATACTGTTTGCTTCAATAATTTTAATATGGTTAATAAAAGTAGAAATAAGGGATATGGAGGAGTTGCCGTAATTTTAGCAAATAACATTATTTATGAGCCCATTTCATTCGTTAACAATTTCAATCCTAATCTCGAAGTTTGTGGTGTAAATATTAATATTGACCAAAAAATTTATTCTATTCTGAGTGTGTATCGTCCAGCAAAAGTTAAAGTAACAATGCAAGATTACGTTAGTCTTTTTTCTCAAATTAACAATGATTGTATCATTACCGGAGATTTTAATGCTCACCATGGATTATGGGGATCCAATTTATGTTCCGTCGATGGTAATATACTAGTAGAAGCATTAGATGCATTTCCTAATCTAGTTGTTGTAAATGACGGGTCGGCTACTAGAGCTACTCCTCCAGGACATATCAAATCGGTTGTAGATCTTACTATTATAAGCTCTAGTTTATGTTCAGCCTTTGACTGGACCGTTCTTTCAGATACCTATGGATCCGATCATTTTCCCATTAGACTTTCCGTGCAGGATATAAAATTTGAAAACACAATTTTCACATCTACAAATAAATGGTCCATGTCCAATGCAAATTGGGAAAAATTTAGAGATTCTGTAGAAAGCACCTTCAGATACGAATCAAATACAAACGAAACCAATGAAATGATATTCTTTTTATTAGATTCTATTACTACTGCAGCCAACAAATCTTTTAAAATTATCAAACCCTCAGTAAAATCTTTTAAAACTCCACCATGGTGGGATGATGAATGTCTCACAGTTTCGAATGCAAGGAAAAATTCTTTTAAAATATATAAATCCAATCTTACCCTTTCAAACTTTATTGAATATAAGAGGAATGAAGCTATGTGTAAACGAACTTTCCGCTCAAAAGCCAAATCTAGTTGGGCTCGATTTTGTTCCTCACTTAGTAGGCAAACTTCACCCTCAGAGCTTTGGAGAAGGGTAAACAAAATTCAAGGTAAGAAAAAGTACACCGCTAATAATGAAGACATAGTAGAAAGTCTTTTTAGAAAAATCTCTCCAGATTATGTCCATCTACCAGTATTTATGCCGAGTATCTCCACTAATGATCACTTTTTACTAACCCCCATTTCAGCTGACGAACTTAAAGCAAATATTAAGAGTTCTAAAAATACAGCTCCTGGTATTGACGGCATTAACTACAGCATGCTTTTAAACCTGCCAGTAATTGCCATACATTATCTGTGCAAAATATACAACAATATTTTACTTAAAGGAGACAACTGTGATTCTCTTAAACAATGCTTGGTTATTCCTATACCCAAAGTAAATCAGCGTACTGCCCTAAGACCTATCTCTCTTATGTCTTGTTTGCTTAAAACATTTGAACGAATTATGAAAAGCAGATTAGAATGGTGGTGTGAAAACAAAAATATTTTCCCAGTTAGTCAATACGGCTTTCGTAGAAATAAAGGGACTATGGATTGTGTGTCTCAATTAACGACCGATATTCAGTTATCCTTCTCAAATAATAATTATCTATCTGCCATATTTCTTGATATTTCAGGAGCTTATGATAACGTCAATTTAAATCTATTATTCGAAAAACTAAAGCACATAGGTATTCCACCTTTGTGTTCATATGTGTTAGTAAACCTATTTCTGAATAGACAGGTATTCATTCGATGTAATGATAGATTGATTGGCCCGAGAGTAGTGCATCAAGGTCTACCACAAGGCTCTGTCCTTAGCCCCC
The DNA here is from genome assembly GCA_918026665.1 of Diabrotica balteata. Lineage (NCBI taxonomy): Eukaryota > Metazoa > Arthropoda > Insecta > Coleoptera > Chrysomelidae > Diabrotica > Diabrotica balteata. The sequence goes on from OU898278.1 coordinate 42,488,507, forward strand.
TGTTGTTTAATTTATACACCGTAGATCTTCACAATATAGGCATTAAATGTAATATATTACAATATGCGGACGACTTCTGCTTTTACACTGTGAATAATTTATACCAACAAAGTATTAACTCAATAAAAACTATTATGTGTGACGCAAGAGAGTATTTCTTTAAACAAGGGTTTGAGCTTACTACGAAGAAATCAGCTGTGGTATTTTTTACGCGACATCGTTTACCAGTTATATCCAGCATTATGTTTAACAGCCTAAGTATACCCGTTCACAATCACTACACTTATCTTGGTATTACATTGGACACCAAGTTAACATGGGACGAACACATTAACGAGTGCTTAATGAAATGTGAGAAAAGTCTAAATATTCTTAAAGTAGTTAATCGCTATCGATGGGGTGCCGACCCCAAGATTAACTTAATGTTTTATCGTGCATACACCAGATCCATTATCGACTATGGATGCTTTTTATACGGATCTGCCACAAATAGTCGTCTTAAAAAACTAGACCGCCTTCAGTATAAGGCTCTGCGATTAGTTTTAGGGGCGCTCAAATCTACACCTACAGAGAATCTTCTAGCCGAATCTATGGAACCTCCCTTACATTTAAGACGACTATTTTTAGCTGAAAAATTTATTCTCAAATGCCAGTCTTACAATCAAACTGAGCTACTACAAAAAATATGTGATATTGCTGTTTCTAATCTAGTCGACAAATGGTGGCATAACAGAAATTCTCCTATTCTGGCAGTGGCATATCCTAACGTTTCTCAACGTCTAAACACTCCGTGTGACTTGACATTCTTTCAATCGAATTTCAATGTTTCTTACGCCAAAGTCAATGTTTGGTTTCCCAATTTTGACAATGAGAATACAGTTGATTTTCAGCATCAGATAGCCAAGCTTAATAATCCATGCAGGATCTTCACGGATGGTTCTAAATCTAGATTGGGAGTCGGCTGTGCTGTATATATTCCGGATCACAAAGAATCCCTAATGTTCAAGTTAGATAAACAATGCTCTATATACTCTGCAGAAATGTTCGCAATCCATAAAGCTCTAGAATGGGCGATCAACAAAAAAATTTCTAACCACCAAGTAGTAATTATATCAGATTCAATGTCTGCGTTATTAGCTTTAGAAAACTCACGTAAACATTTATATAAAAATAGTCTTGTCGTTAAAATTTTAGAAAACCAACTTAAGCTGCAGGAAGAACATACTACTGTACATTTCGTCTGGGTAAAAGGACACTTTGGTATTACCGGTAACCTCAAAGCAGATTTTTATGCTAAAGAGGCAATCTTAAAAGGATCAGAAATAAATTGGCTAGATAGAAGCGATCTAACAGCCACTTGCAAGAAAAGTCTAAAACAAAATTGGGACATTGAATGGTTTGCTTTCTGTAATCGAAGCAATAATCTTTATACAAAAATTCATCCAGTTTTACCTACTGAGCCGTTTGCCGTAAGAAGTTACCCCAATAGAAATATTTATTCCATGTTTGTTAGATGTCTCTTTAACCATGCCACTGTCAAGACATACCTCTATAGACTAAATCTATCCGAATCAGAACTTTGTGATTGCAATGGTTACGTTGATGATATTAATCATTGGTTGTTTGGATGCAAGCATAATGATGATGCAATTAAATATTTGATGCACACCCTGTCTCAAGAACAAATACCTTTACCACAAAACCAAACTTCTCTTTTATACTTGTCTCGACGAAACCATAAAATACAACAAATTATTTGGGAATTTTTAAAAAGGACTAAGAGAAAAATCTAACTTGGATGAATGAGTCGGATTGAATGTGTTTAGCAATTATTGTTTTTTATAATTAATCTTATGTAATATTAAGTACCTCCCTGTAAAATACGAACATTGTTATTTAAAAAAATAAAAAATATATATGTATATAAAAAAATAAATAAAAAAAAAAATAAAAAAAAATAAAAAATTAAAAAAAACTTATATAAATAAAATTAAAAAAAATATATATAAGTAAAAAATCATATAAAAAAAACTGAAAAATTAAAAAAAAAATTAAAGAAAAAAAAAAGAAAAAAAAATAAATAATTAAAAAAAAAAAAATAAATAAAAAAAAAATAAAAAAAATAAAAAAAACGATCACAAAGAAGGCCTAAACCTCCGAGGTGTTGAACCGGGTTTATGTCTTAGCGCTGTGGCAATTATTAATTATTAGAATTTAGTATTAGCAGTTAGTATTATTTGTATATTTCTTATTTGTAAATTAATTTAAGTTGGTTAGGGTCCTGAATGAAGAGTTTAAATAAAGGTCAATTTAATGTTTCCACTTCCTTATTGTATTTTTTTTTATTTTTATATAACAATACCTATATATGTATGTGCGTGCATAAGTTTGTATATGTGCTGCGCATGTGTATATAGTATTTAATATTGTAGCAAACAGTATTTATTATAATACCGTGGCTGAATGGATCAATAATCCAAAGCCATAAAAAAAAAAAAAAAAAAAAAAAAAAAAAAAAAAAAGTATGCAAGTATTTAAATATTTTCTCAATACAGATCTCAGATATATAAAACACGCATGGGGAAATGAACACAAACTTATAAAATTAGAATTTGATGTTAATTCTGAGAGTAACCTAAATATAAGACCAAGTACTTCTTAGCATGCCGGGATAGTATGAGTTTTTTCCTGGGTTTTACTCATAATTCACAGTGGAATTAACAACGAAAGAATTTTCTCAAGTTTAAGTTAATTTCGTGGAATAAAATGAACTATTCTCCAATAAATTCTACTTTCTAATGTAGGTATAATTGTGTCTGAAGTGCCATTAGAATTAAGTAAAATTAAGTCATTAACAGATTTTTTTTGTTTACCAAAGTAACAAAACAGAATAATTTGACTTGTATTTTGAGAATGATTTCCGAAGTGGAAACCGAAGCGTCAGATAAATGTATTTTTAACTAAAATTGTGCTTAGTTCTTATTTAACATAGGAAGAGAATAGCTTCAAAATCATATGAATATTTTGAAGATCTGGCATTACATTTTCCTGTTGAGTGAATTTCCGCCTGTGTGTTTTTATCTTTATCTATGAAGGATTCTATGTACGTATTAGGACTTATCTACTTTACTAGTTCTTGTCTACTACTTACTGCCATATATTTGGTTTTATCAAAATTCACTCGTATATTTATCTTGAAGATAGATCTTTGAGAGACATATTTTTACACTCCTTACTTCCGTGCCACTTAAGTTTATGCTTGTATCATCTACAATTAATTATGAGGCTACATTGGATAAGATGCAAGATAAAGATGCAGTGCGTCTTTTTGCCCAAAAACGGTGGTCAACGAGAAAAATTACGTCAAATGCGCCTTGGCTAACTCTCCCAGTTTCCTTGGCATCACAAAGCTTCTCATTACTGCATATAATATGTCACGGAATAAGATGTAGAGCTATTTCATAGCATAATGAAGGGAAAATCGAGGAAAAAATGAAATTCAGTCCATAAAACAACGTCATGAATGCGATGTTTGAGAAAATGACTTAGATGCAACGCAAATGATTTCTTTATACCAGTTTTAAATAAGCTCAACGTAACTTTCATGATTTTCAAACTCCAAAAGGAACGGTAAACAGAAAAATGATCAAAATATATACTTCTTCGCCAGGATAGATTTGGTTCAAAAACATAACTTGTGGAACTAATGTTGTTTATGGAAACAGGAAAAAATTGAAGATGTAAGTAATAATTCAAACACTTTTATGCTTATCATTTTTTGAATCATGGTTATGGTTATGGTAAATCGGGTCAGGGCCCATTTGTGAGCCCTTTAGATACTTAGACCTCCTAAGACGGATCCATTTTATCACAACTATCACACGAATCCGGCCCCTAGGAGCTAGTCTTCTACGTTTCTAGAGCCCAAACTGCACTGGGCTCCCATATCTGCTATAATCAGTAGGGGCTCCAAATCTGAGCTCTTCCTGCTGTTCCGAGCATCTAATTCTTGAGTAACCTTGTGACCTCACAGAAAGCCACAAGTCTCTTTGAAGTTAACTCATTTGGCTCGGTTGCATAAAGGCCAACCCCAGAATCTCCCACCTCTGATAGGCCAGTGCCGAAAACTTCCAGAGAACATGTGAGGAGGTTTCCTCCTCCTCATTACATAGACGGCACCGTGGGCCATCCGCCAATCCAAGCAGATAAAGGTGCCGCCTGAGTCTACAGTGACTGGTAAGCATACTGACTACCAGAGAACATCTTCTACGGTCTAGAAGGAGAAGTTGGGCTGGAAGACTTTTGGATGGCCCCACTATGTGGAGCCAAGCCTGTTTTAGGACTGGTAGGAGGCCGACGACCCAGAAGAAGATCTCCAACACGACAGGCAGTCCGAAGACTCTAGTGGGAAAAACCCTACATAAAGCTGTGCATTTGGCACATATTCGCAGCGAATGGAGATAGCAAGATAACAATATTTAGAGTATCACCACGCCCGGACAAGGGCTTAAGGAACGAGGTCTGAAACTCCATAGTTAGGTAATTGTTTTATTTATTGACTATGTGATAACATGCATTAAATATCTGGCACATACATAATATGGCTATACAAAAGAAAAGAACCCACATGAGCAAGAAATCATTAAAAAGTATTATATTTAATACGAAATAACCGCATTAACCGTTAAATAACATAGAAATGCGACAAAGAAATAGTTTTGAGAACCACATTAAACATTTTTCTCATAACCAAATTTTTAATAACTTTTTATTTAAATTAGGAAGTAAAATTTACTAGATTTTTATTTATATTTCCCTTTACCTCTTTACGAACACGGCATTGGATAAATCCAAGTAACATTTGGAGACCTTGGAATCCGTCATGCACTCTTAAAGACGAAAATAATAAAAGTTTACAATACGTTAACCTCGATACAATATTTAAATGAAATCAATGGAATGGAATAACTGAAGTGAGGAGAGAGGACGTCTAACTTATCGCCATTAACCTGAAGTTAATTGAAAAGTAATCTTAACAGGTAGACTTGCAAAGTATTATTATTTGAAATACAGTATGCACCAGAATATAAAATACTGGGAAAGTTTATAGTCATCAGGATGATAATGTAAATATTCGAAAGGTGTTTCATTAAGCTGTAGATAGTATTTATAACGATCACTCACTTCTTAAACATATCCTGGAACACAAGTTACTTCATAGTGTTGAAAAATGAGACGATTATCTGACATAATTTAGGTACGGTTTTAATGCCAAATTGGGGGAATAGGAAAAAGATTCGTCCTAGAAAGGTTTCATGCAGCATAGTTACACTGTCTTGCAGCAATCGCGTTGGGACCACTATCTGTTCATCGGAATGTTCCTGGCATAACAATACCTTATGTGCTCTTATATATACAGTATACTCCCTCTACAACGAACACGGCTATTACGAGATTTCGCTTGTAACAAGGTACATTAGATGTCCTGTGAAATTTCTATTGAACTATAACCCTCTATAACTAGGCAAATTTGGTTATAACGAGAAAAAATAAGATCTAAAAACGTGTTTTTTATGTTTTTGGCCCGGCCCTGGCTATAAATACATACCCTATTTAACTGCCGCCCGCAATAAACTTCTGTTTAATCTTCCACCGATATTGGGTTGTCGGAAATTTACATTATGATTCACAAGTATCAGTGTAGGGGTTTGGCCATTCGCAACTAATAAAGTCACGTAAAGAGGCTTAAAAACATGACAAATGAAATAAATTTCACCAGAATTTTATTTCACTGTCGTTTTTGTCGTAGATAGATTTTTTGTCATAAATATGTCCAGATTCCTGTCACATATAAATTTAATAAAAAAATTTAGTGGAGAACTTTTGAAGTGGGACAGAGAGTTGGGCCATCTAAATATTCTTTTAATTGTTGACCATTGTACAGCCCATCCGAAAGTTAACGGTTTAAAAAACATTCAACTTCATTTTTACCCTGTTCTGCAACCGATGGATCAGGGCATCATAAGGTCCCTTAAACTTTACTACAGGAAACTTTTAGTTAAGCTGAAACTGAATAATGGGAAAACCGTACTTTACCGTACCTGTTACTTTATTAGATGCCATAAATTTCATCCACAAAGCATGGACACTCGTAGATAAAAAAAGCATCAGATCATATTTCAGTTTTGCGAGGTGGAGAGAGACTAAGGTCTGTATCTGCATGTACAATATACAATCCTTAGTCGCATATCTTGTTCTGTCAATCTTTGTCCTACCTGTAATCGGTACAAAAATCCATTTACGGTGCAACATATTTGCATTTTTATTAGAGCAGGATCTTGGGGCTGTATCATATAATGATTTGAAAATTCCTTTTTTCAGAAAAAAGGTCTCTCAGAAAAATTCAATAGGATAGGAATCACGACATCACAACAACATTTAAAACAACCAACACGAAGGGGTACGAGGGTAAAAACACCTCCCTCAAAAAATTTCTTCAACCATAAGCATGCTGTTACCTTTAAAATCGAGGCCAAGTTCGTCATGTTTTGAAAGACATAACCTATCAACAACTCGGTTGGCGATAGCATTGTATTTCCCAGAATTTTTAAAAATAATCTTTTTTAAGAACGATTTCCTGAGTGGAAATGCCCATTAATTTTTGAATAACAGACGACAAATGCACCGAAATGTACATACTAAATACTTTCCCAAATAATGATAACCAAAGCATCAAATTACTAATTTCTAGAATGTTTCTTATTATTTATTTTTTGTTGAGAACTTCTCGGCATGCCACCCATTAATTTTTGAATAACATCTGGAAAATTTTTCTATACTTCGATATTATTCAGAATGAAAGATCGAACAATAGTAGTCAGTAGCATCGATATGTTGTTCTAAAATTGTCCCGAAACTTTTCGGGTTTTTGTTAGGAAGTTTTTTCACGAAAATGTTAAAATTATTAAAAACCTTTCTAACCCTTTCAGACCCAGTGTCCATTGTAATGGACATACAATTGTGTAAGTCCTACAACAAAATTAAACTCTTGTAAATTGCTGACAACTACATATTTTTTATTTTGCATATCTCAGTTACTACTAGTCTTAAAATTTTCAGTTTAGTTTAAATTATAGCCGAGTTGCTTTTAAAGATGCGACATAGCGAATTCACGATACCCCGGAAAGCGTAAGTTAATATCATGTTTCTTCAAGTCGTAACTTTATTATGTGACCAAATAATATTTTATATAATAGTAGACATATCAATGTTCATACTGCTTATTCGACATAGATGATTTATTGTTGTTTTTTGTCGATATCAAATATTAAAATAACCCCCTTGTGGCTCAGTGGTAAGAGCGCCTACCTTTAAACCTAAAGGTCGTGAGTTCGAATCTCATCTGGATGGAGAAATTTTCGTTTATTAAAAATTAATGAATGAAAATAATTTCTATCTTTGTGCGATCGGTACTCACCGAAGGGACCGCAGACGTTCGGATACAATTAGCGTCTCTTAGCAAAGACAATGACGTCGACTTTGCTAAGTATCAAGACAATTACAACATATAAACAATTACAAATAAAAGAACGTGGATATAGCGAAGAAGTGGTAAATGATAAAGGACTGTGGTTTTATGTAAATGGTAAGATAATAAGTCTGTGCTTGTAGGTTCTAATTTTGTTGGAAAATGAAAGAAGACTTAGTAGAATTATGGGATAAGAAGCAAAAGAAAAAAATAACGATGCAGAGACCGCAAGCGATTCAATTATATAATAAATCGATGGGAGGTGTAGATTTAGTTGATCTAGTATCAACTATTGTCATATTATAGAATCTTTGATCAAGTGACATTGCGTTTAATCTTACATGCTTTTGATTTTGCTTGTGCCAATAGTTGGACTGGAATATAAAAGGGAGCAGCTTAGTTTACTCAAAGATCAAATGGATTTGTTAGATTTTAAAATACAAATTTCTGACACGCTAATTAAAGTGGGAAAACCAATAACAGGAAGCATTGGTCATCCACTCCAGAGTGGAAACAAGACCATTGAAGGAAATAAGGATGAATAAAATAGATCATTTACCCTAGAGTGACAACAAAAAGGAAGCATCCAGATGCAACAATGTTGGGTGTAAAGGGAAAACGCATGTTTTTATGTTTTGTAAAGAACAAAAATTGTTTCAAATATTTTCATTTAAATTAACTCAATATTCGCTTGATACAAATATACTATATTTAATAAAAATATCGTGTGCGAATATTTTCCTAAATTCGTATTATAGTCCCAATGTCCATTGCAATGGACATACTTTCAAAGGACTACCTGTTAAACAAAAATGTCAAAAATATGATTTTAGCCTATTACAATCTTTCCTTAAGAAGATTCAATAGAAAAATAATTTTTTTTCTGCAGAGAAAAAGTCAGGTCTGAATGGTCTTTTTCATTACTAATTTAGGTTTATTCATGTACAGATCCCGATTATACACGAAGAGCTGTAATATTGTCAAATATTGTATAAAATAAGTGATGTTTTTTGAATAGTGTTCTTGACATGTACAGATCCCGACTAGACTAATATTTACAGAAACTATTTAAAAGAAAATGACGTTTTCTGAACAGTGTTCTTGATTATATGTGATAAGTAAAGAAAATTAGGCTTTTCGTGAAATACTAAAAACAGTAGATAAATTACTAAAGATATAATTTGAATTACTGCAAATTGCTTTCTGCCATAAAGTAAACTTCCAGATGCCGTCGTTTGCCAGTGTCCTAATTAATTGCATATTTTTTCCTGTACACTTAATTGATATTGCTAAGTCGAAGAACATTGCAGACATAAATTTCAATTAGCCTTTTTTGTCATTTACACTAAGGAATTAATTGGTTTGCTCTAATTGAAATCAATAATCTGGTAAGTGAGTGTGAGAATTGCACAGACTGCAAAGAATAGCCATTTATGTGTAATGGATTTATTTTCTTATGGAGAATCTTAATTATTATTAATCTTATAGAAATTAGAAAATACGTATTTTTATAAAAATAAAAATTTTGTTATCCAGCAAGAAGTTCGGAATTTTAATTCTGATCTTTGAATGTACTTATAGAATTAATGCACACATTAGTTCATTATTGAGTATTGTGAAAAACAAGATACGAAAAGCGATGAAAAAACTGGAATATCGCAGAACCCGGGAGAACTCTTGAACAAAACTGAAACTCCTGCTCAAACTCAAACGTTCGAAGCTTACTGAAGAAGTATATATTATTCATAAATATTTATGTTTTACAATAAAAATTACCTAAAATATTACTAAAAACAATTAAAAACTGAAAAAAGAATTGTTTAAACAAATTAGATAGTTTATTTAACAATTTAATTATTTAAGTAATACATATTCGGGATGTACGCAAAAAGTATATAACAATTTAAAAAAGGAACGTCGAAATTCATAAACAAGAAACAGAGATACAGTTAACAACTCCTTCGCCTTCACAGCTCTCACTAGTTTCAAAGCTGGCCGATTTTGAGGACCACCTCATTTTTAAAGCTTTGTGACGGATTAAATTAAAATCCAATGTTTTTTAAAGTTTGGAGATTAAAACTTTAATGCATGTCTCTTCAGATGACCCTATAAATATATTTTATCTTATTTTATCTTTATCTCTCAATTAATTGTTATAAACAAAGTTACTATAAATAAAAAAAAAGGCACTAACTTCGTCCCATAGTGTCCTAGGTCAACTATTTTTCTTTTAAGTTTGTAAAATATAGGCTTTTATCATAGTTATGAAAAAAAAATTCTTGCAGGAAATGGTTAAAAAGTTATTCTAATTTATTTAAAATCATTTTTAAAAATGTTTTTTAATAATAATAATGGAATAAATTTTCTTCCTTCAGAAGCTAACCGCCTTATTACTAAAACTACATAATTTTCTGTCTTATATTGTTGCAAAAAAATTTATCTGAGGATAAACAAATAAAATAACTTTTAAACTATTTGACCGATCGACGTGAAATTTTTCATTAGTCATATTTTAAGTACCACAAGACCCAACATTGTATGTAATATAAAGGTTATAAAAAACCGAAATTTTTGAATTATTTTGCAACTTTCTAAGCAAAGAATAAGGATAGGAACATTAAAAAAACGCAATTTCGAAGGTTTTTATTGACCTATAAGTTTCTTACTCTCAAATTTGTTTCAAATGCTTTACTTTTTGCTGCCAGACGAAAAAACAAAAATTTATCGTTTTTCGACCTTAATTTGTCCAAAATAAGTCCAAAAAATCGACTGCAGGAAACATATTAGACTTTAATATTTTTTTCAACCTATTTTTAGTTTAAATTTGTTAACAGTGGTCTAGTTTAAGAATATGACTATATTATTTATCCCTTTAGCTCGCAAAACTATTTTTTTCGGTGTTGTCTAAACGGTGCAATGCATTCTAAACAGAGAGCCACTTCACATCTATAGCACACAATTTGACTTCTTTTCGCTTTCTTTGCTGTGCTACAACGTCGACATGTTCCTTTTACTGGCATGTGATCTCCCAAATTTGTTTTTCTAATATTAGTTTCTATGGAGACACCTCTTCCTTCAATTTTTAAAATTTTTTAAATTGCTGTCGCAGCTGGGACCCCTATTTTTCCACTGTTATAGTCAGCAATTAGCTCATCAGTGAGAATTGTTCGAAATTTTAAGTGTGAGATAGGTTTTTCTTTTGCAGGAACTGACTCTTTATATAAAATATAGGAATTCACAATGCAACAATCAACTAAATAATAGAATAGTTTTACCCACCATTTCCAAAAAATTGAATATGTAGAGTGATATTGATCAAATTTATCGACTCCTCCCATATATAAATTATATTCAGCAATTGCCTCTGGACAGCTGACTTCTTCTCGATGTCCTATTTTGTTTTTCTTTTCACTTTTGTTATGACTCCTGGATTATGAATAGAATTTATTATATTTTCTTCAGGGGATAGTTCCCCTGATTGCGCAAAATCTGAATTCCCTACCTTCATCATCTTGTCTGTTTTCATTATTGTTTTTGGATAATATTTTCTATCAACTCTGAAAGTACTGCAACCAAAAGTGTTCCTCTCTAATAAACCTTTCAATAAATCAAATGAGGAAAAATAGTCAAAATAAACACAGTATCCCTTATACCAATAAGGCTTACTTACTTGTCAAACAACTCTCCCAGGTGAGGCTCTAGCATTGTACCTTGTTTTCCTTGATAAATCTGAAATGCAAGCATATATCCAGTCTTGGAACAAGCAAGGGCCCATACTTTTGGTCCCCGTTTGATTGATTTTTTCGGCATATATATTGTTTTAGTGGGGCGTAGGATATTTCGACACTAAGCAGGTAGCGACTAAAATTTAATGGCAATTTTCGACACCAGCCCCAATTTCCGTTTTTATCTTACAGGTATATTCGACACCAAATAAATATAGCTGCGACATAAATAAAATACCACAATTAATTAATTTATTTATTTTAATAAAAGTAATGTGCATTTTATTTCTTTATAACTGTAATAATATCTAAATATAATACAACTATTACCTAATTTTTGTACATTTTACCGTTAATATACTTGTATACAATGATTTATTTCCTATTATAGGAATGATAAGATACAGCTTTTATAAAATCTAACCTACGTATTTGTTGGGATCGTAGTTTATCCATCATTTTCTCCAAAAATGGAAATTTAGCCTTAACAGTAGTATCTTTGATTTTTGCTGGTATATGTAAACTATTTATTTTGACATAAGTGTCTACTTGAAATTCTTTTAACTTTTCAATAAAAATAAAAATAGAATTAATCTGCATATATATCAAGTGTTGCGTTTGTAGGTTTATATGACATTAAATCATAAAGAAAGCATTCTTCAACTTCTGCTGGATTTAAATAAGTTAAACCAAACGTATGCCTTAACCATTTTCCAATTTCTGAATTTGTATCCTTATATTCTTGTACCAAACCCAAAGATTGAATTTTTTTAAACCAGTTTTGGTGTAAGTGAAAACGGCATCCACTAATTTTTGCATTGGGCCACATATACAATAAAGCACAGTGAATAGCTTTTTCAAAGTCTACAAATATTTCAGTTGGCTCTAATGATAATTGAAATGTTTCAAAAATCTTAGATCTTAATAAAGAAAATAAATTTTTGTATGTCATTGACAATTTGTCCTTTAACAAACATTATGCTAAAGGAACATAATGTCCATTTTCCAAGCCATGTATAGTAAATAAATGTAGAAAATATTTGGTACTGTATGAAAATGTACCATCCATATACAAAGTTTTTAATTTACACAACAAACGAATATTTGTCTCGCATCAAAATACAATTACATTTAATTCTATTGCTTCTTGGTAACGGACCTGGTAACAGTTTACGACGACAGTTGTAAATGTTCTTTCTTATGCTAGCTATGCCAGGAACCGTCAGCAAATTGGCATCACACTCAGCAACAGCAGTTCTTGTAATTTTGGCAGGCTTTTCCGATATGTCCTCTTGGGCTTTTCTTTTACATGCATTGGTTACCATATTTACTTCAAGCTTTTTTGGATCGGCTTCATGATTATGTACCAAATCACTTCTTGTGATGGTGAGGTCCTCACAGCCTATTGTAAACACTTTTGCGGAACACTTAGTGTTTCTTTGGATGGAGCGCTAAAATATCTCGCCGCTTTTTAACACTTTCTGTTTCGAGAACGAATGATGCTCCACCACTAATAAATCTCGACCACGGGAACTTTTTATCAAATTCATTTTTTAAATGTGCCACGCCCCCCGCCGTGACAATAAATATTGGGAAAACCCGCTTGTCCTGCTTGGGTGCAAATGTCCATCGCCGCTAATTACCTACCTACCTGCTTTAGGCCGCGGTGTCGAAATTTCCTAAAATAAAATTTGACCCTTCGATTACCCCAGGTACAAAGACAATTTGGTGTCGAAAGTTCGCCCGCCGTTTTAGTGTTGGTCTTCCCTTGAAAGCGACCATGCTTTCATGAACAACTATATGTCGGTAAGGCGTAAATAACCTTTTAAAATTTTTGTTGACGTTAACGTTTAGAGGCCTAATTTTGTACAGTTTATTAAAATTAGGCTCCCCTCTCTTAGACATCGTTTCATTATTGTTTATATGCAAGAATCTTAAACTTTGTAAAAATCTCTTTTGGGATATAAGATTAGCGTCTCTAACAACTTTAAAGTTTTGATCAGACGACCTGTATGCATAAGCTCGGTAATTTATAAATGCCCATTATTAAAAGTATTCCCAAAAAAGCTTTTAGTACTTCCAACGTTAGGTCTAAAGTCTTTCCAGACTGGTTTGAATATAAATTGGACTGCTCCACGATCAACTCCAAAGTATCCAAACCATCATATTTTCGAAAATCTGAAACGGCGAATATTCAAAAATATTCTTTTTGGTTCCAGGTTTTTCAGTGAAATTATAATTCGAAATTGTTGTGGGATTACTTGCTTTCTTAGAAAAAATATATTTTTCTTCAGAGTTCTTATCCGCAACAAGGGGTTCACCAATTCTTGGTCTGGGTCGCTTTCTGGTTCTTCTAGTTCTGCATTCATGAGAACAGTTTATTGAAGGACGGTATAATCTGGATCTTGAATGGAATCAACAGAATCATCAAAATCATTAAACGATTCTTTTTCGGAGTAACTTACTGTTTTGTACTCGTTTCGACCTGAACTTGTTGATGGCAACGAAGTGTGATTATCTACTTGACCTATAAAAAACATTGTATAATAAAAAACCTCTTTTATTGTTGACTATATTACCTAAAGAGCCACCGGTAGACAATGTTCTCCTATGAAATTCTACTTGTTCTCCCCCGTGACTGTCGCCAATCACATCCAAATTTTCTGCTTGCTCATCACCAAATCCTTCAAGACAATTGAAAATCTCATTGGAATCAAGTTTTGAAAGTTTCTCTAAAATTTTAGACATCTGCAATGTAAAATTTTAATATGTATTATCATCATTTTTCTATAGCGTAACATGTTCACTTAGAATAAAAATACATAAGTTACTTTATGTCATACTAGTTTATTATTGTGTTTTTATTGCTTAGTGACCAAGTAATAGTGCCCTTTATGCCTGGGTACTTTAGGCATCTTTCGACTTATGTGATACTAACATTTGCGTTGCTTTTTCCGCTTTTTTTTTTTTTAATTTGGTTAGTGATCTCAAAAATATCTTGCATTTTCACGGTTTTAGTTTGACACGTTTGACAGCATTTCCGTATCGTAGCCACGGCTACGGAAATGTTTCTTAATTTTCTCCTTAAACCCCAAAAAATTGAGTGGCGCCGTGTTTCTATCTTATCTCATCTTTGATAATTTTACCCATCCATCTTTTTGTTTATTTCTATATCTTTTCTCATATATCTTATCTTGTCCTATCTCTACTTATTTCTTCCGTTGGACCCATTTCCGGTTCCAGAAGCTAGTTTCGAACCCACGACTAGCTCTCCACCAACCATCTGACTGCCGTCCGCAGTGTCTCCATTGGTTACCTTTCTAGCACCATCCAAAAAAGTTTTCCGAGGTTACAGTACTAGTGTAACTATACTTTAGTGTACTACTTACGTACTAGTGTACTTTGCACACGGTAGTAGAAAAAACATTATATTCGCATCAATGTTTCAAAACGGTACCAAAATTCATCAATTCATCTGAACAAATTCACCTAAATTTTCTCAACGCCAAGATTACTAAATAAAGGAAATTAAAAATGACGTCAGACAACTTTTAGGAACTGTGTGACATTAATAATTATACAAAAATCATGTGAAATTTAGAAGAAAAAAAAAACACATGTATAAAACACTGTTATGAAATAAAGTGAGGTTATTTTTATTATTTCATTGATTTCTAGAACAAATTTTATAAAAAAAGTAATAAAATATTCGAATCATTATAATTATATATTTATTTAGGTATACTTGCCTTTTTTTCACTTATAAACAAATTTTTTTTTTATAATAACTGGGGCAACAATCACGATCCACTAAAACAACAAATAATAGATAACTGCAAACTTTCAGAGGCAGATTTTCGACCACTTAAAGCAGGCGAGGTAGGAGTATACACTATAAAGCGAGCCATATTTAATTACTGGTTAATATTTCACGCGAAAACGTTGCCGGCAGGCTCCTCGACGATATTTGATATATTTTTAGACTACAAACTTAATCCTAAATGGAGAAAAAATAAGTGGTTAAAAAATCAACCAGTGGCCGCTAAAGGGATTTAAACAGCATTACAAACAAGTTTTAGTTTCGTTCACACACCATAATTATTTGAACTCTTATTTTTATACTGTTATTTCTTACTATATATTATGTTACTTAATTTTCTAAAATTTATCAATAACTTGCAAAAAATTTGGAGGCGCCGGGCATCGATCCCGGTACCTCTCGCATGCTAAGCGAGCGCTCTACCATCTGAGCTACGCCCCCTGATATTTGCAATACTTTTATCTTAAAATCCGTGTAAAAGTTGAACTACTTTCAAATAAAAGGCGCGGCACAGAAATCACAAAATATAATGTAAACGACTAAAATCAATTTATGATGGATGTCTTTGATGTCTGTGGCTAATTTAAGAAGTGACGTAACAAGTGCTCCCGTTATACAAATCGAATAAAAACAGGAAGAAGAGAATGAAATGGTTACCATGGTAGCAAAAAAACTT
The DNA here is from genome assembly GCA_918026665.1 of Diabrotica balteata. Classification (NCBI taxonomy): domain Eukaryota; kingdom Metazoa; phylum Arthropoda; class Insecta; order Coleoptera; family Chrysomelidae; genus Diabrotica; species Diabrotica balteata. Next base: position 42,504,256 of record OU898278.1, read on the forward strand.
CCTACATTTTAATGTAAAACACTCTACGCAAAGATGATCTATATTTAATTATGGAAATGCACGGGAGAGGAATGCACAATCGAGACATTTATCGAAGTTACCTTGTTTAGGCGTAAAAATTGAGAAGAGGGATATAAATACTTAGACTTAATAGTTATAATAGCATAATAAAATTGAAAGTATAGGGTGTTTAAGTATAGTGAGTTTAAAAAAAATGTTGTTGGAAATAGATCACGAATTATAAAATAAACTCTTCTCATTCTTCCCTTTACTATATCATATTATTATCTATTAAGAAGCGAAACAAATAAAACAACCCAAAATCAAGGTGCATTGAGAAAGTCAACTGGTCATTATTCTAGCTACGAATGAAATGTTACAAAAAGAGTAAAATAAGTTCTATACAGTGTGTTACAACGAAAATTTGACCCCTCAGAAACTCAGAAGTTTTTTTAAAATTTCAAAAAAAAAACGTTAAATAATTCCCTACTGCCCCGTACCAACGCCCAGTTTTTTAAATAGCAAATATGGTCGAGTGGCACATCATTTAAAAGGTACTTTTTTTCTCTATACTCTATTTTTTTATTGACGGAATAACTTTGAAGATAATTTTGGATTTAACTAATTTATTGGTTGAACATCAGTAATAACAAAAAACATAAAATATCATCAAATTATTGATTTAGGTATCCCCACAAAAAATTCCAAAGGCGAAAGATCCGGTGATCTTTTCGACCACTCTATTGGACCTCTTCTGCTAATCTAATGCCCTGGAAAACGTTGATTCAAAAATTGTCTTACGCTTATATCATAATGTAGTGTCCTGTTGGAATGTGAGTTCATCCTCTAAAAGAATATTATATTCAAATGTGTCAGTAATCAACAGATCAATAATGTCTTCTAACAAATTTAAATAGGTTGCTCCGTTGAGATTTCCTCCAAGAAATAATTGTCCAATAACGTGATTCCCTAAAATGGCAACCCATACATTTAATTTCTGAGGTATTTGTGTATTGTTCTCCATGAATAAATGAGGATAACTGTTACTTCAATAACGACAATTTTACGTATTGTAAAATCGATGTTGGTTTTTATTTATAATTCTAAATTCTTCACAAAATTGAAGCCGCCGATCAGTATTATCTTCGTTTAATTGATGAAGTAATCGTATCTTATAAGAGTGAAATTTATGGGATTTATAATTCGATAAACCAGATGCACGAGATAGTTGTCTGATAGACTGTCGATTATCCATTTGTAAATGACCCAATACCTCCACTTCAACTGCTTTATTTCGCAGTTAATGGTCTTCGTGCTTTGTGTTTTTAACGTCACCTGTAGCTTCAAGTTTATCAGTTAAATTTTCAGCATATTGGTGACTTACGTTTTTTTCTGGGTGATTCTTATTAAAGATGCCGTAGCCTTATTAACACACTGGTTATTTTCAAGTATAGCTTAACTAATTCTATTCTTTCTGCACTAGAATATCCCATTTTTGTACGAATTTACAAACATTTTTTTTTTAAATCCTTTATAAAGGGTATATATTTAAAAACTCCAACGGGCTAATTATACAAAACGTTTTCGGAATCCATATTCCATCATCAGTGTCCTAGAAAATATATAACCACTTAATTAAAAAGAACATGAGGTTGAAATTTTGACTAAGGTTTGTAGCGTTTACGCTACTGACTAGTCCAATTTAAACCCCTCAAGAAATTTTTATTACCCGCCTACGATCGATTTTAAATCGACATTTTTCCCCACACGCGCAGTAGTCGCTTAAAAAAGAAGATTGATCGATTTTGTGCGGAAGCGAAGCGTTCAGTTTTGGTCAGAACTCTACGCAGCCACGTCAACCGGTGAAATTTTTCACCTTCAAAGTGACGGAATTGGAGCAAGGAAGATAATTTGGGGAAGAATATAGTTCATAAATAATAATATAAATAAGTAAATTTTTTAAAAATCAATATTTATAAGAGTTTCACATAAAAGGAAGATTTTTTTGGCGTGCTGCAGCTCCATGTAAGTAAATCATTTTATACCTATTATCTCTTTATCATATAATCAAATTTATCATTGTATTTAGTATTTCTTTAGAGATTTATTTTTGAGTTCCGAAATAATGTAAATATAAAACTTCCATGATTTACTTGCAAAGAACAGAAGGTCATTTTTTTATATAGTTAAACTTAAATTCTGTTTTAGTCCATGTCGTTATCATTAAGTTTTTTGGTTCTTTTTTTTCTCTAACTTTTTTGGTGGAATATAAAAGGTTCTACAAATGTGCTACAGCCTTCTGTATTCTGCGCATGTTCATTTCATGGCGCAAGCCTGTCATGTCTACGAAATGAACTTCGGAAATTTTGACATGTTGACATAACCTAATACCTAATGTTTTGATGTTTTGTTTTGGTGCAGTCAATCCATGCTGCTACACCTATTAAATTACATATTTATTAAATTAAATAATCCTTTTAGATTCCGTTACTTCACTTGAGGATATTCTCTTCAGAATATTCCCTCAAGGATATTAGTAACTTTGAATCCTTAGTTATCAACTTGTGTATGTAACCCGTGGATTTTGCTGTCACCCAGAGACCAGTGACTGGTTGTGGCTTTTGTGCCCAGGATTCGTCTTTACAGCCATAAACTGATGTAGCCGTGCCAAGAGGAGTTTTTCCTATGGACTTATAGTGCTGTAAAGATAAGTTGTTTAACTATTTGACTTTTTGTGTTACTATCTATTTTGTTACTATGTATTATTTGTTACTATATATCTAACTTTTCATATGCATATGATAAGGTAAATACCTTTATAATAATTTAATTTTTGATATAATCTAATTCTAAAATATTGGGGAGAAGAAAATACATTACATGTTTTTATTGGTTTTTTAAATAGGATATACAGAGTCTGACCAAACTCACTTTTTTTTGATATAATATTTTTGTTAATATAATACAATTTGATATTGAGGGAGGGACATAAATTTAATGCGGTTTTTTTTAAATATATATAATGAGTATTGAGAACTCACTTTTGAGATAATATAATTGTAACAGAGTTATCATTGTTGATATCTGTACAATACGGTAATTATTTCTCATTTTAGTAGAACTATTTAAATCTAAATTACTAACCTTAGTGTTAAGACTTAGGCTACCCTACGGACTATTCGTGGTTTATACTAATATTTCATATTTTATTTGGCCAGTGGTAGTGACTATTCGTTTGTTGAGGGGCTATTAGGTCCCATTGTATCTGTACACCATCCACTACCACTGTTATTTGGCTTTGCATTATATGTAAATTGTTTATACACATATACCTATATACATTTTTTATAAATATATTTATTGTTGCTATTTTGAGTTTTATTTCAGTTCTATTAACCAGTATATAACATAGCAAAACAAGATTATTATTTAGTATTTTTGTATTTCAGAGTATTATCTCCAGATTCATTTGTTACTTCAAAATCTCAACTATCGTTGAGGTGGCGCCCTTCTTTTCTCTTCTTATTGTTCTCTTTCTATAAATTTATTCCCAGTGACTTTCTTCAGTAGTATCACGTTTGATATTACCAGGTCTCATTTCTTTCTTGTCTCATTAGCTCATTATCTCTTGTTATTGTTGTTTATATCTTTAAAGCCACAATCCAGTGCATTGAAGCTAGCCCGAACACTCACTTGAGATTTAGTGTCTCTTTGGCCATTTAAATTTGTTCCTCTGAGCTTAGCCCTATTTTTAGTATTTTTTTTATCACTTCTTTTTCAGTTCTTCTGAAATTTGGAAGTTCTACACTTCCTAAAATCCAATACTCCCGGAGTAATGAGCGTTTCAGGTTAATGCAAAGTGTGGTTAATACTTACTAGGAGTACATGAATGTAGCCACTAAATATATGGGTAAAAACCCGTTAACAAATAATTAGTTACATTTGGTTTACAGTATTTCTTATAATATGTTAAGATGTTAAAGTTACCGTTCGATAAGGTAACATGGCGACATATGACTCCACGTTGAAGTTGCTAGTTCTGAGACGGTGTGTCTACGAGGACTCTATGGAAGCAACTGATTGGAGCAGTTAATATAACTGTATGCGTCTACTTAAGACAAAAGCCAACGTTATTTAAAATTGTTAAAGTAAAGTAAATTAATATAACAGTATCAATCATCATTGTTGTTGTTTTTAAAATTATGTATATAAGATGAGATGTGGAAAGAAAGAAAAATATGTGGTTATAGTTGGACAACCAACTATAACCACATATTTAGTGGTAAAATAGAGATTTTAATATAAGGCCCTTTATGTTTCTTCAACATTTAATATAGGGCCCATAAAGGGCCTTATATTAAAATCTCTATTTCACCACACTACTGCACACTCACACATGTATAGTTGGTTGCTCAACTATAACCACATATTTTTCTTATTGCCAGTTACAGGAACGTAGATTCCTTGTGGAATTTACAAAAATATCTTTGTTTAATCAGTCGTAGACAAATCTCAAATCAAAGGTTACCTGGTAAACACTGAAGAAGATAATTACGATTCATCTTTTAAAAACAAATTCTTATGAAAAAGTGATATTTTTACAAAAAGAAAAAAAGTTATTTTCAACACAGTGGCGGCGTGTTGATCTCGATTTGCAGGTTGATTAAATTATTGTCTTGGAGTTCACTAAGAACATTTAATTGTTTAATTTGGTGAAATTTTATGTTTTTTTTGTTATTATTGATATTCAACCAATAAATTAGTTGAATCCAAAATTATCTTCAGTGTTATAACGTAAATTAAAAAAAGACTCGTGTAGAGAAAAAAATTACCTTTCAAATGATGTGCAACTCGACCACACTTGGTATTTAAAAAAAACTGGGGGTTGATACGGGGTAGTAGGAGACATTTAAGAACATGAATTTTGCGTGAAAATTCGTTCCCCTTCCAATAAAAATTGACGTGTTTTCTTAAATTTTGAAGAAACTTTTGGTTTCTGAGTTTGTGGGGGGGGGGTTCAAATTTTCGTTGGAACACACTGTATAGACGTGTCTATTTTAAAGTTTTACTTTGGAATCAGTAGTCACAATAAAGAACCTATTACTATTTTTTTTTTGGGGTTTTGGAATTTATATAACCCGCATATTAAATATAGAGGAATATAAAATGATCGACTTTGAAATATGAAAATTTGCACTTCCATATATGTATGGCTGATCTACAGGTATAAAACATTTACAGATCTGTTTCTCTTTCGGCACAGTTGGAAGTTGGCATCGACTTTGTTAATTCAATAATATGTTTCCGTTAAGTAACGGAAACATATTATTGAAGCTACATCTCTCAAAGTGGCTGTCATTTATTCAGTCTGTATTGCCAAATTACAACGGATAATAACACGTTCAAATAATAAAATTATTTGATCAAAATGGGTGTTCTGTTCAGGCAGCGTTTCGAGCGTTCATCCGAAACGCGTCACAAACAGTTGCCATAATCATTCTACCTAACACTATTTGCAGTGTGGTGGATAAAACCAGAGGCTGAACCTCTGGTTAAGTAAATAATCAAAAAACACCTGTACGTCGAGAAAAAACAAAATTTTTAGTCGTGACCTATGTATGTACCCGTAAAAAATTCAACCGGCCCAGGAGCTGAACGTAAACGACCATAAACACAGGCATGTGCTCACTGAATGGGGTCAGGAGCAGTTGGAAACTGACCCTAATTTCCATCCAAAAATCATCTTCAGCGATGAGGCCATTTTCTGGATGAATGGACACGTCAATAAACAGAATTGTTAAATTTAGAACAGTACCAATTCAGACGAGATCCAAGTGCCTCCAATGCATTCCAAAAGTCACTGTTTGGTGTGGATTTTGGGCTGGCGGCGTCATTGGTCCATATTTCTTTGAAAACGAAGTTGGCTATGTCATCACCGTCTAGACGAGCGCTAAAGGTCTTCTAAAACTTCTTTGTTCTAAATTGGATGATCTACATCGTCGACATGTGGTTTGAGGGGATGGTCATTTCACGTGGATATTACGTTAACTAGCTATCGAGATAGTGCGATTTGATCCCGTTAAACTCTTTCTTGTGGGGTTTTCTAAGTCGCTGATCTAGTCGCGAATAATCCACAAATCACAACGGCCCTTAAAGCCAACATAACCCATGCCATCGGTCAAATTGTAACAATATATAATTACTTATTGGGGGTTGAAAGGGGGACTGAACAATTATTGGGCTTGCAGATAGGGTAAGCAAATAAATTGAAATGTTTGAGAACAGCTACTCCTGTTTTGGTTGGAGAGCTATGTCGTGGATAAAGGTTTCTTTATCCTAAATACAAAAAAAAATGGATAAAATAGAGTTGTCCTGGGCAATACTACACAAGAAGATTCTTATATTATTTAAAATGGACGCCATTTAAAAAATCCTCTTGCTGGTTAGAAAGAAAAGTTTTTCTTTCATTTTCCTTCCCTTACAAAAAAACACTGTCACGTCTGCTTAATTTTCACTTAAAACTATGCGGGCCTCACTTAGCCCTTAGACACGCTTTTTATCAAATGTACAGCAACGAAACGGTGATTATCTCGCTTCACAAAGACTGCCAAATAGCAAATGAGCTTAATCAGCTTTTTCTAACCAAAATTCATTGAAAAATTTGCCGATTTTTTAAACTCTCTGCCGAGAATCATCTTTTTCCGTTCAGAATCCAATCTGTTTCTCCGACTGCTACTTCATCGAATTTCCGATGTTACCGAATTCTTCATGACTTCAATAATGAAACCGACTGTTCTCGCTGTCGATTTATCGAACGATGAGTGGCCTCAACCTCCCAAATTGGTATAAATATAAACGGAAACATTACTGTTTATTTGATGCGCAAATATCTAGGCTGAATCAGGATCCAACGAAATAGCAATTAAAATTTTAATAAACAGACTCGAAAATACTTATATTATCGATCTTAGAGACGCAAAAAGATTAAAAATTTTTTTTGGGGTTTAATATATACGGGATGAAATGAAAATGCTACAAAATTCAGTCCTATTTACGCGCTTAGTCATGAAAAATTTGACATTTCGAATGAGCGCAACCCAGGGAAGCCGCGGCGGGCATTTAAACGATGATATATTCAATACATAATGGCTTTGTTTTACACACACTTTGTTTTATTTAAAACGCTTTGATGATGGTAAGCGCTTTACTAAAAAACCTATATAATTATTTTCTCTGTTATTTATTTCTCTATCTATCTTTAATATCCAGACTGCCATTATTCCAATTTTGTTTTGGTTTTCTTTTTTCTTCTTCGGATCTTCGAATTGAAATCGCCCATTATTATTACATATTTTGGTTTTTATTGGTCTATTGAAAATTTTAAATTAATTTAGTGTATTAAAAATATTTATAAATTTCGATAGATTTTAATAAAAAACTGGAGGCGCCGGGCATCGATCCCGGTACCTCTCGCATGCTAAGCGAGCGCTCTACCATCTGAGCTACGCCCCCTGGTATTTACAATATATTTCTGTTAAAATCGGAGCAAGACTTGAACTACTTTCAATTTTTAGGTGTGGTAAACGATATTAAATTATACGGTCAGCGTCAACATTGTTAAATGCTTGCAAGTACAAGTACACGTACGGTGCTGTTTCTTAATGTTAATTTACGATTACACAATCCACGCTTAACATCAGCTAGACCGTACATTATTACTCTAGTTATCATTACTTCAACTTGTTGCTCACATATTGAACGTATTCATGAGGTGCATACAGATACGGAACACTTAAATAATCAATACCAATATTCTAATATATCATATTATCTCCCTTCAATCTGGCATGTTAAACAACAGATCTGTTAATACACATAAACGTATACATCCTTGTAAATACGGTTGTGTATGATTGTTGAAACTAATTTCAATGGATGGCTCATTAACCTTATTATGTTAATTAAATCTTGCCCAAATACTTTCGTTTCCTAGAGCATCTTCAGGGGCATTTCGTCAATTTGTACTTGGGCAAGATTTGAATAATTAAACTGTGCTCGATATCTGCCTTTTATTTGATCAAAGTTCATTTATTCGAGCATTCATTCTTATATCAATTTATTTTTATTATTAAAAAACCTAAAAAATATTCCATTCAATTAAAATAAACTTTTTAAAAAGAAAATAATAAAATATAGATATATGTACATTTAAATATTTCATTAAAGTAAAAACAGTTTTGAGTTTTTTTCAACGTAGTAGGTAAATTTTCCCAAAATTATAACCGTGTCTTCATGAGCCCTCCCATATTGTGAAGTATGGTATTTTTTTCTCTAGCGATATTCCATTTATTTTTTCACACATTGTGGGCTTTGTTGTTTCATTATTTTTTGTAATTATAGAGTGTAAAAAATTTATTTCCAAGTATTCCTCATCAAAATCGTTTTTGTACATCATTTTGTAGCTTCCTCTTTGAAAGATTACTTGCACCATGTTTTGCAAATAAGGCCTACGATTAGTCTTACCAAGTGTGTACTGAGATGAATAATCTTCCCAAATGAAAAAAATCTTCAATTTCATTAGCAAGATTTCCGTATTTTGGACAGCTTGTACAAAATCTTGAATACAGCTTTCCCATTTTCTTAATCGATAACTCCACCTTGTGATAGAACGAATTAGCTGCCATAAAGGTATGACCTGGTTCGAAATATTTAATTTCAATTTCGTCTGCAGTAATTTCATTTAAATTTACCATATAGATTTAAAGTAAAAATAAGGAACAGTTTTTATTTTGGGCTGCACAATTGTCTAGTCACATGGTAATTTTGGATGCGTCTCTCTAAGTGCTTATAATTTGATCTCTATTCTTTCCAAATACAGCCTCGTGTCAAAGGGTGGAAAAAGATCTGCAATTTTTTTTGTGTTTCCCCACTGCAACAAAGCTCTCATTGTATAGAGCTAGGTGGTTGATGAAAATTGCGGTTTTAAACATTTCTAATCTTGGCAGCATTACTAATTTATTTAAATCTGCATGTTTGTTACACTAGTTGTATCAGTGTTGTACCAGTTGTATCATTGTTTCACATTGTTCTATTTGAAACTTTCATTCTGTGCATCCATTACATTCATTGTCAATGGTCTCTTTTTTATGGCTTGCATTGTGGAAATTGAAAGTTTCACAAATTTCGCATTCTTCTTGTCCCAATTTTACACTAGAAATATTAAGTTGCTTTGCCACCACCCTGTATTTTTCGTATGAACACATGGAGTTTATCGATTTTTTAAAATGTAATCTCTATGCATCAAAGAAAAGCTAAGATCGCTAGGTAAGTAAAGTATTTGACTTAAACCTTTTCATTATGTACAGATTGTGCAAAGACGAATATTGCCCCAAGTAAAAAATTACACCAACTATCCTTCCACATTCCCAAAAAGGATCAATGTTCTACGTGCAATATTTATTATATAATGCCCCAGACAAATCTTCTTTGGAAAATAATTGAAAACTCCAAAAGCAAAGGGAAGAAGAAGCTATGACAATGAAAAAAGCAAACAAGAAGAAAGGTATTAAAGTAAATTTTTATTTTTATTTTTTTTAATTTAATTTTTTATTTTTAATTTTACCATTTATGATTTATTTTATCAAAGTGGTCACTGTTATGTGTGGGATGAAACGTAGGGTTCCAAAGGTGCCTTGGAGATAGGCACATGCCTTTTAAAGTATTTGTATAATTTGTCAGAAATGTTGAATATGTAGCCACTTTCTCAGACACATGTACTGGGCAAAACCGCAACCAGTTAGTTTGTGCTGGAATGCTATACGCTGTTGCAAAAATAGCGATCGACCTAAACTTTATGAAACCTCACCATTCTTATTTGGAAGCTGACTCAATTGATGCAACAATTGAGCATGCTCGTAAGCACAAAAGATATTCACGACCAAATAATTAATTAGCATGGCAAGACACAAACCCAAACCCTACGAAATACATAAAAGGAACTATTCAGATTTTTATGACCTGCAGAAGCTTGCATCACTTATAATGCAAAATAAGAAAACTAATGCGTTAGGGGATCCAATAAACTGGCTTTAGGTTAAGTAGTTTAAGTAAAAACAAAGCCATTTGTTATTCAATATAAATATGTATGGACTAATGATATTTTTTTAGAGTTTGATGTCATACAAAACAAAAGACATAAATAAATAAGTTACATGGACAGATGTCAAGCTAAAATCCAAATATCAGAAAAGAATTTTCATATCTGAGGAAAAAAACTTGTATTTACTAAATAAGGAGATCATACCAGGAGTTTATAAAACGTATTTGGAAGGTATTCTACATCAAAACAAAAAAAAAGTACCTTGTCAGACCCCTGAAGATGAAGAAGATTATTATTAATAAAATATGTTGCTTTTGTGTTCTACCCACTATTTTGTTTTAACAAAAAATGCATAAAATAAAGAGAACTTTAACAAATTCATTATTTTAATTATCTAGATTACGCATGGTTGTATGTTCAAACAGTAAAAACCCTTATATTTTATGTCCATACAAATTTTCACAAACAAATCATTTTTTAACCCAATAACATAGAATATTTTGAAAATTATCTACATTAAGTTAATAATGACAATCGATCTTATTACACAAACATTATAATACAGATAACAATATATCACCAGTATCACACTTCAAAACGTTTTTCTCAACAATTAAGATATTTGGACATACTATCTTCTTCTTCAAGTGCCGTCTTCGTTCCGAAGTTTGGCTATCATCAAAGCTATGCGTATTTTTGATGCTGCAGATCTAAACAGTTGGTAATTGGTGCAATTGTACCATTCTCTCAAGTTTTTCAACCATAAATGCCTTCTTCTTCCTATAGATCTCTTTCCCATTATCTTTCCCTGTATAATCAATTGCAGCAACTGGTATTTATCTCCCCTCATAACATGTCCCAAATATTGTAGTTTGCGCTTTTTAACAGTAAGTATCAGCTCTTTCTCTTTTCGCACTCTCCGCAAAACATTTGTTACTTTCTCTGTCCAGGGTATTTTTAATATTCTACGATACATCCACAACTCAAATGCTTCTATCTTTTTGGTATCGATCTTTTTCAATGTCCATGTTTCCATCCCGTAGAGGAGAACTGACATAACGTAACATCTCAAAAGGCGAATTTTAAGTTTTAGACTTAGATCTCTTCCGCAGAACACCTTTTTCAATTTAGTAAATGTGGCTCTAGCTTTCTCTATTCTGGTTCTGATTTCTTCAGAGCAGTCATTATTTTCGTTGATAACAGTTCCCAGGTAATTATATCTTCTTACACGTTCGATTCTTTGATCATGCACGGTTATGTCAGGGAAGTTTTGTGGTGATTTAGATATTAGCATTATTTTTGTTTTGCTTATGTTAAGTGATAATCCGTGTTCTTCACTGCATTCTACTATATCTGCCTTTTTAACCATCGATATATGCCTGAATTGTCAATATGAATGATTCAAATAAAATTAAATTCTTAGAAGAATTTTTGTGCCAAGTAATACATACAAAGTTTATTGTGAGAAATACTTCCGAAGTGGAAATCGAAACGTCAAAATAAACTTATTTTAAAGTAAAACTGAGGCTATTCTCAATAAAAATAGTAAAATACTCATTTATCATGTTATCACGGATAAATAATTAAATTGATGTTGTAATTATTACTACTGAATACAAAATATATTGTTTAGTAAATCTTATTCCTCGCGACGGTACAGCTGCGTAAACAAACTATTGTAACTTTTGTGGTCGCCTTCACCACAATTTTAATTTGATCAATATTGATCTTAATCAAGTCTTGAACCACACCTTGAAAAGTTAAAAGTAGTTCAAATCTCGTACCGATTTTAACAGAAATTTATTGTAAGTATCAGGGGGCGTAGCTCAGATGGTAGAGCGCTCGCTTAGCATGCGAGAGGTACCGGGATCGATGCCCGGCGCCTCCAATTCTTTTTTACAGTTTCTTACAATCTGCTTTACAATCAATATTATTGCATGCTACTTTATTGTTTTTCTATTTCCAATCTATATTAGATACATATTACCAATATTATTACGAGTACAGTGTTACAGCTGTGTTGCCAATCTAGATCGTTTTCAGATAGGAGTTCTTTTTTCCTTAAACAGACGAAAATGAGACTGAACCTCAAAAATCATACGAACAAACTGAATTTTGCCGAGAATGTCAATTTAAGGACATCAAAAAATGCAAAAAAGTTTACCACTTTTACCCTCGGGTGTTCTCCTGAAAAATGGAAAACGGAAAAAAATCGATTTACCAAGAATCTATACACCACAGAAAAAAATTTTTTAAATAAAAAATGTAGCCAGGATAATTTTAAACAACAATGTTTATTGGCATTTTTTATGTAGAATGAACAGTTCTCTCAGAAACAACGCTTGAAGCAATCGGCAACTTTTAATGTCAGTTACGCGCGCGAAATCAATGTTTAATAAAATTTGTATCAGCTCGACGGTAAATGTTCGATATCTTTTAATCCGAGTGTCCTATCGACAAAAATCAAGATGCGTTTTATAGGTAAAGAGTGCAGCTTTTGTACGTAATTATTGTATTTTGCCGAAAATAAAACGTGTTTTTATACAGACGATAAATAAATAAACGTGTCGCGATTTTTGCCAATTTTTATAATTCTCACGAGATCAATACAATTTATCCCTTTTATTAACTGGCCATTATAAAGTTTGTATAACTAGAACTAGAGCCTAATATTTAAAAATTGTATAATGAAATTTTAGTGTTGAGTTTGGACAACAAATGTGAGGCATTTGAACGCTTGAAAAACGCTGAATTTATCTTTCACATTACAAACGATCTAAACCATTTAAAACTGGTCTTTTTTAATTATATTAGTATGTTTTTCAAAACTACCTATCTTCTGCTACAAATTACACTCAAAAACATCTTTGATTCATTTTCCGTATATGACCTAATGGTATATCTAGCTTGCATAAGATACACATCAATTTTAAAACCTTTTATTTACCACCTTATTACCACCATTTGGTTTCTAATTATATTGTTCGGCTGTATAGTGGAGAAATCTATTGTACAATCCTCTAAGTAGTAACTTCAAGAATTTTATAGCTTTTTCTCATTAGTCCAGGATATTACGGTAAAAACAGTAGAGAAACTCCGAATTTTTTTATATCCAACGATTTGCTTGAAACTTCGACTTAAAAAATACTTAAAAAATAACTAAAAGATCAATATTTTTCGTATGGCAATATGTGCTTTTCCTCTGGGGGTGGTTGCCACCCCAACTCGGGGGTGGAACAATTTTATCAAAAAAAAAACCATGGTATTCGCTAGAATATTAAGACACAAATGTACTTATGAGTTTTTTCGAAAAGTCAAAATTTTTAGAGTTATTCGTGACTGAAAGTTTACTAATTACACGTCAACAAAGCATGTTTTTAAACGGGTTTTCGCGAATAATTTCGAAAAGTTAGATTTATTTCGAAAACTTTATGGATAAAAAATGAAGCTTAGAAAACAAAGAGTTTCTCTTTTTTTACTTTATATTGAATATTACCAAGGTTTTCTTAGTTAAGTTATTTTAATTTTTTTTATTTCTCTAAACTAAAAATTAAACGAGATACGATTGTTTAAAAGTTTTATTTGTATGCCTTAGCACTATCTTCAAGCTGTTTCAGCGCAACTCCTTTTAAAACGAAGGACTCGAAAAAAAAATTAATTCACACCACTTTGTATACTTCAAAATAAACTAAAAATTAGTATATTTAATTTTTTTCAAGTCCTTCGTTTGAAAAGGGTTGTGCTGAAAAGGCTTGAAAATGGTGCTAAATGCATGCGAATACAACCTTTAAAATAATCATATCTCGTTTAATGATTATTATATAGAAATAAAAATTAATCAAAATCTTCAGTAATAAAGTTGTTTTTTACTGAAGCATAGCTTTTAAAATAGCACTGTATTTAAAAAGGTTTCAAAAAAAGCTGCTGGACGAGCATCCACATATTCACCTGGAAGCAGAATTGCTGTCGATATCACAGTGATCACTATGTTGAATATTATAATGTTTTTATTAAATCTAATTTATTGTTATTTTAATTTACTAAAGGTTCAATATTTATAACACTTACAAACTTAATTTATTTAAAGTTTATTTATAATAATTTATCTTACAATAATAATTTATTATTACGATCATTACATTTAAAACGCGGGCGCGATCTTCTTTTGACTGATTTCCTCAATGAAAATCCCCGTTATTTATATGAAACCATGTGTTAAAATGGGACATCGTCGAAGGTTCGATGGTATTCTCGACTTAGACAGAGCGGCGATCTCCTTTCTTAAATATAAATGTCATATATGCCTCCGCCCATTCCTTTGGGAGCTATTCTCCGTTTATGGCCTTCTGAATTATCCATTGTATCATCCGGTGTAATTTTTTTTGAGCCGTATTTTATAAGTTCAGGTGAGATGTCTCCAGGTCCCGGTACTTTCTTATTTTTGATTGCGTTTATGGCCGTTCTTATTTCCATATCTGTTATTTCTATTGTGGTCTTTGTTATTCTACAAGTTCTATAAGTTCCTTGTAGTAGTCCTTCCATTCTTTGTCCTGTATATTTCCCAATTTAATTTTTTCTGTTGAGTTTTGTTTCAATCCTCTCAGTACTTTCTATGACTCCAAAGTTCTTGTACCTCCTATGTACGTTTCAATATTTAGACAGGTTCTTTCCCATTCTTGATTCTTTTGTTGTGTTATTTGTTTTTTTTACTTCTCTATCTTTTTCTCTATATTCTTTATAAACTTCATCGTTGCTTGTAGTCAGCCATTTTCTGTATAGTTGATTTTTTTCTTCAATTATTTTTTTTTTGGTTGGTTAATTTATTTCATAATAGTGCTGTTTATTTGTTAGATGTTCTTTTTCTCCAAGGGCTTCGAATGCTGCTTGTTTTATACTCGCCTTTATATGCTGTTATATTTCTTCGATGTTTCCGTATCAAAATTCTATTAATTTTTGGTCTAGACGTTGTTGGGACAGTTCTCTTATGAATTGTTCTTGGAGTAGTTCTATATTGTATTGTTTTTCTCTTATAGTACTCAACGGTTCTTCTGTAGAGGAGGTCTTGTTATGTTTCGCTTTAAAACATCTAATTTCACTGAAATAGTGTTTAGTTCCATTATTAGTACCCTTTATAAGATCGATATACAGTTTGTAATGCAAGGTTATATTCGTCTTAATATTATCACGCCAATACCATAAATTTGAAAGTCTCATTCACTGCTAGAATGAACTTTTTACGATTTTTCTCATATAGTACCGTTGAATAAGTGTCGCAAACTTATTACTGTCACTCATTGTTCATTTTTGTAAGATAGGTGTATAGATACTATAATTCCTAACTAGTCAGATCAAATATGAAAGCATATTTCTACAAATCCGAGCTGCACGCTTTCTGAATTTTGGAGAAATTCTATGGTCAATTATATACGTACAATGTATACGTTTTTTCATTCAGTGTTCTATTTGATAAACCACTAGAATGCGTTATGAATATTTCAAGAAATGTGCGCCAGTAGTATTCATTATTACCAACTGACCGTGTATAATAACAAACGACGCCAATCAATGGTGTTGGAACACTAGGTAAACAATGTTTTTAGGGCAATTAGCTTATTTTTTATTCCTCTAATTATAAATTTATTTGCATATTGTGCGCAAATAAAAATATATTCTGGCTGGAAAGCTTAGTAATAAATTACTCAGTAAATTGCATTTTCTCAAATTTCCCCATAATGATAAAGGGAGAAAATGTTATCTCGATGAATTAATCTCGTAAAAGTGGGTAAATATTCGTTTTTACATCCTGAAAAGATGATGCTTCGAATGTTTGAAGAGATCTACAAGCGAAGCTTAGACGAAATTATTGTGAATTTCTTCTTTAAGTTTTATTTATATTGAGTTTGATTTTCTATTTCACAATTCAATTATATTTGTTATATTCTTTGGTTTTAACTACATATCAATAACTTTTGAATGCTGTTTTTGTAGTTATTTATAGTTTGACTCTTATTGTGGCAACTAAAGGTTTATGATTATACCTGTTATTGATTAATAGCTTATTTCTCTTTTTGTTAACCCCCTCTGTGGCTCAGTGGTAAGAGCGCCTGCCTTTAAACCTAAAGGTCGTGAGTTCGAATCCCACCTGGGTGGAAATTTTCGTTTATTAAAAAAATTAATAAATGAAAATAATTTCTATCCTTGTGTGATCGGTACACACCGGAGGGACCGCAGACGTTCGGATACAATTAGCGTCTCTTAGCAAAGACAATGACGTCGACTTTGCTAAGTATCAAGACAATTACTCTACACACACACACTACACCTCAAATTGTAAGATTGGCGAATGGATTTAGTGTCCGCAGTCATTTAAACACAAACAAACAACAAACAACTCTTTTTGTTATTTACAAGTAAAGTCAAAACCATTTATGAAGACCGGTTTACCATTTAATTCTCATAACTTTATTACTAGTGGATCAGGTAAGCGAAGATATCTATTACAACATCTTTATCTATAGCATTTTATTGCTTATATAACATATATGCAATATAATATTATCGTAATTATACAGTGAATTTATTAACAAACACGTTTTAATGATTTTTGTTTAATTTCTTGTGATGTTTAATGCAGGTTTAGCAAATAATCAAAGTTATGCCATCACAAAAACATATCGCACCTCTGCGAAAAAAGAGACACAATTCAAAAAACGTTGTTTTGAGAAAAATGATGTTAAATATTTTAGTTCATTTGAACATGTATTTGTCAGTTCCATGACTAAATCAAGCTGATATGCTATTTTATTATAAACTACAATATATTAGCTTAGTGTTATTGTGATATTGTGATATTGTGACACTTTCTTAGAACAAGATATTCTCATATTAAAAATCACGTTGTTAGAGTATAATAAAGCAAACACAAAGAAAAACAGAAAAAACTTTTTTAGTTATTGTTACAAAGAGTTATAGAATGCTGAAAAACAACTGAAAATGTGATTATTCTTTACTAAATCCAAGAGATCCTTTTTCTTATTATCTTTAATGCTAAGTACACTTTTGTAGGCCTGTTGTGCGGTACTTGGAATGGTATTGTTTTTTCTTCGGCAGAGATCTACTCGCTTGAACTCTTCATATTTATAGGAGGTTTTATAATAGAGGATGGTAGGATTTCCTTGATTTAACTTAAAAACCTTTACTTCAATAATCTTCAAAGATTTATTGCCTGTCATGCCTATATCGTCACACAATTTTTTAAGCGAATAAAAATCCAAATAACCGAATTCATTTACATGGTAAGGTTCTTTTTTTTTGCCAAACGAATGATTTGTGCATACTGACTTGGCACAGAGATAGGACCATATTTTAAGCTTTTCTTTATAGTATTCTCAATAGTTGAATGAACAGAGGCGCCTTCATTCTGACTATGTCCACTTATCAAATATTGATGGGTTATTGAACGTATTTTAGGGTATTTACCCAGAGCATAAATATACATAGCAATTAAAAATCTATTTTATTGTTGGCCACACCAATTATCTGAAAAGAAGTCAAGCCTGGCTTCATTATTAGAAGTGCCTAGTTTTTTTTTCTATGAAATTAAGTACACATAAACCTATTTCATGACTTCTCCTATTTCCATGCCCTTCATGCCAAAAGTAGCCCTTTGAACCAGTTTTCAAATCAGACACCGTGAAGTTGTAGCAATTCAACTTCGATTTATAATAAAAACAGATACACTTCCTTGCGGCGTACGAAGAACTGCTTGCAAGTCATAAACTGATAACTGTAATTGGGATTAGCCTTCGCTTTTTCGTGGTCCTTTTCTTTTCTTAATAAATCTTTTTCTTCCAAATGTAATACAAATGTAATAAAAATTAATAATAAATAAAAACAAGGAAGGATAGATAATATATAGTCATAAACAAGAAAATGACAATTACTATTTAACTGGAAATAAGCCACAATTAAAGATAAAAATACGTTTATTGACGTTTCAATTTCCACTTCGGAAATCGTTCTCGATTTCCGAAGTGGAAATTGAAACGTCAATAAACGTATTTTTATCTTTAATTGTGGCTTATTCTCAGTTAAATGGTAATTAATTTAAAATGGCACAAGAAAATAGCTTCAGAACAATATTAAGAAAATAACAGTCAATAATAAAAAAGAAACGATTCCAAAAATAGTTTGAAAAAATATACTTACATATTCAAAAAAACTGGCTAATCTAAAAATATAATACTCTTCCGCACCATACAAAAGTACTTTGTATGGTGCCAAAAACTTCGAAAAAACTGTTACAACACAAAAAGAACAGTATTTTACTTATTGCAATAATCAGATATAACCAATAATTCACACAAAAACTGTTACAACTCCAAATGTGATTCTTTTCAGGACTAAGCACTACGTGTAGACTGTTATAAAGTCAAAGGTGACACTGTAGCGGAATGCATGCTGAGCTAACCTGCAAAAAACAAAAGTGTCACATCATTGTCTCACGGTAAATAGTTTAAATATAAGAGTGACGCTTTTATGTAAGAAAGTACGACTTATTTTAATACTTGTAGCATGGTCATCTCAATAATGGCGATTTTTGATTTGTGAATCTGTTTTAGCGGAGGATACGCTTATTAGAAAAATAAGGTTCCATTCACATATTATAACATGAAAAATGATTCATGTTATCTAAAAACTGTCATCGACAAAGAAATATGTATTGCGGCGCTGGTATTTGTGAAGATCATATCACCATTAACCCTTAACTTGGCACGCACATAACCGCTGTAAGAAAAATGTTTTTGCTTACTGAATATTATCTTTTGAGGGCTCCATTTTCAGAGTCAATTACATTTTTGTTTCTATTTTAATTTTTTTGACATTTTATTGACGTTGTATCTCATAAGATACACTGCCAGGCGTACGGTATATTACAATGTATCTCGCAAGACACATTGCCAGGTATACTATAAAACAAGTACTGATGACCACTAGATACATTGCCAGGTTATTAGAAAAATACCTCCGTATCTAGAAAGATACATTGCCAAGACGTATATTTGTCGTTTGGACCAATATATTAAGTAATGTTGGATTAAATGGAAATTATCAAATTTTCCCAAAATATAATAAAAACATTAAACAAATCTACAATTTTTTCGCTAAGGGTCTTTAGCATTATCAAGACTTTTAGCAAAACAATTGTAGATTTGTTTAATGTTTTTACTACATTTTGTGGAACTGTGTTTTACTTCAGTTATTATGAACAGATACCATAAAGTATGGGTTTAAACCATAAACATAATATTTTATCATTTACTTTTAGTAACATAACAATATTTTATCATTTAGTTTATTCAATAAACTACAAAGATGATCAAACATTTATTTTTACAGCTTAAATTCAAAACTTTAAATAAAACTTAGAACACTCAAAAAATAATAATTATAATTTGTTAAAACATTAAAAAATTTAGTTATGAAAATCATAAAAACAATTACGGGATTCCACTAAACATAACCTCGCTCTACATTTTGAACAACTCATAGTTGTTTGTCCTTTGCAACAGTTTCGACATCGTCCTTTGGTTGTAAAAGTTGCAAAAAAGTGTCCAAAAAGATCTTTTCTAACATCTTCTCCAGGTATATTCTGGACGTGAGTAGGAATCTTTTTTTTTTTCGGTGTATTATTTCCGTCGGATCTCCTCTTTCAATTTTTAAATAGAAGGGAATCGACAAGTAATATTCTAAATTCCTTTAGACCCATACCATTTTCTTCGTCCTCCAGTAAATTATTATCTTCGCGATATAAAATCCAAGCGTTGTTGACACATATATCCAGTATTTGGGAAAAAATTGAAAGGTACCACCTGTGGCTTTTAAAAGGTGTTCGATAAAGCGCAACTAGCATATCTGCCAAATCTACGCCACCCATATGTGCATTGTAATGTTTGATAATTGATGGACAGTATATATATATATATATATATATATATATATATATATATATAATATATATATAATAATAATAATAAAGGTAAAAGATGGCATTGCAACAAAGGAAAAAAATATATAATAATATATGTGTATAAGATGGTGTATTGGTATTTCTGACTATTGGTCGTCTTCAGTACGGTGCAGCCAAGTTAGGAAAAGAGCATATTAACTTGATCGAGGAGAAACAGTTTTTGTAAATTTACATTACATGTTTTTCTTTTTGTGAAAAAAACATACAATTTTTCACAAAAAAATTTTTACAACTTTGATCAGCTTTTACGGCAATATTCTCAAAATGGTAAGTAACATCAACTTAATTAAACTAGATTGTCCATTTTCATGTGAAACTATTTGTAGCTCATCCCTGATGATGTCGATGACTATCGACGAAATATTGGATTAATAAAGGACTAAAGAGTACACTTAGCCTATCCTTTCAGCTGTTTGTACCCAAAGAGTCTTATTGTTTACTTTATTTTTTAACCTAGCAGCTGTGATTAACACTATATATATATATATATATATATATATATATATATATATATATATATATATATATATGTATATGTATATATTAATATGATATTGTAATTTTGAAATATGATAAAACAATAATTAAATTAATTATGATCCAAATAGCTAATTAAAACAAAAAAAAAAATTAGTGAATTTTATTACGAATATGTAAATAAATTTTATTAACGACGCCAATTTCATAATTCATATGTTTTCAATTCTCCAAAAAGCCAACACATTCCAATTCCAAAAATCGCTGTTCTCGAGTTGAGGACCTCTACCTGAACAGCCAAAATAACTAAGTGCACCGAATTACGGACCGAACGAGATTTTAATGAGTAAAGAAACATTTAATATTAAAATATTATTTTAGATTTAGTTTCTTTTGAGCTGTATTGAAAGGTGTTCCAAATGAGTGAAATTAATAGTTATTGTGATTATTACAATTATTGTGATTATTGAGATTCGTACTTTTAATAATATTTTATACCTGAGTATAATGATTTCCTTATCAGAAGTCTTGGCGATTTTTTCAGGTATAAAGGTAAACCCTTACTTAAAATTTTATTTTGATCCTCAATTCGTGTCTGCACCCAAAAATTGTGTATTATACAAAAATATCAGACAAAGACTTTCTACTATCTACTAATGACTTGTTTCCGGGTAACCGATATTAATCCTTGAAAAATGTAGGTAGATTTGATATTTCAATATAACATTTTATTTACTTAAACTAATCTTAAATAAAATGCTAATTTGAAAAGTAAAACTGCAAACCGTAAATCGAAAAAGTGTCTTTTCTTCACAAAACAATATAACTTCACAACACAACAAAATTAAACCGTATATATAAATATGATATAACTATAACATGATTTTACAAACATTTTTTGGTCTTCTTTTTCTCTATTAATATTTTTCTTTATATACATATTCGGATTATACATATATATATATATATATATATATATATATATATATATATATATATATATATATATATATATATAGGATATATATATTATATTATTATATGGAGCTGAGACTTGGACATTAAAAAAATGTAATTTAAAAAGAATCGAGGCCTTCGAACTCTGGTTATACCGCAGAGTATTGAAAATATCATGGACTGATAGAATTACAAATAAAGAAGTACTGGAGAGGGTTGGTAAAGAAACAGAACTAATCACCACTATACAAACCAGAAAACTGGAATACCTAGGCCACGTGATGAGGGGACCAAAATATGAAATTTTGAGACTGATAATACAGGGAAAGATTCAAGGAAGAAGATCTGTTGGCCGAAGGCAGAACTCATGGTTAAAGAATCTACGTGATTGGTACCAATGCAGATCGATTGATTTGTTTAGAGCAGCAAGTTCTAAAATAAAAATAGCCATTATGATTGCCAACCTCCGTAGGGAGACGGCACTCTAAGAAGAAGAAGATATATATATATATATATATATACATATTGTAAAAACTACGACCGTCAATTTATATTAATAAAGTATTCAACTATAATTCAACTATAATAGTGAACTCAGAGGTTTATTCGGTCATTCAGGTTGGCAAAATAAAACAAAAGTCAACTACTTCATAAGTTTATAGAAGACGTTTCGCTTTATACTTCTAAAGCTTCATCAGTTCTCTAAAATACAAAGATGACATAGAGTTTATAAGAAATACAGATCTAATAATTTATTACTTACAACTCAATATGTAGTATTAAAGATGTTATTGTATATTATTATGTACTTAAGTTTACTCATAAATTTAGAACTAACTTAAACAAAAATTTAACAGAAACAAAGAACACAAAAACTTTGCAAAAAATAATATTCGCAGAAATATTGGTATTATTTATTTCGTAAGATGAGAGAGCGGTAAACCTGGCTTAAATTGTCGATGTCAGTTCTTTTGTTTATTGTAGATGGGTATTTTAGGATCTCACACATTTCAATAATGGAGCGTTTTTGATGGTTATTTTGTTACAAAATGTGTAAACAAATGATATATATGTATTATATATATATATATATATATATATATATATATATATATATATATATATATATATATATATATATATATATATGTGAAGATCAACAATAGTTGCATTTGATTCACAAGCTTTTGGAGTACATACAATAAATCAAAAATCCACAAGGAAAATAAATTTTTGAATCTGACTGTATACCATAAATCGCAAATTATAGAACAAATCGTTACAAGCATAATATACCAAATGTTTTTATCACTTTTCTGTTAATCCTCTAATGGGCAAAGTATCTAATAAGATACAATTAGTATTTGTCCGTATACCGGGTAATGTATCCAGAAAGATACTTATTCAATTTTCTTCAGTACCTGGCAATGTACACCCGAGGATACAAACTAATATGTCGCTTAACTGGCAATGTGTCTTCCTAGATACTACTTTTCAAAGTGATCCTCTCTGTTTGTTTATAGACAAATTGTGAATATTATTTTATACAATTATTTAATGAAGACACAATTAACTATAATTATAGTTTGCCAATCCATACAATAACTATTAACACATAAAAAATTAATTTACTTACCGAATGACACAAATTACCACTTTTTTGGAAGTCATTTTGAGCACGTCTACACAAAACACTCTCTAATTGTGCCAAAACTCTATGTATGGCATTCAAATTAATTTGTTGGTTAGCCAAATGCTATAGGGAGAGGGTACTTTTAAAATCTTGCTGCAAACTTAGTTTATTTAGAGGAAGTATAATTTAATAAATAACGTATCCTGGAGTGCACACCGTCAAGTTAAGGGTTAAATTGGTACATACTTTTTTATCATAATACAATATGCAATTTATTTAATTTTTAGTTTACATATTTAGTAATCCCATTTCTGGGATTTCTCCAGAAAACAACGACCTGTATGAAGATACACTAACCAGACATATACAAAACTTGCAAGATGAAATAGAAGATGTAGATCAAGCAAATAATGCAATAATGAAGGCTCTGAAAGAAACTGAAAGGGAGTGCTGCCCGACAATTCTGACCTATTAAGAAAAACTAAGCCCAAATACCAAAGAGTAATAGTTAATAGTTAATAGGTAAAAGAAGACAGCTGACGAAAAAATACGGCACCAACTACACAACAATGAAGAAATTAAATAAAGATATTGAAACCTCAATACTCCGGGAGTATTGGATTTTAGGAAGTGTAAGACTTCCAGGTTATTGATCGCCAACAACAGTTTCCTGAAACTCAAACTATTGCGGGATGCGAGGTAGTCTCATCTATGATATATCTTGGAGCTCTAGTTAACAATACAGGCAGTTGTGAATCCGAAATTAGAAGACGCATTCAACTAGCAAGAGCAGCAATGAGTGAACTAAACGGGGTCTGGCGTGATCGTCACATTACTATGACAAACAAAAAGAGACTCGTTTCAACTCTGGTCTTTTCCATATTTTACTATGCATGCGAGACATGGACAGTCAAAGAATCAGATCGACGACGTATAGACGCCTTTGAAATGTGGACATGGAGACGCCTGCTTCGAATTCCATGGACGGCTCGCCGTACAAATATCTCGGTTCTGGATGAAATTAAACCGGATCAACGTCTCTCCAGTACCGTTTACTCTAGAATTTTAAAGTTCTTTGGCCATATCCATCGAAGTGATCACAAAATGGAGCGGTTGGTGGTCCAAGGAAGGCCTCAGACTCAACGCCAACGCGGAAGATCTCCACAGCGATGGGCGGACATTACTAAAAAGCTTCTCAATAAACAGTATACTGAGGCAATACATATAACTGATGACCGCGACCAGTGGAGAAATATTATCAATCAAACTGTCCGAGCTGCTGAAGCCCAATTATGAACCACAACACATCTACTAAGATGTTAATGACTGTGATGATGATGAAGACTTCTAAATTCCAGAAGAACTGGAAGAGAGGTGATGAAAATACTAAAAATAGGGTTAAGCTCAGAGGAACAAATTTAAATGGCCAAAGAGACACTAAATCTCAAGTGAGTGTTCGGGCTAGCTTCAATGCACTGGATTGTGGCTTTAAAGATATAAACAACAATAACAAGAGATAATGAGCTAATGAGACAAGAAAGAAATGAGACCTGGTAATATCAAACGTGATACAACTGAAGAAGGTCACTGGGAATAAATTTATAGAAAGAGAACAATAAGAAGAGAAAACAAGGGCGCCAACTCAACGATAGTTGAGATTTTGAAGTAACAAATGAATCTGGAGATAATACTCTGAAATTCAAAAATACTAAATAATAATCTTGTTTTGCTATGTTATATACTGGTTAGTAGAACTGAAATAAAACTCAAAATAGCAACAATAAATATATTTATAAAAATGTATATAGGTATATGTGTATAAACAATTTACATATAATGCAAAGCCAAATAACAGTGGTAGTGGATGGTGTTCAGATACAATGGGACCTAATAGCCCCTCAACAAACGAATAGTCACTACCACTGGCCAAATAAAATATGAAATATTAGTATAAACCAAGAATAGTCCGTAGGGTAGCCTAAGTCTTAACACTAAGGTTAGTAATTTAAATTTAAATAGTTCTACTAAAATGAGAAATAATTACTGTATTGTACAGATATCAACAATGATAACTCTGTTACAATTATATTATCTCAAAAGTGAGTTCTCAATACTCATTAAATATATATATATATATATATATTAAAAAAAACCACATAAAATTTAATTTCCCTCTCCAATTAATTTAAAAAAAATATTATATCAAAAGTGAATTCTATTAAAAAAAAATATTTTAAATCAACCAGTGAGTTTGGTCAGACTCTGTATATCCTATTTTAAAATAAAAACCTCATAAAGCATGAAAGGTATTTTCCCTCTCCCAATAATATCAAAATTATATTTTATCAAAATGTAGTCACTTGATCATATGCATATGAAAAGTTAACAAATAGACAGTAACAAAAAAAAATTACACAGTCAAACAACTTATCTTTACAGCACTATAAGTCCATAGGAAAAACTCCTCTTGGCACGGCTAAATTAATTTGTTGCTGTAAGGACAAACCCAGGTGAGTCTAATGTAGTCACATCAGGCACTGGTCTATCTGCTCCGAGAAATCGGTAACTCCATAACCGAGTTGTTAACTATTCAAGAAATTTTGTTACTAGTATCCTTGAGGGAATATTCTCAAGAGAATACTCTCAAGTGAAGTGACGGAATATGGAGCCGCAGCACGCCAAAAAAATCTTCCTTTTATGTGGAACTCTTATAAATTAGAAAATCTTGATTTTAAAAAATTAATTATTATTATTAATATTTCTATTTTATTCTTCCCCAAATTATCTTCCTTGCTCCAATTCCGTCACTTTGAAGGTGAAAAATTTCACCGGTTGACGTGGCTGCGTATGAGTTCTGACCAAAACTGATCGTTCTCTACCGCACAAAATCGATCAATCCTTTAAAAGCGCTCCCAGCGCGTGGGTGGAGAAATGTCGATTTAAATCGATCGCTGGCGGAACACAAGAAGTTTCTTGAGGGGGTTAATCAGTAGCGCAAACGCTACAATATCCACCGGTCAATCCGAAAAGAGGTGAGAGAAAACAATACAAGAGAAATAACTAAAATAATTCAAGAAAACAAAAGTTTAAAAGTTGTGAGGCTAAATACGATCAACATAGGCAATACAACTATGTACAAAATAAACAACAAAGATGGAAACATTACTACTGATAAATCCGAAATCCTTGAGGTTGTCGAATCCTTTTATGGCAAAATGTATGAGAGCACCGACGAAAGGCAAGATCAGACCCTGCCCAACATCACAAACCAGCGATCAGAATTAATGCCTAATCAGAAATAACTCTATACGAAATCAAAACAGCACTTTTAGAAATGAAAAATAGTGATTGAAGCGATCAAACTAGGTGGAAATAAAATTATCCAGGAAGGAAAACTTCCTCTTAATGAAGTAATGCAGTCATTACTTTATTACACAAGCAAGGGGACATAACAGATTTAAAAAAACTACCGTTCTATCAGTTTGTTTTTACACATATATAAACTTTTTACAAAAATTATCAAAAAAAGACTGGACGCTAAATTAGACTTCTAACAGCCTAGAGAACAAGCTGGATTTAGATCGGGATACAGCACTAACGACCTCTTACTAGTGATAAAGAACCTGATAGAGAAGTCTGCATAATACAACAAACCATTGGCACTGATATTTGTCGACTACGAGAAAGCATTCGATACCATAAGCAATTAGAAAATGTTAAAAGCATTGACAGAATGCCGAATGGACCATCGCTACACTAACATAATCACATATATGTAGCAAAATGCCACAGCTAGCGTAACACTATCTCAACAAAAAACAATCAAATTATGTAAACATCCAGGAGTACGTCAAGGGAACACAGTCTCTTCAAAGCTCTTTACGACGCTTTTAGAACATACTTGTAAGAAGGCACATCTGAACGAGCATGATATCAACATAAATGGAGAGAGCTTAGTCATTTGAGTTCTGCAGATGATATCGTCCTTATAGACGATCGTATGTGTAATACGATCGGCTATAATAATATTTGAAACAGTATATCACGCTTCCTTGGAGGTCGGACTAAAGATTAATATGATGAAGACGCAAATAATGACTAATCTGGTGCTAATTCGAAATATTGCTGTTGATGAAAGGGATATTGTGCAGACTACATCGTATAAGTACCTAGGATGTGAAATTCGGTTGGGCAGAGATAACCAGATATGTGAGCTCCCACGTCGCATAGGATTAGAATGCCTCAAAAGGAAAATGAAAATGATGTGTGTTATCTGTACTCACTTCTGGAGCGGAAACATTAACACTCACAAAAAAGGTAGTTAATATGATTCACGTGACTCAGATGGCTATGGAGCCCCCAGATGTTGTGTCTCTCTGAGAGACCGAATCCCAAACGAAGAAATACGTCGTAGAACAAAAGCAACAGACGCTATCGAAAAAATCGCATCGTTAAAATTGAATTGGGCGGGACACTTCGTCAGATTATCAGACAACCGATGGACAAAACGTATTTCAGAGTGGAGACCAAGACAAGAAGCAATATGGAGCAGAGGACGCCCACTAACTAGATGGACTGACAATCTGAACGTGTTAGCAATAACTGGATGCAAGCCACACAAGAGAGAGACATATGGAAAGAGCTGAGGTAGACCTATGTCCAGCAGTGGACGCATACAGGTTGATGATGATGATGATCCTTATATACCTTGTAGAACCTTCAAATATCTGAATATTACCTCATATTTTTTTATAAAATTTGAACATTATTGATGTTTTACGCTATTTTAGCTTTATAACGTTAGGTATCTAACAAAATACAGTCTTTTACATAATTTTGAAATGATAGAAGCCACAATTTTGAATGTTTTTTTTTGTTTCAGGTAAACATGCAAATTATTTCTTCAAACAGTAAGTATATGAGTAAGATTACATTGTAATTTTAAGATTACAAATAGACAATTTTTAGCGATATGCCTAATGTGCGAGATACTTGAAACACCATGTATTGTCCTTTTTATTAGGACACTTTAAATATATATATATATATATATATATATATATATATATATATATATATATATATATATATATATATATATATATATTCTTAGGTCATGCAAATGAACACTTATAAAAATAAAGTTAACCTAATTGAATAATTCCTAAGTTCTTTAGTGTTTCCTGTTTTTTAAAACAATATTTACCTCATAGCTTCCTTTCTGAAAGTAGTAGGGCTTCGGTATTGAATTACAGAGACCGTACGCCACTCAATATAATAATGTTGACTTTATTTAATCTCAATTTCCAATTTTAACAAAAGTATCATCGCAGCTGGTTATTCCCATGTTACTGGACGGATCTTGTGACTACTACGGCTATTGTTTGTTCTGTGAATTAATGTTAATGGAAATGTACTGAGTTTATTTTGATTTTCTGCATTACACAGTATTGGAAGAGCTACACTTCATCTGCTTGCATTTACCAACTGTTACGAGAAATTGTTAATATTCTCGTTTGTTCATCTAACTGTTTTTTTTTAATTTAGCATCTATTAGATCATTCAATATAAACGTGATATCATGTAGAAATATCCTTTACTCCCAATAAGTTAATTTTTATCATTTTGAATAATCTAAGCGATATTTTGTTTGAGTTTTTAAATTTTTTTAAGCTGTAAACCTAATTTTCTTTTCCTACTATTATTCCTTATTATTAGATTATTGAAACAGTGGCTTGTATGTAAAACTCATTTTAACGAAAATGTTAATATTCTCATCTGCCCTCCAAACCAGACAATACAGGGTGTTTCAAAAAAAAGGTAACCCCGTCTCTAGGGTGGGTAAAAAACTGAAAAATAATTGATAATAAACTCGATACTGTGTACCGTTTTCGGAATATTTTGAATTGAAAAGTCTGAAGTAATAATTGATGCTGGTAGTAATGATAAAGTTCTAATAGGTATACGTCTATTTTCTCCAAGTGTGCCATGGAAATCTGACATTTATTGATTGCTATGACGATAAATCAACAATAATAATTAGAGTTTTGAAACCTTGTTATTTGTAAAATCAAATCAAAATGTACTCAAATGTTGAATACACTGACATGTTATTAACCTTAGGCGAATGTTTAGGATGTTCTAGTGCAGCTGTGACACGTTATGCAGAAAAGTTTTCTAAAAGAAACTTCCCAAGCAAAAAAACATTTAGAGCCGTTGAACGACGTTATCGAGAAACTGGGAATGTGAGACCAAATAAAATAAATTCTGGTAGACCAAGAACAACAAGAACAATTAATAAAGAAAATAATATTTTAAATTTACTTGATCAAGATCCAACAGTTAGCGTAAGGATATATTCCTTACAAGACAAACAAATACTTCTTCTTCAAGTACTTGGCGGATACTGAAAGAACAGTAATTACATCCTTATCATTAGACAAGTCCAAGAGCTCTTGCCAGATGATCTACCGGTTAGACTGGATTCTTGTGAAACATTACAACAAAGGACAGCCCACAATCCAAATTTTTTAAAATGCATTCTTTTTACGGACGAGGCCACCTTTACGCGACAAGGTATGTTTAACTCACATAATTCACACTACTGGTGTAATGAGAATCCACGAGTCAAAAGGGTATCACATTACCAACACTCATTTAAAGAATGTTTGGGCAGCAACTTTAGGTAACAAATTAATAGGTTATCATATTCTACCTGGAAATTTAAATGGTGATAAGTATCTTGATTTTTTAAACAATTCCTTATTCGAGATATTAGAAGATTTAACGCTAAACGAGCGAAGATCTTTATTTTTTATGCACGATGGGGCTCCACCACACTTTCATAGAAGGTGTCGTAATTGGTTGAGTAATCATTTTCCGAATCGATGGATTGGTAGAGGTGCAGAAGCTCCGATTCATTGGCCTCCTCGGTCATGCGATTTTAAACCTTTGGACTACGCAGTTTGGTCGTATATTAAGGAAAAATCTATGCTACAGAGGTAAATTCACGCCAAGAATTGGAAGAAAGAATTCAACGTCAATTTAATGTCATCATAGCTGATCTCCTACCGTTTAGAAGGTTAATGGAATCTTTAGAAAACAGAATAGACTTGTGTAATCGCGAAAACGGAGGGCATTTTGAACACTTACTCTAATTGAATTTTATTTTATGTTCTTAGTCATTAAGTTAATTTTCTTCTTGTGAGTTTTGTTTAATTACTAACTATTTTATACCAGCATCAATTATTACTTCATAATTTTCAAATCAAAATATTCCGAAAACTGTACACAGTATCGAGTTCCCCTACCGTTTAGAAGGTTAATGGAATCTTTAGAAAAAAGAATAGGCTTGTGTATTCGCGAAAACGGAGGGCCTTTTGAACACTTACTGTAATTGAATTTTATTTTATGTTCTTAGTCATTAAGTTAATTTTCTTCTTGTGAGTTTTGTTTAATTACTAACTATTTTATACCAGCATCAATTATTACTTCATAATTTCCAAATCAAAATATTCCGAAAACGGTACACAGTATCGAGTTTTACCAAGAGTAAATTTTTCGTGTAAAATTGAATGATGTTTAAGTTTACTTGAAATTTTGAATAATAATTATACTCTTAAAAAAGTTATTTTGACTAATACTTAGTACGATCCGTGTAACTAGCGCCCTCTATGAGAATCAGATATAAAAACAAATTTATGGGATGTAGCAGCTTCCAAAACATATTCGTATAAAATTTTATTACAATGTTGCCAGTAGTTTCGGCAAAATCGTAAAAAATGCGTAATTTTTTTTTCTTCAACGCCCTGTATCTTGAAAACGGATGGCGTTACAAAAATTTTTTACTAAGCCAACCCCAATTATTTTTCAGCTTTTTACCTACCCTAGAGACGGGGTTACCTTTTTTTGAAACACGCTGTATAACAGATATCAGAATATAAAAATAGGAGAGAGACCTGGAAATTGTACAAAGCAGACAAACGACATAAAGTCGCTTGCAGAGAGAATAAGTGAATATCATTGTGGTGTTCTGAAATCTGATATTGCTTAAATCTAGAAAATTTATGGATTATATTCCGTTTCTATTGTTAATTAAATATGACTATGGAGTGAATTAATATAAGATTAGAATTGGTCAAGTTGTCTGTTAGTTACTGTAACGCATGTCAGTATATCGTCTACGTATCTTCACCAATATAAAAACTAATGCTTTGACATTTTCAATTTTATGGTTTTACCATTGACTGTAGATTTGACTGAACCAGTGGTATTATACTCCAGTTTACACACTTTGTTTTTAAATTTAATATTTAATTCTCAGTATTTCAATTTCATATTTCAATTTCTTCTTATCTACGGTATTGGTAGTGCTTGGTAGACCTTTTTAGTGTAATCAACCAACCACTATCTAACAGATTGTTCAGTCTAGTTCACACTTTATGTCCACTTCATTTATCCCCAAATTAATACCTAAATTATCACTGACAAGTTTGAGTGAGAGATCTGGATGATGCAATCTATATAAAGTAATTAATATATTTTCAAATTTCATCAGTTGACTTTTCGTGTATAAGTGGTCAGTTGGACGTTTGGTCAATGTTCAGTTTACCATAGAAATTTGAAATGTGCAGATCACAATGATTGTGATTGCTCATCCAAGTTGTTATATGTCAGATGTCACTTTAACATTTCCGTTAAGATCAGGAGATCCCTGCTCTTTTTTTTGTTTGTCCGTTGCCTAGTGTTAGTTTTGTGTAAATGTATTATTTAATGTAATCGACATGCTGGATAGAGCCTACATTTTGACGAAGTAAGTCTAAAACATATAGACTTTTTGTCAACTACCATCTTCGAGTTTTTAATTAATTAATCTTAATTTAAAGTTAATTAATCTTCCTTTACTTGAAAAAAGTTTCTTTGTTTATTTTAAATGCCACTGAGATGCTCTGAGGTCGAAAGTACTTAGGCAAGATTTAATAAAAACTATGCTTTATATCTGCCTGTTATTTGAGTAAAGTTAATATAAAAACTGTTTGAATACGGGATGTTTTGAAATATTTGTTTCTAGATTATCAATAAAGATATCGGATAGCAATGGGCTTAGAGCAAACTTTTTTGAAATGAAAGTTTCTCACGCCCCTACCCCTTAACAATAAATTGTATTGTAGCGTTTTTTTTATTTATTGTGTATATAAAAGATTTCTGTAGTACGCTCCTGTTGTTTTTACCAAGAAAACAATCGAAATAATATTTCAAGTTTTTTTGACGAGATTTTTAAATGCGTATTAACGCTGGAAATATGTTTTTATCTCTGTGTTGCAATGTTAGGTGAAATAACAAGTCTTTTTGTCGCCAAAGAGGTATTATGTTACATGAAGTCCCCCTAATATTCCGGTTAGAATAATCAATAATGCGTATATTTCTACCGATTCAAAAGTAAATATAGATGTTTTTTGTCTGTGTTTAGATTCAAATATCGAACCTTTTGTTAGTCAGGTAGAACTCCGGTTTAAATACGTGCTATTTGGTTAATTTGTATCATGTAAATTTATGATGCCCCCTGATAAAAAAAAGGTTTTATTTATTTTTTTCGTTAAAAACGCAATAAACATGAATTCCCCTAATATTAAAGTTGTTTTTCGTTATTAGACGAGGGTCAAAAAAAGAATATTTGTTTGTTTAGGCAATAAAGGAACATTTAAAATTTGTTTTTTTTGTCGATAAGAGGAGGGAATATTTGTTTTGGTTTTAAGTGGTTCGGCGACAGGCTGCAAGACGGAAGGGGAATTTTTGGCTGATTCTGGTAAAATATAACGAAGCAAAAAGGTCGACTTAGACATTTCAAACAGGGCAGACATGTGACAATAGAGTCGACGAGATTGAGAAGAGCAACGAGGTAGGCAGGTGATGTAAGGCAGCTCGAGTTGAAAGGACTTGGGCATTTTTCATAAACAGCCGGTAATTTTGTGTAATGGGTTAATTAATCAGACCTGTAAACAGTGGACTCTCCGTAAACATGACGGATTAGCATAGAGAAACCACTAAAAGGATTTATGCAGTATACCAGAACATGGTAAAATTTTAAAGCAGTACATAGGGTGTGCCACCAGCTTCGTGTGTCATCTGTTTGCCCCAACCTCGTTCCTGAGTATAGAAATGTTTCCTATGTTCCAGTTAGAGGATTTGTACAAGTAGCTTCCAGTCAGAGATGTAACAAGTTTTTTTTTAAGTTGAGTGACGAAATATGTAAATTTTAAGGTAACAATTTAATATATTAATTTTTCAAAGTAAAGACAGATATTTTTTGGCTAAAGTAATAATTGCTTTCATAACAAATAAAAAATTGTAATATGTATGGTTATGCTGTTAATACTTTTGTTCTTTGTCATCAAAATTAAATGTGATACCTGACAGCAAGCTTAATTTGTTTTTTTGTTATGACAATTTTAATTTGATTATTATGTAGAAACGATATTTCATATATAAGGTTAAATTTATATGTTTTCATTAACAAGGATCCTTAATTTTTGATAATCTAATTGGCCATAATATAGTAAATAAAGAACATGTAAGTTTTTGTTATTTGTATTATGTTATATGATATGTTTCTTTTATATGTATTTTTGATCTGTTCTGTTTGAGACAAGAATAAATGTTTAATTTGTTTCTCTGATCTATTTTGAGTTTTATTTGAAAAAGATATTTTTTTCTATATTTTTTATGTTCTATAATTATTTCCCTAGTTACAACTAGTGGTTGTAATAGGTATAATTAGGCACCTCAAGTGGCGCCCTATATTAAATTTCTTGAGGTGTTTCCGTTTATTTTCATTCTGTTTGTCCCAAGAGATTTGTATAAGTACCCCTTTATTTCTTTTTTTTGTAGTTGCCCCAATCTAACCCCCAATATCTTCAACTTATCCACGACCCAGCTCTCCAACAACTAACTGAGTGACGTATGCACTTGTTTCGATTATTTTGTTTGCCCAATCTTGTCCCCCATATTCTTACCCTGTTGTAAGCAAAATAGTCGTTACAGTATGAGCCTTGGAACAAAACAAAAACAAATAAGTAATACCTAGAAAACAAAACATTTATTTATACTGCCATAAGATACAATAATATCAGTTTTTATAAAATACAAAAATTATTAATAAAAGAAATATAGATTAACTTTGAAAAATTAACGGCAAATATCGAGCACAATTTTAATAATCAAATATTGCCCAAGTACTTTCGCTTTCAACAGCATCATCAGGGGCATTTCGTCAAATCTGGGCTATCCAGCAAGCGCAGAATGTAATAGACATGAAATTGAACATAAATTGTACATAACACTACACTAAAACAAGGACAAACAGTTTAAAATTATTTAAAATTTATTCTACGCTCTACATTCTTGTCGGCAACAGGAGAGAGAATGTTCAGAAATCATTATCTCTCCTGTTGCCGACAAGAATGTAGAGCTTAGAATAATTTTTAAATAATTTTAAACTGGTTGTCCTTGTTTTAGTGTAGTGTTATGTACAATTTATGTTCAATTTCATGTTTCTTACATTCTGCGCTTGCTGGATAGTCCAAATTTGACGAAATGCCCCTAATGAGACTGTAGAAAGCGAAAGTACTTGGGCTAGATTTGTTTATTAAAATTGTGCTTGATATTTGCCTTTAGTTTTTCAAAGTTCATTTATTCGAGCATTCAACCTTATATCAAAATATAGATTAGGTTGGTTAGAGAGATGGATGTACCTGTATTTTCTTTACTAGTACGTCTATTCGTGGCTAAGTTTTAGTAAGTGCACAACGCAAATCACTAGCAGCATGAAGTTTATTACGATACTTTGTTTTAATTGCCACAAGTGTTGGAAATGCTTTTTCGCAGAAATAGGGGCTTGAAAAAGGCAAATATAAACGAAGAGCTTCCCGTGATACACTAGGATACACTTTGAAATATTTTAACCAAAATGAAGGTTTGTCCATTATATCAAAGTTCTATTTGGCAGAGGATTCATGTTTTATTTTCAAAGCATCTTTTGAAGTGATTCAGGCAGGGAGTCTATGTTGAGATGGAATGGGTCGATTGACATTCTGAAAATACTATCGTCACAAGTATTTAGGAAGTATTTCTGGAACTCTTCAATTAGGCTATCCAAATTGTTTGATATTTGGATTTTCAAACTTGGTGCTTCATAAATGCTCTTGAAGCGTGTTTCTTCTGAGAGTGACTTTACTTTAGGAAAACTCGAATAATTGCAGGGGTTTGCTGATATTTTACGCCTCCAAAGTTGCAATTTCTCAATATACATCTTGATCGAATCACAATGAGTAACTGTATTTGAGTCTCTACCCTGCAGTTTTAGGTTAAGGCTGTTCAACGAGTCAAAGATGTCTGACAAATAAGCCAATATTACTTGGGTACAATGTTTTTTGAAGGCCACGCTTAGTTCATGTTGCTTTTGCTGTTCGAAGAAGGTGATTACTTCATCTCGAAGGTGAAATAATCTTGCCAACATGTTTCCTTTTGAGAGCCATCGTATTTCTGTATGAAATAACAGTGTTTTGTGATCACTCCCTAAAATTTCACTAAGAGTTTTAAACAGTCGAGTATTCAACGCACTGTTTTTTGTAATTCGCTACTTTAAGACAGTATTCAGTTCATTTGCAAGAGTTTTTGCTGCCAAGGTTGGCGATGTATAACACAATATATCCCAGTCACATTAGCATTTTTTTCTCTTATTAATTGTACAAATCCTGAGCAAGAACCAAGCATTGAAGTCGCGCCATTCGTTCATACACCGATCAGTTTTGCCAAGAGACTTCATGTTTGTCAAAAAGTCTGACACTGCTTTCATAACATTAATAGCTTTTGTCGTAGTCTCCAAGTTCGTAGAAAAGAGTAGCTCGTCTTTCTTTCATTCGTTTTCAATATTCCAAACATTAACAATCAACTGAGAACATTGTGCTATGTCTGTACGCTCGTTTAGTTGAATACAAAAAATGGCGATTGTTTTACTGCACCAACTACCTGGTTTTGTATGTCTTCGGCCATATCATCAATGCGACATTTCACAGTATTATCAGAAAGAGATATTTGAGATAACTTTTGCGTACTCTGCGTTTCAAGAATAATATCAGCTGCCTTTAACAAATACGGTTTAACAAGCGTCTCTCCAATAATATGGCTCTTCTTTTCTTTAGCAACCAGAAGTGATAGCTCATATGAAACTTCAAGCACTTTTTTAGATGACTGAGCTGTAGAAGCTTCACTTGAAGCAAGCCCATAAGAATTTATGATCGGATCCACAAAATTCTCTTGGTCTTGCTTTTACGTTTGTAAAACACTTTTTCCATCTGGTTCTAATCAATTTGTAGTCGGTTCTTATATTGTCCACCTGGGCTGGTCCAAGTCGATAAACGGCGCATATAATGTTTAAAAATGGTATGTGCAATGTCCGTATTGTTTTTGGTTGAAAAATCTGTAAAAGTTCTTCTCGGTTCTTTCAAATACCTATAGTGTATTTTTATGTATGAGAGAGTAATAAAACAATAAATTATGTATACAAATCCCTAAACTGTTGATACGGGTGACTCAATGAAAAACAGATATTTGTCAACAAGTTTACAGAAGTATATAGGAAAACAATTTTAAATTGAGTATGACCACCAGGTATAAAGGTTGGAGCAGAATAGAATACAATATTTGTGAGGGTTACTAATCCCTAAATAAGGTTGCCAGTGTCGGAGTGATGGAGGTTAACAGGTACTAATGAATTTGCAAGAAATGTAAGATGTTTATTTTATTGGTTATATATAACCAATAAAAGTTTAATAAGTACCTACCTATTTGCAAAATAAAATTTAATTCTTTAGATAAAATAAAACGTTTTATTTTATCTGAAATGAGTGCATTTCACGAAGTAAGGGTTTCAACAATCAAACATTTAATTCTTAAATTCCAGGAATCTACGACAGTAATTGACTAGATAATTACCTTCTAAACTTATTCCACGGAAAATGTGATAGTGGGTTTTTCCATTTTGTAGGAAGGTCCAAGTGGCGTATTCAAAATTCTTAACAGTTCACTAAAAGTAGGTACTTCAGTTGCAAAGTGAAGTTTATTGTGTATACTAGTGTTATGGAAAATTTGGAAGTGCCGTGTAAACGCCGAAAAATTGGTCCTTTAACAGTTAATGAAAAAACATTAATATTTAATTGTTTTAAATCATTTACAGACAAACGTTTATGTGAAAGTGTTGATGAGACCGTTGAGTTAGTTAGCAGTACACTTGGTGTTGGGAAATCTACGATTTACAGAGTTATTAACACCTTGACGACGGCACCTCAAAACGCTGTCATTAGTCAGAGCCGAGAGCAACTTTTCATTTATTTTAAGTGTAACTGGATTTAAATTACAAAAAAAAAATTGTATTAACTTTTAACAATGTTGTTTTTTTTACATTTAAATTACATTTGAAACGTGTACCACCGGTGGTACATGACGGCTGTAATGAATAATTATTTACTGGAGCCGACGTGTACCACCGGTGGTACACGGAAGAAGGTGTCTATAAAATAGCTTTTTGTTTCAGATTAGCCAGTAGAAATGTCGTCTAGAGGGAAAAAAATAATTGCGTTGGTCTCCGCCGACACAGAAAATAACGAAGAAAAACATGAAAATCCTCAAGACGCTACTTCTACGTCACTAGAAAATGTTGAACCTTCAGCAACATTATCCCAGAACATAGAGCCACTAGTGTATCCTTCAACATCAGCTGCTGTTTCTGTTACCTCTTCGGAAGAATCTGATCCCTTCGCAGATTCAGAAGAATCTTATGTTCCCAGTGATAGTGGCCAAGAGGAATCAGACGTCGAGCCATCTAGCCAAAACTCTGATGAAGAAGTAGATGCAGTGACTGCTCAGTCGGATAATGAAATATTTATGCAGAATCGTGGTAAAGAAAGTGACACATGGAGTGCATGTGAACACATTCCAGTGAGTTTTCAGTTCTCTGGACAGAGTGGTGTAATTGTAGACACTATAAACTTGGCGAAACCATATGACATTTTCAGACAGTTTGTAACAGATGAAGTACTTGATGTGATTGTTTCAGAGACAAATCGTTTTGCGGAGCAATATTTGAGATCCCATGTACTGCGCCCCCGTTCAATGTACCGGAAATGGAAAGAAACAAATCGTAATGAAATAAAAAAACTCATCGGCATAATTATAATTATGGGCATAAATCATTTACCCAAAATGCGCTTATACTGGAGTAGCAGTGAAATGTTTGGTAACAAACTTATTCAACAAACTATGACACGTGACCGATTCGATACACTGTTGAAATTTTTACACTTTGCGAATAATGAAAATCCTGCTGTCAGTAGTGATCGATTGGGCAAAGTAAAAAATATTGTTGATCTCATCTGTAATCAATTTAAAAAGACAGTTTCTCCTGGCGAACAAATTGTAATAGATGAGTCGATGGTGCCTTGGAGAGGCCGACTAGCCTTTCGACAGTATTTGCCTGCTAAATCCCACAAATACGGAATAAAACTTTACAAAATTTGCACAACAGAGGGCTACACTTATGACCTTAGAATATATGCAGGGAAAAATAATCCGAATCCACCCATTACATCTTATGGACACACTTATGACATCTGTATGGACTTACTGCAAGGATTACTGAATGAGGGCCGAACGTTATATATAGATAACTTCTATACTAGCGTTCAGCTTTGTAGGTCTCTTCTAGAAGCTAAAACGTACGTGTGCGGCACGTTAAGATCAAATAAACGAGGAGTTCCAAAATCAGTTACTCAAAAAAAATTACGAAAAGGAGAGATTTACGGCGAACAAAATCATAACGGCGTACGTGTCGTAAAGTGGGTAGACAAACGTGCCGTTTTAATGATAAGCACTGTTCCAAGCCACATCTGTGATCTACAGGCTACTGGAAAGCAAAATCGAAGAGGAGAGGACATTCTCAAACCTCCTGCTGTGATTGCTTACAACAAAGCTAAAAAGGGGGTAGATATATCAGATCAAATGTCTGCGTATTATACCTGTTTGAGAAAAAGCCTAAAATGGTATAAAAAAGTATTTGTGGAAGTTGTTTTGGGCACAGCTATGGTGAACGCATGGATCATTTTCAATGATTCAAACCCAAACAAAAAACTTCACATGTTGGAATTTAGAGAACTAATTGCACGTGAGTTATTGTCGGGCATTTCTGAAACTATGGAAGCAGTGGAACCCACACGAACAAAGTCTCGTAGCAGTATGACTATTCATAAGCTGGCAAAATACGAAGGAAAAGTGCGTGACAACCGCAAAAGGTGTGTCTCTTGTTACGAGAAATTGCAGGAAGCTGCTGGTAGTGCTCATGCGAGAAAAAAAACTAAACGTGTAAATACTTTCTGTCAGGATTGTCCAAACAAACCTGTATTATGTTTAGAATGCTTTAATGAAAAACATAAACGTAATTCATGTTAATTTTTTTCGCTTTTGTTTTAATTTTCATATAATTAGTTTTAAGAAATATAAGAATAATAAGTTTTTTGATTTTCAATATTTGTTGTCATATTAGTTAGTAAGCTAAAGTTTTTATTTTTGTTCAGAATTATTTTAATTTTAATATTTTTAAATTGGAAAATAAAAATAATTATTATTTTTGGTGTCCGCTCTTTATTGTCATGTTCTAATCATAATAATAACCGAGTGCGCCACCGGTGGTACACTGATGTACTTATACCTTTTATATAGCCGAGGACTGAATATTGAAAGCTTCACTTAAATCTGGTTGATTTTATATCACGTTAACTCAATATATTACCATGTACCACCGGTGGTACACGACGGCTACAAATAATATACAGCATGTACAGCATGAAATGTGGTAGTTTTCAAATGCCACGTAATGCTCCAGGGAAACCAAAATTTCAAATAGAATATCATTTTAAAGAAGGACTTCGACGGAAAGTTCATGAATTCTTCTTTAGACAAGAAATTCCAACATTGGATAAAGTTCTTGTCTCAGTTCGAGATGATAAAAATTACCCAGAAATGAGTCGAAGTACGTTATGGAAACTTTTAAAAGAAATAGGCTTCCGCTGGAAAAAGAATCAGAAAGTCTATTTTATTAGAAATAAGCGATATTGTCATATGGAGAAGACATTTTCTAAGAACCATAAAGGAAATGAGAAACCAAAAAAGAAAAATATTTTATCTTGATGAAACATGGATCAACGAGGGTCATACACCAAATAAATTTTGGCAGGATGAAACTATTACAAGTCAAAGGCACGCTTTTGTAAATAACTTATCTACTGGTTTAAACCCACCATCAGGAAAGGGACGCAGGCTGATAATAGTACACATTGGCAGTTCAGACGGTTTTGTTGAAGGTGGTTTATTAACTTTTGAATCAACTCGTACCAGTGACTACCATGAAGACATGAACGCTGATGTCTTTCAAGAATGAATACAAACAACAAATGATAGATCTTCTTCCTAAGAACTGTGTAATAGTAATGGATAATGCAAGTTATCACTCCAGACTTATTGAAGGACTGCCCACAACCAAGTGGTTAAAAAAAGACTTGCAGAATTGGCTGAGTTCAAAAAATATTACGTACCATCCTGGATCTATAAGAACGGAACGTTATTCGTTGTGTGCCCTTCATAAATAAAAATTAAAAAAATACGAAATTGATGAAATTGCCAAAAATCGTGGAAAGACAGTACTTAGATCCCCACCATATCATTGTGAATTAAACCCGATTGAACTGGTATGGGCACAGATAAAGAGTGAAGTTTCAAGAAAAAATACCACTTTTAAAATTCATGATGTTAAACAGTTGTTTTTGGAGGCCGTAAATAATGTAAAACCTGAAAACTGGGAAAAGGCAGTAAATCACACTATTAAAGAAGAGGAAAAAATGTGAAAGCTGGACAATATTACTGATAAAATGATCGAGCCAGTTATTATAAATCTTGGTTCTGAAAGTTCATCTTCTGAATCTGATTTGGATTTGTAACAAGTAGCTGTAAGTTTTATATTAATATTTTTATTCATCTATTTAACATACCTTAGACGGTTTGTCTAGATAAAAAAATGTGAATTTTTTAAAACCCTTTTTAATGTAGGCCAGTCAGTTCTAATATAGTGTGTGATAAAAGAGGTCACTTTTGTTTACATACACATAACACTTTATAACACTGAAATAATTCATTTATTTATTACAATTATTCGAAGTAATTTTTCAATTAATCTTGAGCACGCCCATGGAGTGGTCGGAGGTAAGAGTTAAAATTATGCTAATTACTCTCTCGTTCATAAAAATAAACTATAACCCACGTTTTCCTACATTTTGGATGTTATCGTTTCTTGTCTTTTCAACCTTGAGTTAAAAACATCCATGATTATGAGTTGGTTCTTTAGATTGAATATTTCTTATTGCGTCTTTTATAAGCGAGTATACGTCTTCCATATTGTGTGAATTAAATCAACCCCTATTATTATTCTTTAATTATATCTCTTAATTGATTATCTCCAGCTTGTTTTTCTTCTAAATCAGCTAAACTTCCTACATGTCGTAAAAATTAACGAGTCAGAATAGGAAAAATGACTAATGTCAGATTTACTTAATTGTAAATTTGATGTAAATTTACAATTAAAAACAGTAAGTAAAAGAACATTTGATGGATATAAGAAAATTTTTTTTATCAAATTAATAAATATCATGTCGACCATTAACTTATACTAGGAACCAGGAGTATAATTAATAATTATACTAAGCTAAAAAATATTTTACCATATGAGTGGTATGTGACAGTGCCTTAATGTATAATATTTAAAGTTTTGCAGATAGCTACCCTAATGTAATTGACTCCTAATACGACAATCGTCATAGTTTGACGGTGAAACTAGTCGCATACAATGAGATTAAACCATTTGTGGAATTGTGACGTGGTGGTCTACAGTAGATTGCGTTTACAGTACGGTTGTAGGCCGCAAATTGGATTGACCAAAGCTGATTATTGGTTTATAAGGGAATCCGCGCTTATACATACCGAGCATAACTTAATTGAAATATCTCGAACTGTTCTCGTTAGATTGTAGTAAACCACAGCACAATATTTAATAAAATATATAAGAATTCTATTACTAAATAAGGCATGATGTTCTTGTGGTATCTTCTTAGTAAGAAGTCGACAATCATTACGGTGTACGTTTTTCATGTCATGAACTTTTTTCATGTTTTTCATGTCTGTACGTTTTCATATT
Source organism: Diabrotica balteata (assembly GCA_918026665.1). Taxonomy (NCBI): domain Eukaryota; kingdom Metazoa; phylum Arthropoda; class Insecta; order Coleoptera; family Chrysomelidae; genus Diabrotica; species Diabrotica balteata. The sequence continues at coordinate 42,546,746 of OU898278.1, forward strand.
CGTAATCTTATCCTATGAAATTCTTTAAAGAGGTCAGAGAACAGATTTAGGGTTTTTTTCCACATATTTAGTGTGTTCACCCATGTATACCTGGTAACTGCACTGATAATACACTTGTAGTCCGAAAACGTTGTATCCCGAAAGGGTCTTTTTGGAATATATATGAAGAATTTTTTTAATATATATTTCTTTAATAATAAGTATATAATTTGAATCAAACGTAATTTTAGAAATAAATTTATTTTATTAACAAATACTCCCAACAACTTATTTTTTTTTCGTTATATATACTCGTACTTATAATCCTTTTCTTCGTTAATTTCTTTTTAAAATGAAAGGCTTATTATTATCAGTATTTTTGACGTACATTTTTAGAATATTCTTATTGGAGGATAGTCTATTCTCTCCTGGCAGATAAATATGTCTTCTTCTTCCTTCCTGTTTTACTTCGGTTTTTAACCTCAACTGATTATCACCTTAATGGTGGTTCGACCACCTTTTCCTTGGGCGTCCTATTGCCCTTCCGATTGGCGATCTGTCTTTTTCTATTTTTACATAAGAAACTATCGACTTAGTTTCCTCTTTAAAAGAAACTACATATTATATAGTAGCACTGTATCTTCGAATTGTTTAATTAATCCTTCTAGGTCATCTTCCTTCAGCTTCATCATTATTATTATTGCATTATTGACGTAACATATTATGTGTATTCCTTTTCTCCCGTTCCTTAATCCTTTTTTTGTTGTTGTCTTGGTTATTATTAACTTGGAATCTAAAGCTGTGAGGCATGGGATACTTTTACTTAAACTGGAAGGCAAGCCTCATAAACTCAATATATATATATATATATATATATATATATATATATATATATATATATATATATATATATTATTGTGATATTTAAAGTCTTGGTGCGCCAAGCAATTAATTAGCTAATTAATTAATTAATTAATTAAAATTATTTAAATGATATGATTATGACTCTATCACACTTTTTAATTCTCTTATCTCAGGGTTATATTCGTGCTTCAATATCTATGCTTCACATGTGAAAGGTAAGGTCCAAAGAATACCGGAATAATAAAAAACACATATGATATAACACTATATATTGAAATAAAAATAATGAAATAACATTCACACTCAAATGTTTTCAATAAACAATATCTCATATAATGATTCTTAAAATTTTGTTCTATGTACGTGAACCTTCAAAATTAATGGTACAAACAATATTAGTTAAAAACTCAAAATCCCAATTATTATTCTAAATCTCCTAATCAAAATATTTATATCTTTTCTAAAGTAAGTGTAAAAATTGTGTTATCAATTAGAGCAAAAACTGCAGAAAAACAAAACTATCTCTCTCTGATGATGAGTGGTCCAAATCCTTGTTCCTTGCCGCTCCCTAGGTAATCAGCAATCTTACAACAAATTTATCGCAAATTTATCGCAGCAAGTTTATCGTCCTTAATGATCTCCTTCAAATGCACGAATCGTTCAAATTATGCTAGCTTCTTCTTCTCTCAATAAACTGAATCTCTCGTTGGCCTGAGTGAAAAATGACTCTTGGAATATCTTTTCTCTACGATAAACTGAATCTCTCGTTGGCCTGAACAGTGACTCTTGGAATATAAGTAGAAAATATAACTTACAATCTTTTACTGGATCAGCTTCTGTCAGATACACTAACTACACCAAACTTTCACTGCTACTGCTTCCTACCTCTGGGAAACTACCCGAGAACAACGGCCGTTCGCCTTGCACCCTTGGAAACCAACTGACTATCTTTTTTTCTTTCAAAACTAACTAACGTCTCATTCTCAACCCAAACCTCCCACTTTTTTCAATCTCATCCAATCAAAACGCGTCACACATCTCCCATTTCTTCATTTCGATAACACAACAAATTTTTACCTACAATTATAAAATTTCCTAAAGCTTATTTACAAAATTTCTTTTCCTACCAATTCTTAAGAACTAACAAAAACATATCTTTCTAAAATCTATTCTATTGTCCTAATTACTGCACAACATTTATTTGGAAAAAACCGCTTCCATCGTTTAGAATTTCACTTAAGCTTATGCGGGTCACTCAAATATATTTTAAAAAAGAAAATAATTTATGCATATCTTACGTTTTGTTAAATACAGGTAATCCAAAATTAAAAGACTTTCATTCTTCGAAATGTTTGTTGTTCATTATCCTACTTATCTGAATTATTTTAATTTTTTTTTTGAAACTTTGAAATATTTTAAGCAAACCAATATTTTTCTTGATTTTACATATCATAACAATATATATATATATATATATATATATATATATATATATATATATATATATATATATTATATTATATTATATATGTATATATATACAGAATTTGATCAATTCAATGCCAAATCGAATGAGGAGTGTAATTTACAATAGAGGTGATAATACATAGTATTAATAATCACGACTTAATTGTAATTTTGTAAAAAAAACAGAAAAAATGTAAAATTTTTTTTTTTAATTTTTCAATAAAATCATTATTTTAGAAGCTATTTTTTGACATTTGTTATTTAAAAATAATTTTATACCGCTTTAGAACATATTCTTAAACATTACACAAACATCTAATGATCTTTATTTTTAGGGTTTGGAGTGACACCATCGATCACCGCCCCTGGTGTCATTCATGTTAGCTACGCCACTGAACTAGCCGTATCCTAAATTTAATTGTCACTATTTTATTTCATTACGACTTTGCTCCAAAATGAATTGTTTTAAAGTTATAAGCAAGGAAAGTAGAAAAAAATCGATATTTTTGATAATTTTTAAATATTTTTATTTATTTTATTAATGTTCTCGGTCTATTTAAGAGTAAGTTTAAGTTAATTACCATTACTGAAGTACCTATTTCTGCAAAAATCATAATGCCACCTCCTCTCAAATCCAAATTTAGTCGGTTTTCCACAGATAGAGCCCTAGTATATCATTAGTTATACGTTTGGTCTGTTCACTAATTCTTTTTCATCGTTTATCGGTTCTCCATATCCCCACGTTTTCCAATGTTAAAGAAATTATTCTTAAAGAAAATTGAAAATATTAATTAAGTGTTGCAATCCTACCATTTAAACTTTTTTGTAGGTATTTCATATTTTGTCATCTTTCCACATTGTATTTAATTTTTTTATTATTTGCCTTTATTGTATCCTGCTTAACAGTAAAGAATGATTATATGTCACTCCAAATCCCTACGGCGCGGCCCTGGTTTACGACTATTGATTTTTTCCATAACTTTATTTTTACATCGGGGTGTCTTTTTACGAAGAGGAACTTTGTCTGCCTGCCCCTCATAATCAAATACAAATTAAAAGGGTTCTACTGTCTCTTTTTACAAAGAGGCGTTTGCTTAACGGGGATTGACGGGATTAAGTTACGACTACCGTCTGTCTGCTGCCGTTGGACGGGCTTGCGTTGGTCGCAGGATTTCTAGAGGTTTATTTTCGGCACAGTGTTTGGGTTTCCGACATGTCGGAATTTATTATCGGGACAGGAAAAATGTTAGGGCGACAGACGATTGCAATCTGGCCAATGTTTTGACGATAGGGTTAATATGTAAACACTCAGCAAGTCAATTGAAAAAGAAAACAGTTTCGTCTAATAAAAAGTGTACGTTAAGTACTTGAATACATTGGATATGATATACCCTTTATATTTTATTAGTTTCTTTGTACAAGCTTTTATTCTTTTATATTATTCTATTCGCCAATATACAGGGTGACATTCATCCCTAAAATCATAAATAGAAGGAGGAATCAAGTGACATACAATTTTAAAGGTTATTTATCTTTTAAACGGCAGCTCGTAATTGTTTCATGGTCAGTTCTCGAAAAATTAATTTTTAATATGTTGAATCCAAAAAAGTTAAATTATAAAAATTTCAATAACTGACCAAAAATGCTACTCAGAATAGCATGTAGCTTTAACAAATAAATAGTTTAATGCTTTATTTGTACCTCTAAACGTTAACCTTTATTATCAAAATGACGTACACTGTTCAATAAAGAGTTAAAATTGTTTGTTTATCTTTCCTTTCGAAGTAATGATAGTGTTAGAGCTGCTGTAAATGCATTTATTGAACTACATGGCGATAGCCACGTGGCCCATAATTATGTCGGCGAACTAGTGAGAAAATTAAATAAAGGGGTAATTGAAAATTCTGTAAAAAATGAAGCAGTCAAAGTAGTTGTTTTGACCACATTGCAATGGAACGTACCTTGAATATCAGAAAATGTACTATGCTTCTTTTCATTTCTTATATTACATCTGTATTATTAGGTTATTTTATCAATCTTTTGGTGTCAGTTGTTTCTTCCATGTTTGTTTGGTAATTTTACTTATCCAGTATTTTCCTTCCTTTAATATTCCACGAGATAAACTTATACCTACTAATTCTAGATTTCCAGCAAGCTTTCACCAACTCTTACTCGAAATGCAAAACATGATTCATCATCATCATCCAGCCTTCATTATCACTTCCATTGCTGGACATAGGCCTCCCTTAAACTCCTCCATTCTTTACAATGTTGTGCTATTTGTTGCCAATTTTTGGTGATACGCCTGATGTCGTCAGCCCAACGTGTAGGTGGTCTTCCTGTATTACTTTTGTTTGCTCTTGGCCTTCAATTTATAATTTTACTCGTCCATCATGAGTTGTGCATTCTCGCTACATGACCTGTCCAGTTCCATTTCAATTCAGCTATGCATTCCACAACATCAGCAATACTCTTCCTTCTTCGCAGATCTTCGTTTCTTATTCGGTACTGCAACGTCACTTTCAGCATAGACCATTTTACTCGTCTCTGTGCCACTCTCAGTTTCGAAGCCGTAGTCTTGGTTAGAGTCATAGTTTCCGCCCCATAGGTCATCACCGGTAATACGCATTGGTAAAAAACTTTTCTTTTGAGGCTACTTGGTATGTTGGCCCTAAATGTGTCTCGCAGTTTTCCAACCGCTTCTCACGCTCAAGTAATTCGTCTTTGGATTTCGCATGTTTGGTTATCGCTGCTTATTCTTATTTCATTATCCAAATACGTATATTTCTCCACCAGTTCCACTGGTGAAGAAACTTCTATTTCTATTTCTTCAGTAACTATTTGTCTTGAATAGTTAATGGTTATTGGCGACCATATTTCTTATAAACTTATTTTTGGTCAAGTTCATTCTGAGGCTCACCTGCGAATATGCAAAGTCCTTCATTTAACATATCTGTGGATTCTCCTAAATTATCCCTATTAAGGACAATGTCATCTACGAAACGGAGATGGTTAAGCTTCTGTATCTGTATCTGTAGAGTAGGGAGGGCGAGTTAAGTTTCACAGCACTTAGGCCACAATTGACCCATTGTGCATCCTCCCAGGGAGCTGTCACCCTTAGCTCATTGTCCATCCTGCCATTTCTAGTTCAGTCTTCTTCTTCTTAGGGTGCCTGTCCATTCCGAACGTTGGCGATCATTCTGGCTATGATAATTTTGTTGGTTGCTATACGAAATAGCTGTGTTGAGGTCTTTCTATACCATGCTCTCAGGTTAGCAAGCCAGGATATTCTTTTTCGTCCTGGGGCTCTTTTTCCTTCAATTTTACCCTACAAAATGCATCGGAGTAGCTCGTATCTGCCTTGATTTCTCATAATATTTCCCAAGTACTCCAGCTTAAGGCTCTTCACAATGTTTACCAAATCCGCGGTTGTGTTCATCCTCCGCAGTACTTCTTCATTGGTGACTTTGTCTGTCCATGGTGGACAAGTCACCAGGAGACATCTCTCTTATGTGGGCAGGTGTGGACCGAACTCGTCGAACGCGTACTCTCGTATTAATGATAACTCTGGGCATTCACATAGGACATGCTCTACAGTTTCGTCTTCTCGTTCACACTTCCTACATAGAGGTGTGTCTGCTAGCCCCACTGTGTGGAGGTGTTTGCTTAGTTGACAATGACTAGTTAAAAAACCAACTGCCAAACGTAAATTTTTCCTGGTCATTCCCAAGTACTTCTTTGATGTTGACTCTTCAAGGTTACTTAGTGTTACCCTGGCAAGTTTACATCCTTTCTCTTCTTCCCATATTTTTACGGTTTGTGTATGGGAGTGACATTTGACAATTTCCGCGATTGTTGTAGTTGACCAACCAAAAAGATCCCCAGGTCCAAAGAGTCTTAGGCCTGCCGCCTTCCTAGATAATTGGTCATCAATGCGGTTGCCTTTATTCCTATTGTGTCCTTTAACCCACTTCAGGATGGTTAAGCTTTTCGCCGTCTATTGTTACTCCTCTGTGGTCCTAATTGACCATCTTAAAGGCATACTCTAATGCCATTATGAATGATTTCGGTGACAATGTATCCCTTGTCTTAGCCTACATTTTATTTTTATTGGTCGGGTTTTATCGTGTATCTTAACAGTCATAGTGGCATTTTTGTAAATATTGTAAATAAGTTCACTACAGCTATGGTCAATCCTGCTGCCATTCATTGCTTCTATAAGGCTGTATATTTCGATCGTGTCGAACCTTAATGAAAATCTATGAAAGTGAGGACAATAGGTTTGTTGTATTCTATAGATTTTTCAATAAGTGTCTTTACTGTATGGAGGTGACCATTGGTACCATAATTTGAACGTAATCCTGCCTGCTCTCTCGGTGGGTAGAAATCTAATTTTTTCTCCAATCTTGATGTCACTAACCTAGTGAAGAGCTTGTATATGTGGTTCAACAGACTAATAGGCCTATAATTTTCTAGGTCCGTTCTATCTCCTTGCAAAAGAATAGTTACAACATTGTTCCATTCTTTGGGATCTTTCTTTGCTGCAAACATAGATTAAACAGTTTCCTTAATTTATTTAATAGCATATGTCCTCCATTTATGATATCTTCTATTACAATTTCTTCCTCACCTGGGGCTTTGTTATTTTTCATTTTCTTTAATGCTTGTCGAATCTCATCTACCTTTAGGTATCTCTGGCATTAGTTCGGAACCTTGATTCGTGATCTTCTTTGAAATGGCTGTTTGTATTCCTGTGTGATCTTCTCGTCTACTTCCATATAATTCTTCGTAAATCTCTTTGACGACCTGTATTAACTCTATTTACGTGATATTATTTCATTTTGCTTGTTTCTTAATTTATGAATTTCGTATTTCCCATTCGTTAGCTTTCTACGTAGAACTTTTAGGCTGTTATTTTCCTTTATAGTGTGTTTAATATTATCGGTTTTAAATTTCCTTAAATCTCTCCTGATTGCCTTCGAAGCAATTTTATTTATTTCTCTTCTTTTTTGTCTTCTTTGATCAAGCAGCGTTTCAGTATATGGACTTATTTTACTATCTGATTTTCTTTTGGACAGTGCACTCGGTGACTTTCTTGTAAGGCATTTATGATGCAATTATTTAAGTCGTTAAGATCGTTATTGGAGGTTTCATGCAGTAGTAGCTTATTATTGGTATGTGCCTGATATTGGTTGATTTCTAATGAGGGTGTCCAGATACCATGAGATTTATTTTTGATCATCACGTTTCTTTCTCTTTTTATGTTGATTTGGACTTTCGCTCGTATCATTCTGTGGTCACTGCTTGTGGTGAACTTGTCGAGTACTGTTACATCTTTAATTATTTGTTTTTTTTGTCACTTATGATGTAGTCGATTTTGTTCCTTGTTCTACCGTTTGTGCTTTTCCAGGTCCATCTTCTGTGTATCTTTTTGTGAAAGGCTGTTCATGTTGAATAAGTTATTCTGGAATAGAAATCCTAGTAGCGTTTCTTCCTGGGGAATCGAATTTTCCCAAGGGATGTTTCTAGCTCTGCTTCTTTTACACCTATTTTTGCGTTGAAATCGCCACATAAAATTGTACGAAAGGCATTAAGCGTTATTAAGTCATCAAAACATGAAATACTAGTAAAACTGATTAGATTCGTGAAATGACAATGGGCATGGACAACTCTGTAGCAGAAGCTACAACAAACGAGGGAAATACAATAACTATCAATATATAGTGGTGTTTCAATATAATGTCTCTAGGGTAATTAGATAGAAAGTAATTGCGGTTTGCTTAGTAAAAAATGTTTACTTTACTTTAGTAGTGGATCTCTTGTAAAGGGAATGAAGCTATGTGGTTTATAACGAGATCTCTACTTTAATCGGAAATGCGGTTTTGATCGATTATCATGGGACCCACGACCATCATTCAGGGTTTCATGAACTTAATTTTTGATACCAACATCTGAACTGTATGACGGGTTATTTGAAAGATGTGACTTAAGCTGCAGACTTACTTTATGGAAACTTAAACTGCAGACTTGTAACAATCGTTTTTTTTTACTGCGTACTTTGAACATTATTATTTTAATTGAATTTTAAAAAACCTTAGAAATATTAGGTTTATCACCAAAAAGGATGTATAAAATTATATGATTATAAACAAACTATATTGTCAATACCAATCCAACTATTTAGAGCGTTGACTAAACTACCAACAAACCGTATACATACTTGATTCCAGGGCCTATCTTACACTTTATGATTTTTTTTTATTGTTTTTCATGCATGCAGGTCCTATGTGGCAAAGATCTAACATTAGCTCTTAAAGTACGCCTAACAAAATGTTACGTATACAGTGTACTATATTATGGAGTGGAATCATGGACGTTAAATCTAGATACCATGAGACGACTTAACGCCTTTGAAATGTGGACCTATAGAAGAATTATGAGGGTTTCCTGGGTAGATAGAGTTACAAACAATGAAATACTGAGAAGAATAGGCAAAGAGAAGGAAATTGAACTTACAATTAAAGAAAGAAAGCTACAGTATCTCGGACATGTGATGCGGGGCGATAAGTATGGCATCCTGCGACTCATAATGCAAGGAAAAATAGATGGCAGAAGAAGCATCGGAAGAAGACGAATTTCATGGCTGAAGAACCTGAGAGAATGGTTTGGATGCAGCTCAAACAACTATTTAGAGCTACTGCCTCAAAAATTAAGATAGCTATGATGATTGCCAACCTCCGTAGCGGAGATGGCACCTGAAGAAGAAGAATGCATGCAGGGCGGTATTTAAGTTCTCGCACTCTGGATCGTACTTTAGAAGTGGAAAGATACTAGCACACCGTATGGAAGGTTTTAAAATAACAAATATTGCATAATTACAAATTTGGCAGTACTTAAGTAATTTGTTAATAAAAATGGAAGTATTATTGGCAGTTATGAATATTTAAAATACTTCAGTGTCTTCAGATTATTCAAATTATTGACAATTTTGCCATTTTATAGTATACTTAACAACCAGTTTTTAAAAATCCATCGATCATTGATTAAATCCGTCATTAGAGATATTTCCCTAGAAACTCATAAATTTTAATAGCCATATTTACGATCCACCGCATTCCAGCAGATAACAAAAATTGCAAGTACACATCTTACGGACGTCAAACGAATTAACCTAATAACCTACGGTAAATAACGCGTGTGAATACTTTGACCCTTGATATTGAAAAGCCATGAACCTTTCAATTACACGTTAATTCTTCTAGGAATCGCAGAGATTGATTCCATCAACTTTATTGAAATATGAACTGTTAGTGCCCTAAAGCTAGCTTTATGAATTTCATGCTCAGTGTGGTATTGATAAAGTACTTCCTCTTTTGGTTTGAAAGCGAAGGTATGCAATAAAAACGAGTGCAGACGATTTATTGTTATTGGCACCCATTTGTCCATGTCTCTTTAGTAATAAATTAAAATACAGATTGATAAATGTGCTTATATAACTTTCCGCAGTGATTTTCCGTTACGTGTAACCACGGTCCAAAAAAATTGGAAAGAATTGGTGAAATTTCAAATCTAATACTATATTAACCTTCGTCTTCCCGGGTGGGGTACAGCCATCGAGCAAAAAGATAAAAGAGGGAATCTAATCGTTATGAAAAGGAGACCAAAAAAGTGGCCTCTGATGGCGGGTATATCCGGAAATGCAAAGGCGCTAAATTTAAATTTTCCAACACTTGTTAACAATAGCTGTAAAATATTTTCAGACAAGAAAGTTTTAATTAAATATTAACGATAATAGTCTAAAAAGTGACACAATTGGTAAAAAACTTCAATATAAATAAAATTTCATGTGACAGTTGGGACAAACAATAACATAACCAACTAAATTTGACTTCTTAAACAAGGAAAGAGACTGTCTATCCTTGTTTTAAAGTGGCCTCTCAAGATAGCACTTCCTGTCTAACAATATTTTGTCCCCACTACCTTTACATTCCCTCTTTTATCTTTTTGCTCGATGGGTACAGCTGTACCCCAGATACACATTTTTTGTAATATTTTTGAAATTAGTGCCTGCTTCGTTTAACTAATTTTATCTTGTGTCCATTAGGGTTATTGCAAATAATATCCTATTCATAAAATCAGTAACGATGTTTCAAATTAAAAACAATTAAATTATGATCGGCTTGGGGTACATTCGTACCCCGCGTGGGAATCTGTGTCATCTGTATTATTGGTGGCTTTACAAATTACTACGCGTATGTCGCAACTCGAACAGAACATCGAACGAAATGCGATGGTTCCACGTATTTAGTTTCCCTGGCCGAAAAAACTATCAAAAAAAGGACTAAGCCTATGTGGTACTCTGCGTAAAAATAAAGCATGTATTCCCAACGAGTTGCTACCCAAATCGATCAAGCCTGTTCATTCTAGTATGTTTGCTTTTTCGAAAGACCATACTATGGTTTCTTATGTTACCAGGAAAGGCAAGTCGGTTATTTTATTATCCACTGAACATCATGATGATGCTGTTGCTGATGAAACATTAAATAACAAGCCAGATATTATACTGCACTATAATCATACAAAAGGTGCAGTAGATACCACAGATAAGATGGTAAAGCAATACTCTGCTCGTAGGATATGCAACCGATGGCCAATGGCAGTGTTTGGCCAAATATTGGATATTTCTGGCCTGAACGCTTACATCTTATGGTGTATCAAGTACCCGGATTCATCTAGAGAAAAGATGATAGACGTAATTTTTTACTAAATCTAGGAGAAGCTTTAGTAAAAGAAAATATTACCAGGCGATATAATGAGGGAGTACGATTGAGTAAGACGTTGAAGCAGTACATGCAAGATGTCGTTCCAGAGTTGGCGCTGGTTAAGATGCAAATGGAAGCAGCCTGTCAACGATCTTCAAGTGGACGTTGCTACTTATGTCGTCGAAATAAAGATCGTAAATCAAGGCAATTTTGTAAGCAGTGTAAAAATTTTGTATGTGCAGAACACCATATCAAGGAAGTAATTTGCACCCGATGCCAAGAAACTTCAGACTAGTTTTCGGTCCTAAGATTTATTTTTTATTCCTACAGTTAATTTAATTAAATGATGAAAATTATTTTTTTGTTCGATATACCCTTTGATGTAATAAAAATGTGTTAATTTAAGATTTTATTTCATTTTCTTATAATAAAAATTAAATATACGCATTTTTTTCTTCTGGGGTACAAATGGAACCCACATGGGACTCCACGTAATTTACCGACGTGGGAAGACGAAGGTTAAGTGATGGATTCGACCGTTACTTGATGGAAATTCATTTTATATAACAACAAAACACTGAAAAATTTGTTTAAAAAACTTCCAAAAAATTTATTGTAATATCTTATCACTACAGTTATTTCGGCAGAGTGCCTTTCTCAAGTGATCTAGTTTTGGTATGTGTTATATAGAGTTTTAGAGGGGAGAACTGTTTGTCTCAAGTTGGCCATTCAGAATTGTGTCTGTATGTTTTAATTTGTTAATTTCCATAGATTCTAATATAGATAGCTTAAGACCTTTATTTTGGATATGAAGAATTTAAAATTCCTCATTTAAAGAATGATTATTATGATCTAGAAGGTGAATTTCGAATGTAGAATCTGTTTTTCCATTATTGAAAGCTCTTTTATGTTCTGCTATACGTTTGTTAAAAGTTCTACCAGTCTGACCGATGTAAGTTTTTGGGCAATCGCCACATTTAAGCATTGTGTAAGTGCTTTTTATTTTGGCTCTTGTTGTTTTTACTATATTTGCCTAAGTTGTTGTTTGCAAACTACTTAATTCGGCTTCATACATATTTCTTTTAATATACCACGTAAGTACGTCTGTCACATGGCTAACCACTTATTTGAACCATTCAACTTAATTTCATTACATATTTTTTTACCGGTTCTATTCAATGAGAATATAATTCGGGTTAACATCAACCAACATTCGTCAAAACCCAGTATTCTGTCGCAATAAAAGCAGAATTTGTACAATCACTTAATGATAAAATTACAATAATATGATACGGGACAGAAGATAAAGAACCTCAGGTTCAAAACGACAAATTCCTATATAGATGTCAAGCCCAAGAAACCATACAACATCTTACGGGGCTGCCATACATTTGCTGCAACTGAATATAAAGAACGGCATGACTTAGTAGGGAAGATCATTCATCAAGAGAAAGCTTTTAAATTGGAACTTCTTCTTCTTCTTCTTCTTTAGGTGCCGTGTCCGTATTCAGACGTTGGCCGTCATCATGTTTACAATTTCCTGAAACCTTTCTCTGTCGGCTGCTGCGCGAAATAATTCTTCTACTGTGGAACCACACCATTGTCTAATATTACGCAGCCATGAAAGTTTCTTTCGACCAATCCATCTCTTTCCTTCCACTTTTCCTTGTATTATAAGGCGAAGTAGATGGTATTTAGGTCCTCTAATTATATGGCCGAGTATTCTGTTTTTCTCCTCTTTATGGTGTTTATGAGCAGACGTTCTGAATTGATCATTTGAAGAACATCTTCATTGGAAATGTGCGAAATCCACCATATCTTTAGGATTCGTCTATAGCACCTACAATTCGAATGCTTCTAACTTGTTTAGCATTGTGGTTTTTAACGTCCATGTATCACAACCATACAATAGGATGGACCATACATAACATTTCAGGATCTTTGGAACTACTCCAAACAAACCATCTCCCATATTACCAATACGTTCATGAGAGTATGCTTGAGAATGACAATTATAAGCTATACTGGGGTCGCACCCTGCTCACAGACCAAACATTAGCACATAATAGACCAGATCTCGTACTAGTTAATAAATTAACGAGAAAAACAACACTAATTGATGTCGCGATACCTACCAACAATAATCTGCGTGTTAAATATAAAGAAAAGCTCGCCAAGTACAGAGATCTGGAAATACAAATAAGGAGACAATGGAGAATGAAAAGCACCCAGGCGTACGTAGTTTGATGTTTTCCTAAAAAACATCAAAAAGCTGGGTCTAAATGAACATCTCTGTAAAATCATGCAGAAAGTGCAGAAAAATGCGTACGAAAATTTTTGATAGGTACACCGACGTATCAACTCACCTAGGGTGAGGTATAAATCGGATAGAGTCCCACTAAAGCTCAATCCTTTTGAAACCGTAGGTATCTGGGATGAGTGAATTTTCTCCCTAGAGGGAGTGTGAGCCATATGGCTAAATGTGAAACGGGATAATTATTAATATTAATAAGTACTTAATAGCAGAATTATCCGTAAAAACAATAATACTGCAGTGGTCCCTAATAGAGAACATTGTTGACATAGTGTCAATGTCAACGAGGAAAGACTAATTGAAATATGTAAAAACAGTGAACTTATCATAGCTAACAATTTTTATAGACACTGGCAAATCTGTATTTTGCATACTGCTGCTCTGAAATGATTTGTGGTTGACGTGTTAAAAAAAGTACATACGTAGGTTTTCCAGTCAGTAAATCCTTCGCCTTCTACTTTCCCTGTAGAATTAATTGCAGCAACCCATATCTTTCGCTGTTCCTTATGATGTGACCGAGGTATTCTGGTTTTCTTGTGGTTAACAGCTATTTTTCTTTTTGTATTCCTAATTAGTAACGTGGTCAGTACAAGATATCTTTAGGATTTGAAGATAAAGCCACATTTCAAAAGCCTCAATTTTCTTGCAGGTTGCAAGATTGATTCAATCAACCTGATTTTTATGGGTACTGATAAATCATGGCATTTGAATAGCTTAGCGATTTTTTGAAATGCAGATCTTGCTTTCTCTATCCTATATTTGATTTTAAGGAATGGTCCCAATTTTCATTGACCTTTGTACCAAGGTAGATACATGTTTTTACTCTTTCTATTGTCATCGAATGCCACCATGTCATCCCATACACCTATGTCGTCACACATACATAGGTATAACACACGCGAAATCTAAAATCTATTATTGGTTTCAAAAATCTAACAGGAGTATGTCCATATATATCTTCTTCTTGTTCTTGATGTGCCTATCCGTTACGAATATTGACGATCATCATGGCAATCTTTATCTTATCTGCAGCAGCGCGGAAAAGCTGCACGATGTTGTATTGAACCAGATTCTGAGGTTCTTTAACCAAGATGTTCTTCTTCTTCCTGGACCTCGCTTTCCAAATATTTTTCTTTGCAGGATGGCTTGAAGGAGAGCATATCTGATTCATTTCGCATAATATGTCCGAAGAATTGTAACTTTGGAGATTTAATGGTGGTCAGTACCTCTCGGTTCTTATTCATTCTTCTAAGGACCTCCTCATTTGTGACTCGGTCAGTCCACGGATTTTAAGTATTCTCCGATATAGCCACATCTCAAATGCTTCCAGTTTTTTGCACATATCTTCGTTCAAGGTCCACGATTCAACACCATAAAAAGGATAGAGAAGACGTAGCATCGCAGCATTCTTACTTTTGTATCAAGAGAGAGATTGTGACTCTTGAAGAAGGCCCCCATCCGATTGAAGGTGGATCTAGCTTTTGCGATGCGTGCTCTAATCTCCTGGTTGTTGGTCCATTCTTCATTTATTATGGTGCCGAGGTAGTTGTAGTGCGTCACTCTTTCTACAGGAGATTGGTTGACGTAGAGTTGACCTTCTGTTATCCTTTTCTTGCTAATTATCATAAGCTTTGTCTTCTTAACGTTTATATTGAGTCCATATTGTTGACTGTAATACGTGATTTTGTTCATAAGAACTTGTAGGTCTTCTAAGTTGTCCGCAAATACTATGGTGTCATCTGCATATCTGATGTTGTTTAGCCGGTAACCATTTAGTAGAATACCTTTTTCAGTTTCGTGCAAAGCTTCGATAAATATTCTTTCAGAGTACAGATTGAAGATTAGAGGAGACAAAATACAGCCTTGCCTCACTCCACGCATGATTTTCACATAGTCAGTGTGTTCACCTTCAACTCTGAGATTTGCTGTCTGATTCCAGTAAAGATTTCTAATTATTTTCAGATCTTGGTTGTTAATTCCTGCTTCTTTTAGTATTTGCATCATCTTGGCGTGCTGTACTCGATCAAACGCTTTCTCGTAATCAACCAGACATGCGTATACGTCGCAGTTGACGTCTCTGCATCTCTGGAATAAGACTTGTACTGAGAACAAAGCCTCGCTAGTACCAACAGCATTTGTGAACCCGAACTGGTTGGGGAAATTTGACTTTCACAGAGCTTGTAGATTCTCTTATGAATTATCTTTTGGAACAATTTTAGGAGATAACTCATGAGGCTTCTAGTACGGTAATCTTGCATTTTTTGGCTCCTGTTTTTTTGGAAGTGCAATAAACTCAGATTTCAGCCATTCTGTTGGTATTTCTACAGAGTTGTATATGTTGTTGAATATCTTTGCGATTATTGCTATTGATTCATTGTCCATTAGTGTCGTACCACCAAAAAACTACCCGTTTTAAGAGGTTTGCGTATGTTGGATTTGGTTTTTATTTGTATACATACAGAATTAGTTACAGTTATTTAAAATTAGTATTTATTGACATACTTGCAATAACAACAACAACAACTTCCATAGCATACTTCATAGGCGATTATTTTTCTTCTTTTTCGTGGCCCAATACCACTAAGCCTTTCATCCACCAAATTGTTTCAGGTAAAGGTAATATCTGACATACTCCCACCTGAGGAATATTCTGATAAAATAAAATATTGCTCACAAAATCTAAAAGACAAATGCTACAAAACCATTATACAAAAAATTAAAAATGGCTAATAGGTACAGTTTTTTACAATCACTACTCTAAATAACGTTTAGGCAATTTAGAAGCCCGTCCCGTACGTGTGATTTTCACTTCAGAAACCTTTGCACTATTTGTCGGAATACTGACTTTAAACACTCCCGCACCCTCACAATATTCGTCTTCGGAACTGAAGTCTCTGGCAGCCAACTCAGGAACATGTGGGGTACCATTTAATTCACCGTTATCCTTCATTGACGTCTTCACATCATTCCGAAGCTCGAACTCAGGAACAGTACAACACTCTAGTGGGTAAAGACGCTGGACAGGTCTCAATAAATATCCCTTAGCTGTCTTAACTTTGCACAGTCGAACACTTCCATCTTTACCAGGAAAAAGTTCAACAACTCGTCCCATAGGCCAATCTAAACGTTTTACTGCCATCGTTGCCGACAAGCACAATTTCATTAAGTGCGATCTGGCGGTGAGTTTTATTCGCGTAAACTAGTTTTAACTGTCCAAGATATTCCAAACGGAATCGCTTACGAAGTTCCTCTCGCAAAGTCTGAACCCGACGCACTTTCCGACACAATGAAGCATTGTCTATAGCATCACAATCTGGTAGCCCCCAGTCCACCTGATCCCGCAAAAACATCGCTGGTGTCAAGGCAACTAACTCTTGAGGATCCTCCGATAGATACGTTAATGGTCGCGAATTAATTATTGCTTCATACTCACATAACAACGTTAGCAAAGTCTCATAGTCCAAACTAGCACGACCTAGTGTTTTTCTCAACAACTGTTTCATAACACCAATGAGGCGCTCCCAGAATCCTCCCCACCAAGCTGCGGTAGGTGGATTAAAATGCCAACGAATACGTTGCACAGACATCTCACGAGTAATATTGTCCCAGTCCAAACATGATAAGGCATTTTCAGCACCCACAAAACCCGTACCGTTATCACTATAAATCGTTTTCGGCCTACCACGACGAGACACGAACCGACGTAAGGCCTGAAGAAAATTAGAAGTTGATAACGAACAACAGAGTTCCAGATGAACCGCCCTGAAGATCGCACACGTGAACATACAAATCCAAACTTTTTCACCGGTCTTAAGAAACAGCGGTCCCGCAAAGTCAATACCGGTCACTTCAAAAGCTACAGCGTCACGCACTCTGTTAGCCGGTAAAGGAGGAGTATGAACTGCTAGGTGTTTTCCAGTGTACCTCCGGCACAATACACACTTGGAGATAACGGATCTTACACTGCGCCTTCCTGAGAGAACCCAAAACTTTTCTCTGAGCAAACTTAAAGTACCTTGGGTCCCAACATGACAAGACTTCAAGTGATAATACCTAATTAACTTGATGGTTATCTCATGTTTAGATGGCAGTACGACTGGAAAACGGTAATACTGTGTATCTTCTCTGTTACAAACTCTAGATCTCAATCTAATCAAACCCCCTTCTTCATAAAAATGGGTCAAGATTATTAATCCTTTTATCATCCACACCTGAGAAGCTTTCTGCTGCACTTTTATCAAAATAAATTTCTCTGCAGCCTCAAACTCTTCAGAGGTTAACTCACCTTTATACTTCTGGTCACCTTTGCGACAGTTTTTTACAAAACGTTGAATCCAAGCCACCATTCGTACCATCTTAGTATATTGTGAAAAGTAGCTAAAATGCCAGTCACACGAATTATAAACATTAACAAGAGATGTCACCAAAGTCTTTCTACGCTCTGCATTAAACTTCTTCTTCATCACAAGTAGCCGCACTAGAAGGCCACTTATCACGGCTTTCATATAACCACTTGGCCCCTCCCACCATCTCGACTGAAACAAATGTCTAGACGTGCACCCTCGTGATGGCAAGTCTGCAGGATTGACCACTCCTGGTAGGTGACGCCAGTTTTCCATTGAAGTTAAGCTACGAATTTCTTTAACTCTGTTCCATACAAAAACTCCCCATTCTTCTTGGCGTTGTATCCAGGAAATAACAGTGCTTGAGTCACTCCAAAAAAGGATTCTATATTTCCTGGCAAGTTCTCTGCAACTTGAACATACAAACGGGCACCTATAGTTGCAGCTAGCAGCTCAAGACGTGGAATAGTCATTTTCGAGGTAGATTTCTTAATTGGAGCCAATCTAGCTCTCGAGGCCAATAGGGATACAAATACTTTACCAGAATAACTCACTCTCAAAAAGATAGCACAAGCATAGGCCAGTTTGCTTGCATCACAAAAGACATGGATACTTAAATTTTGTGATACCTCACCATTCATTTGTACCCATCGAGGCAATTCAATCTTCTCAAGATAAGGTAAATCTTTCAACCAAATTTTAAACTCTTCAGAGATGACTTCATCAAGTGGTTCATCCCATGCCAAGCTCTTCTCCCACAACTTTTGTAACATGAGTTTGGGTACTAATAGAGCTGGACATAAATATCCAATAGGATCAAACACTTTCTGTGCTATAGAAAGGATTCTACGTTTAGTCACTACCATATTTTCCAAGTCAGTGTCCTCTCTTAAGAATTTCAAATTAACTATCAAAACATCTCGTACAGGATGCCAGTTCATACCAAGAACAGGACATATCTCTTCAGTTCCACTAACTTCATCATTTCTTGTACGCTCCCACCCTCTTAGTTCGAACTGTCCCTCTGCCATAATTGCTACAGACTCTGTAATGAACCTTGATACCATCTCTTCATCAGGCAAACTTGTAACACAGTTGTCAACATAGAAGCTTTGACTTAACCTTTTAACAACATCTAAAGCATACAATGATTCTGATGTAGAGCCCTTTTCCAGGTATCTTGCTAAGTGGTACTCTAGCGTCATCCCTAACAAAAATGGACTACTGTTAACACCAAATACCACACGTTTATGACGAAAAACTACTGTCTGACCTTCTTTATCAACCCATAAAAATTTGAGGAAATCACAGTCCCTTTCATGCACACTTATCTGTTGAAATGCCCTTTTAATATCAGAAATCACTCCTATTTTGTTTTCTCTAAACCTTACAAACATTGAAGGAATTAACTGAATCAGATTTGGACCTTTCTCTAAACAGTGGTTAAGTGAAGGTTTATTCTTTGAATGTGCAGATGCATCAAACACTGGACGTACCTTGGTAGTACTTTCTTCCTTTACCACAGGGCGGTGAGGTAAAAAATGTCCTAGACTGTTATCAACATCATTTAACTTTCCAACTAACTCAATTATACCCTCAGCCTGCCAGTCAGCGAAAACATCATCATACCTTTCAAAAAGACCATCACGTTTCAGCTTTTGCAGAGTGGAATTTAGTCTTTTCTCCGACAACTCACAATTACTGGGGAGAGGAGGGTGACCATCCAACCAAGGAAGACGAATCTCGTAGCGGCCCATCTTATTTACACTTACAGTCTGCATAAAAAAATCCCTAGCAGCTAAAGCAGCCTCCTCTTTGGTATGTCTATCTGTAGGCTCTTTAATACCAATTGCTTCCAACTCCCAAAGCTCACTTAAGGAAGCATCCTTTATGAGAAGATTCAATGTGGACATGACAACATCAGAATGTTTACTACTTGTAGGTATTTTTCCCATAAGTGTCCATCCAATGAGAGTTTCTATAGCTACTAACCCACAATCTAATTTATGACGACCCCCTGTATACAAATAACCAGCGACATCTGCTCCCAATAACAGTTCAATTGGGCCAGGTTGGAGATCATCAGATAAATCAATATTAAGGTTCTTGGCTTGTTCCCTCCATGGACCATGAAATACTGGAGCTACATCACTACAAATTGTTGGTTGATCTAAGGCCTCAAAACAATATGTAGAGTTCTTACCTGTATTGTGACTTCATAACAGTTATGAGAGTTTGCAACTTCTGACCCTCCAAACAGACAATGAACAATTTTTTTCCTGTCGTTTAACCGGATAATCTAATTTTAAAGCTGTGTCCTTTAATATATATGATCTTTGTGACCCACTATCAATTAAGGCACGAACAACTCTACTTTTACCAAAGATACCAATTAAAGTGACTCTCAATGTTTGCAAAAATACATGACCTTTAGTTTGGTTAGTCAAAGCCTGGTCGTTTATGACATCCTTAGAAGACATGTTCTCATTTTGACTATTACTCGGCTTACATTGACTTATTGTTAAACTGGGACACATCAAGACTACATGAGCTTGGCTACAGATAACACATCTTAGCCTTGTTTTACATCTTTTGGTCTGATGTCCCACTTTTAGACATCTAAAACAAGCCTTCTTCTCAATGAGAACATCCTTTTTTTGAACAAATGTCATTTTTTGTGCCTTAAAGCAATCTTCACTACCATGTGTACCTGAACAAAAGACACAAGCTGATATTTCACAATTAATTAAATTAGCAGCAGTTGGAAAACCTGATGACCTCTTGACACTAGCTTTAGAGGATGAAGCCACTTCTTCAGACAGTCCAAAACCTTCAGCAGCTAAAGCAATCCTTTGTTCATTCTCTACTTCATTTCTGAGAAAAGTCATCAACAGTTTCAACCTGTTTTCCAATGTCCCATCTCTATAATCAATATTTGTGGAGCGTTGCCACACCCTAAGCAATTCTGAGGTAAACAAGATTCAATTAATGGAAAGAGCATTGCTGAACACTTGTCAGATGTGATACCTAATGTCTCCAGTGCTCGCAGTTGAGTTTCAATGCTGTCATACAGTTTAGATATATCAATCTTTTGTTTAGACACAGACTTACTCAAAATGAGTTTTAGTAACTCTCTAATGTATACTTCTATTTGTAAGTCTTCTCTGCCAAACCTGCTTTGCATACTTTCCATAATTTTACTATAATTGTCAGCCATAGCTGGATAGCTTTCTACTAGTTGACGTGCTCTACTACCTGGTACTGTGGCTTGAATTAAATATTCTATCTTATCATGACAATCAATAGAATCATCCTCGTGAATCTTTTGAATTGTGCCCAGAATGCCAACCAACCTTTGATACTGCCATCATATTTTTTAAATTCAATAGTAGGTAATCTAAATTTTCTCATACCTGTTAGTTGTGGCTCATCTGTATTCTGGGACACTGCACTATGCCTGCTGGATGCTTCAGTCTTCGTTTCTTCCATCAGCTTGTTATATCTGGTTCTACACTTGGAAAACTTTCTCAAATACACATCACAACTCTCTATCTCTGCTTCTAACTCCGTCTCAGTAGAGCTTTCAAATGATAATTCAGTAATTTGGGAATCAACTGACTGTAACTCCTCAAACTTACATTTTAACAGTTCCCAGGACACTTCTATTGACTCGTAGTCCAATGGTTCTGCTTTCATAAGACCTTCTAACTCGTTGGCCGTACGCGTAAAAATAGCCCTTAATACTCTTCTGGTTTTCTTTCTATTTTCCAATTCTGCTGCCATAGTGCGTTTGGTTCAAAACCACCGAAACGTTCTCAATACAAATCACAAACCAAAGAACGCGGTAAAAACTCACTGGCCCACAACTGCAAAGTTCACACCGAAATCCAACTCAAAAAGTCCTGTCACGGTCGCCACAATGTCGCACCACCAAAAAAACTACCCGTTTTAAGAGGTTTGCGTATGTTGGATTTGGTTTTTATTTGTATACATACAGAATTAGTTACAGTTATTTAAAATTATATTTATTGACATACTTGCAATAACAACAACAACAAACTTTCATAGCATACTTCATAGTCTATTATTTTTCTTCTTTTTCGTGGCCCAATACCACTAAGCCTTTCATCCACCAAATTGTTTCAGGTAAAGGTAATATCTGACAATTAGTTTGAGTAGTTCTGCTTGTATTGGCGACGTGCAAGTACTTGGATGTGATACGAGAAACGATCGTGCGCGAGTAGAGGAGAAATCTTGCATTTTTTACTGCACATTTCATATATTTCATAAATTCATATTGTCAATTGTCAAATTGTCATATTTCATATTTGTTTGTTAATTTACACCTTCTTGTCACTGAAGAAAATGAGATTTAGTAAATGCTGTGTTATAAATTGTAAAAATACAACAAAAAATTGTCAATTTAAGTTTTATTTCGTTTCCAACTTCGAAGCACAAATTACTATAAAGGGAAAAGTGGATTTATATCATAAAAAAAGCATAAGTAAGCAACAAAAACCTAAATTATGCATTATTCTTGCGCCCGATTTTAAAGTCAGTTTGAAATAAATAATAAATAAAAGTTCACTTTTAAGTGAAAATTTTAGTTTCATAACACTCACTTAGAGTTCACTTTAACCCAAAAATCAAGTTTAATGCTCATGTAACTTTAAGTTTAGCTATGTATTACATAGCTTTGTCCATTTTTTCTTAATTCTTCCACATTCTTAACATAATTTGCCACTACTAAACCTTTTCCCTTTGACTCAGTGCTTGGTTGAAAAGTAATTTGGTGATTTACCATCTCAAATCCAGTTTTTATTATTGCATCCATATTAACATAATGCTGTAATTTAATAATGCATTTATTTGTATTTACACTACATACAACGTTTAGCTTTTAATAACATACCGACATAACCTCAATCTTACTCATCATCATCATATAACGGGGGTCCTACGGCGATTGCCGCTTCCCGCATTTCAGCCTCCATCTTTTCCTATCTCTCCAATCTCCCCCTTCTAAGCCTCTAGATTGCATTGTTTTTGTAATTTCTCTTCTCCAGGAATTTGGTGGTCTTCCCCTTTTCCTTCTTTCTGGCGGAACATACATTAAGGCTTTCTTTTGGCCACCGCTCCTCCTCCATTCTCATCACGTGACCATACCATTGTAATTGTATTCTTTGTATTCTTGTATTCTATCTGAAAGAGTATCTCTAATTCCTGTACGGTTTCGTATTTCCTCATTCCTGATTCTTTCCATTCTCGATACTCGACATGACCTTCTAAGATAATCCATTTCCACAACGTCTACTTTATCTCGTTCATTCTTTGTCATCGTCCAACATTCGGCACCATATGTGGTAATTGGTTCTACAATTGCTCTGTATACGCGAAGTTTGGTATGCATCTTTATTTTATTAGACCACAGTAATGAATTCAGTATTCGGATGCATTTTTTCCCTTGGGTTATTCGGTTTTGTACATCTATCTTAACTCTGCCATCTGCTGATATGATGCTTCCTAGATATTTATACTGGTTGCAGCCTTTATATGACTGCGTTTTCAAGCCTCAGATCTGTGGTATTTCCTCCAATTTTTAATATTCTGTTTTGCTTATGTTTACAGTAAGCCCCCATTTGGCATATTCCTCAAATAATTTTCGATTCATATAATTTATATCTTCCTCATCGGTTGCAACCACCACCTGATCATCTGCAAACAACAATGTATACAGAGTTTCTTGTCCCACTTCGATGCCCATAAATCTACATTTATTTCTCCAATTTCTCAATGCTTCTTGGACGTATATTTTAAAGAGTGTCGGTGACAAACAGCATCCTTGCTTTAGGCCTTTAGTGACTTTAAATTCATTTGAGGTTCTGGTTTCAATTTTTACACAACTAACTGCATTTTCGTACAATTTATATATCGCTCGGATATACGTCGAATCCAATCCGGACCTTTGAGGACCTCAAACATTTTCTTTAACGGGACACTATCATATGCTTTCTCAAGGTCTTTCTTCTTCTTTAAGTTCCATCTTCTATCGAAGGTTGGAAATCATCATGGCTATGCGGACTCTGTTGACTGCCGCTCTAAAAAGTTCTGCACTACTGCATTCAAACCATTCCTTAAGTTCTTAAGCCAGGATATTCTTCGTCTTCCCACATTTCGCTTTCCTCGGATTTTGCCCTGCATAATAAGTTGTAATAATGCATATTTTTGCCCTCTCATCACATGTCCCAAGTACTCAAGTTTTCGTCTTTTAATTGTTAATATTATTTCCGCCTCATTTCCTATCCTTCTAATTACTTCCATGTTTGATATTCTTTGAATCCATGATATTCGTAGGATTCTTCTGTAACACCAAAATTCAAAGGCGGCCAGCTTATTCAGATGAACTTGTTTGAGTGTCCAAGCTTCCAGACCATAAAGAAGAGTAGAGAACACGTAACATCGAAGCATTCTCAAGGTCTATAAATACCAAATGGGTCTCTCTACTTCTTTCGACACGCTTTTCAATTATTTGTCGTAGGATAAATATATTATCAAGGCAGGATCTCCCGGTACGAAAGCCACTTTGTTCTTCAATATCTTGTATCTGTCTTTCAACCCTCTTCTTTAATATTCTGCCGTACAAACCGGCCACAGAGCTCGTCACACTAATACCTCTATAATTGGAACAGTCTCTTTATTCCCTCTCTTATATATGAAGCTTATATAAGATTTATTCCAATCTTTAGGAATTTCCTGGTCTCCACACATACATTTATTGAAAAGGTCTACTATTAATTCTAAAAGTGCAGTCGGCCCATATTTAACCAGCTCTATGGGAATGTCTCCAGGCCCTGTGGCTTTTCAATCGGACCTCAATCTTACTTTTTCTTCTTATTCTTTTTGGGGCTACGTCCTTGACAGTTATCCGGTAACCTCGATCTAACATGAAAGCGCATTAAATTTTGCTGATTTACGACACCAGGTTGTCGCTCTTCCGAACTGCACGGTCCCAATATTATCAGGGCCTGCCGCTTTGCCATCCTTTAACTGTGTTATTGCTTAATAAACTTCCTGCTGTAATATTCTTGGTCCATCATTCACCTCGTCTTCTATCTCAAATGTGTTGTCTCTTTGGTCTTTAAATAGTTTTTCTAGATATTCTTTCCACGTTCTTATTTTACTCTGTTTGTCCGAGATGATGTTTCCGTCAGAATCAGCTATATTTCCTTTCTGCTTTCATCTTAGTCCTTCTGGGAGTTCTTTAACTTTCCTATGTACATTGTGACTATCGTACTTTGACTGAAGAGTCTGAATTACTTCGCATCTTTCCCTTGCTTCTTTTTCTTTCGGTTCTCTGATTTTCGTTCTTATTAATATATTTATGGTTTTATATTTGTCTGGGTCATTTTTGGCTTCTCTTCTCTCGTCCATTAGTTTCAGGATCTCATCTGTCATCCATGATTTTTTCTTCATTAATCTATCTGTCTTTAAGTGTTTATCCTTTACATTTTGCACTATTTCTGTAATTTGTTTGATCGTTTGTTCTTCGTTCGATTCGTCTCTAATTGCAGTCACTTGCTCGTTTAACGTGGCTTGGACTCTCATCTTCGTATCACGGTCTTTCAGCATGCGTAGGTCGTATGATTGTGCTTTCTTTTCTGCACTGTTTCAAGTTTGACTCGAAATACTCCCACCAGTGGAACGTGGTCTGTCTTCAAGTCTGCTCCAGGATAAGTCTTGACAGATGTTAAGCTGTTTCGGAATCTTTTATTTACTAAAATGTAGTCTATTTGATTCCTAATAATTCTCCCGGGTCTCTCTTAAGGGGAATTTCCACGTGTACAGCTAGCTTGCGAGGTGGTAATTGGAAGCATGTGTTGGTGACAACTAGTCTGAGTCTTCTGCGAATTTTTCTAGGAGGGTTCTCTCTCGTTTCTGACTCCAAGTCCATGTACTCTAATGTACTCGTGTTTTATCTCCAGCTCCAATCTTGGCATTAAAATCGCCCATAATGATGAAAACTTCCTGTCGAGGAATTTTCTGCATGATACTGTTGATGTTATGATAGAACTCAATTGCTTCTTCCTCCTCTTTGTCTCAGTGGGAGCATAGTCTTGGATGATGTTTATATTAATAGGTTGGTTCTACTTGTAGTAACATCACTCTCTCTGATATTGGTGTAAAGTTAGTAACGCATTTGGTAACTTGTGATACGATTATTCCGACTCCACATTCATGTGATCCATCACTTTTTCCCGAGTAATATACCTTGTGATCTTCTATTTGTATTTCTCCAGAATCTGGCCATCTCATTTCCACTATTTTCATGATTTCAATATGCATTATCTTCTGTATATATAAAGGGGTAATATTTGGATCTGATCATTACATGACCAAAGCAGAAATACTGGTCTCATATGGACCTTAACATATAAGCAACGTTTCCGACCAAGGGTCCCAGGAACCAAAAAGAAAAGTACATAGCAACTATATCGCAACACACTATAGATGAAAACCTTTTTCATGCATTAACGCTAGATCAAAAACCTATAAAAGAGGTGTAGGAGAACGTGGCGAACAATATAAAAACTGCTGCTAAAGAAAGAATTGGTGTCAAATTAGAGCTTGGAGTAATAAAATCTGATGTAAAAGTATAGGAGAGCTAAAAACTCATTGACATTGGGTAACATTGAATTGGGAATTTAGGTGGGAAGTAATTTCACTACCTTTCTGAGAGTCCCCTTATTCACATGACTATATTTGCTTATATTGATTCGCTTCTGTTAAAAAACCTTCATTTTTATGTACTTTCGCTTTTAGTATCCACGTACTAGACGCGAAAGTCCATGTTGTAAAAACTTTTTTATGTATACACGAATGACTCTTCTCCGTTGAAAAAACAAGTCTATACTGTCAAAAGATATCCACTGTTTGGACTGATTTCTCCTTTATCTTCGTTTTTACAGTTTCTTCGTTTACTAAGCTATCAAAATATTTCTTTCAATGAATTTTTACATCGTTTTTCTGCGTGTTCTAGTATTTTATTATGTTCGTCTCAGTATATTTAATATTTTACTATCTTTTGTTTTTGTAGGGGTATTTACCATATGTAATACATATATAACTTCCGCTTTATAACATGGCTTTTGTTACAGGTAATTTTTGGAGTAATGTGTATGTTTTGTATAAAACTTAAGAGGTCGCTGGTTAAATGATATTAGATAAATAATAATGAAGAAAAATGCAATATTTTGTTTGTAAATAAATTAGCGAAAAATAGCAAATACAACTGTAAATAAATTACGAAATTAACTGGTTTTACTCATTATTGTTGTGTGTACAAAGAACATAGACTTACCCTTTGGTATATTCTGGTGTATTCGGAGCCCCTGTGCAACGTTGCCGTCGTGACGCCTGGCGCCCAGGCTCGATAGGACGAGAACTGATCATTGTTTGTGTTTCGTTCGCTGTCTTGGGATGAAGTGTGTTTTTGAAGTGGTGTCTAGAGATCGTCAGGTCAGTAAGCACCCTATAGCCACGCTTCGAAGCGGTTGTTAGCAAGAGGGTATACCAATAAATCACTCTATTGTATTGCGATTTTGAAGGCAATAATTTAAGTTAATTGTCACGGTAATACGAAACTTTACACTTGTGTGTATTGGCGACACAAAATAACAAAAGAAGTCAAATTCTCTGTACTTAAAACATGATAAATGAGATAGCCAGTTTAACAATTTTGGAGAAAATAACAGGAAGCAATATATTTTAATAAAGTCGTTAGAATACAGCACTGAATTAGATCACATTAAAGTACACTAAAAGAAAAATATTAAATGTAAAAATATAAAAAGAAATAGTACATACTTCCCCAAACAGTGTAAAAACGTTAAAATGTTACCTTAATAAAATAAAAAAGTGAGAATCATACTCCTAGATTATAGAGCCCTTGTAGTTTTCTTTACTTAATAAACATTATGTATAAATTATTTTATACAATTCATGTTTCGATTATATCACGAACCTCTTAACACAATTAATAAACTTGGAGCATATGCATAAATAGATGCATTATTCGAAGGTTTCCGTTTGACCTTGACCTGAAGTGATGATTTTATAAAATTATATTTATTTTATCTATACCTAAATATGGTATAATATATAGGTTTCTCTTTTCTTTTATTTCTATCTAATCTTTATATAATTTTTGTAAGTATTTCAATTGAAGTATCTCCAATAATACTAGTAATATTATCTCTATTTCATCATTGCATCATATCCTCTTTCGGATTGAGCAACATTTGCGTTAAAATTTTTTTTTTTTTTTTTTTGTGTGTGTTTGTGTGTTTTTGGCTTGGACAATGTCATTCAGCCAGTCTCAATCAAGATAAGTTTATTAATGTAGTGTGTGGTGTTGTTTGTGTGGTGTAGAGTAATTGTCTTGATACTTAGCAAAGTCGACGTCATTGTCTTTGCTAAGAGACGCTAATTGTATCCGAACGTCTGCGGTCCCTCCGGTGTGTACCGATCACACAAGGATAGAAATTATTTTCATTTATTAATTTTTAATAAACGAAAATTTCCACCCAGGTGGGATTCGAACTCACGACCTTTAGGTTTAAAGGCAGCGCTCTTACCACTGCGCCACAGAGGGGGTTACCGTTAAAAATTAATATCTTATAAATAAAGAAACACCTTTAATTAAGAAAAACCTAATTTTAATTAAGTGTTTCCTTTGCGAAAGCAAGCCACACGTTTAAACTTATAACAAGTCCTATTTACATGAAGACCCTAACACTGATCGTTTATGAAGGACGGTCCTGAAAGAGGTGGAGGATTGAAATATTGTGTACGTTGTTTGGCTCGAGCTAAAGCATTCGTGGGCTAATCCTCGACAATTATATTGTTGCGACTTAATTACGACCTGCTGTATCTTCCTCTGATTTATAACTTCCCACGTGAGAAGGATAGTGATCTGGCCGGTGCCAATGTTATCAGTGACGTGGATATGCCAATAGATATTTTTGGAAACGATATTTTATATATTATATAAAATATTATATAAATATTTATTTTATTATATTATATTTAACTTATTCTTCTTCCTGTGCCATGCTCGATTATTGTGCGTTGGTTACCAAATTGGCTATACTAATGTTGTTGACGGCATCTGGAAAAAAGGACGCAGATGATCTGTCAACCAATCCCACAGGTTTTTAAGCCGTGATGTTCTTCGATCTGGCCCTCTTCCTCCGTCTATCTTGCTTTGTATTATTAAAAGAAGTATATCACATATTTCTGGGTGACACATTTACACGGCCAAAATATTCCAGTTTGGGATTTTTAACGATACGCTGCAAAACAACCTGGTTACGAACTCTCTCTAACCAACTTATTAGTAGGATTCTCCGATATACCCAGATTTCAAAGGCTTCCAGTTTTCTGAGAACTGTATCCCTTAAAGTACAACTTTCTATTCCATATAAAAGAAAAGAGAACACATAATATCTTAATAATCTAATTTTCACTCTTAAAAGGATATTGTTTCCACTTAAGATTTTCTTCATCTCAAAAAATGCAGTCCTGGCCTTCTCTGTATGCTTCTAATTTCTTTGCTCATTTCTCCGTTCTCATTAAGATTACAACCAAGATAAGTGATACCGTTGTTTCTCCCCAGTTGTTCCCCATAAGCTGTTACCACTTCTGGTTGTATTGGCTTTTTACTTCCATCACCTTTTTCTGCGTAGTGTTTAGCCTCAGTCCATATCCTTGGACTTGAACTCTGAATAGATATTAAATATTAGTGGGGACAAAATGCAGCCCTGTCTTACTCCTCTTCGCATTTAAAGCTCTTCACAATTATCCTGCCAATCCTGATGTTTGCACGTTGATGCCAGTGTTAAGATTTTTAATGTTACGTAGGTCTTTATATTCATACCTACCTGCTGAAGAATGACTATTATTTTAGTGTGTTTTACTCGATCAAAGGCCTTCTCAAAGTCAATAAACCACATGTAAACTGAATGGCCGATATCTCTTTATTTCTGTAACATAACCTGAATACTAAATAGTGCTTCTCTTGTGTATTTAACTAATGCGAAATGTTAAGATATTGATTGTTAATTAATTTTGTTAAAAAGAAGAAGCATTTTGTAAGAAGCTAAAAATATATTGACTGGTCGTGCTCTATATTTTTAAACAACAAATTATTTTAATTAGTTTAAAATTTTTAAAAAAGTAATTAATTTGGTAAGAAAATTGGTGCTGGGATGCAGCAGCATTGGAGTTGGTTGATATGTAGACTTAAGATGGAGACTATGTAGCAAAGAACTTGAAACAATCAAGCATCTCTTACATCACTGTACGGCATTAGATCGCAGGCCAACACTTTTTCACTTTTCAGAGATTATTAAGACTCAAAACATATAGTACCCATCCACTAGACTTGTACAAGTTGGAACACGGTTCTAGAATCCTCAAATGGATATCATGACGAAATAGAATAAGTACAACTATAAGTCAACTATATGCAGTACGACTGGTTTACAACAAACGGCTCCTATAAAATAGTGAACCAAGCAGATTTTGTCATAATGCCGAGTAAACTGCCGAACATATTGTGAGCAATAGCAGGCTAATTATTTGACAGAATGACAGATAATAAATGTAGCTCTGAAACAAACAATAGGCTTTGTTTCTCATTTATCAATTTACACAAAATATTGAGGGTTTTGGTATCAGAGCCGGTTCTTCGATAGTAATATTCTTTACTAACTGATAAATAATGGGATAATGGCTCAGCTGCTCAAAATTGCTTTATGGAATGTCAACGGACTGTCCTAGCATGCATTAGAATTCAAATATTTTCTACAAACAAACGAAATTGACATAGCATTAATTTCTGAGCTCAAAATTAAGTGAAAGGGTTTACTTGGAGATTCCTCCAAAAACAACGAGACTTAGACACAGCAGTCGTCAATTTTACAAAATGTATACAGCAATTTGCAATTCACTTCATCCCCCCGAACAATACACTTCATCCATCCTCCTTATTGTTAAACAACAAATCGCAACAAAACGTAAATTAAGAAAAAGATGGCAAACAACCTGGATGGCAATAGACAAAAAAAATTCAACAAAGCTTGCAAAGAATTAAGAAACTGTTACTTAACATACATAATCTATATGTAAATAAATATTTGAATGAACTGAGAGCTACAGAAAATACTGATTATTTATTGTGGAAAACCATACAAAAATCAAAAGACCTCAACAGCATATCCCACCTATTCAAAAACCTAGCGGTGCATAGGCAAGAACTGAAGCCGAAAGAGCCGATTATTTGCACATAATCTCACTGATCTATATAAAACCCCACGAATCGAACATACCTATGGAATATCAACAACAAATATCTGATTTCATTCAAGCACCTTATCAAATGGGCTTACCACTTAGGAGTGTTAAGATTACAGAAATTTATTCTTTAATAAAATAAATAAATTGCAAAACAAGCCCTGGTTGTGATATAATAACCGGTAAAACTATACAAAAACTACCTGTTCCATAAAAATACACAATAAAAATTAAACTACTTCCCCTATCCCTGGAAAGATGGTCAACTAATAATGATACCGATACCTGGGAAAAACCAGAAGAACTAAACTCGTATGGGCCAAATCTACTAGAGAAAGGTATACTTAAGCAACCGATGGAGAAAATCAATCAAATAAAACTTATACCTGACCATAAATTTGGTTTTCGAAACAAAGATGTCACCATAAACAGATTCATCATGTGGTTGAAAAAATCAGCAATAACCTAGAAGGTAGAAGATACTGTAGTGCAGCCTTTCTATACACAAGTAAGGCATTAGATAAAATATAGTATGACGCCTTACTTTACACAATAAAACAAAACGTACCACACCCCTTCTATGAAATGATCAAGTCTTATCTGGGTATGCGAAGCTTCTATGTTAAAACAAACGCAACCATCTCCGAAATTTTTCCTATCTCTGCAGAGTACCCCAAGGAAGCATACTGGGGCCAACCCTGTACTTTCTATTTACTGCCGATCTACTTGCAACATACATATCCTACGAATATACATACGATCCCATTATGTAAGAGTACAGCTTTTAAATTTGTTTTTGAAGAGCCTTTACTCATCCTTATTATACTCAGTAACAAACTCATTCATTAGACCACTAATATCATGACAGTAGACCGAATCCTCTTCTGCCTAAAAAACTGGACAAACTGTTGATCTCTTTACCTGTACTTGTAAATAGATGTTCCAGGCGACAACAGATTTTTTCTTTTAATCTTGAGTCAATCAATTTTCATTTTTTCCTTTGTTAAACCAATCTCTTACTAAGTCATCTAACTCAGCTTATGTAAACAACTGTGGTTGAAAGTTTTCCGAAGGACACTAAAATTTACCATCACTTCCTTGACCACTTTTCATCAGATTCTGATTGACAAGCATTTAAAATATCATCAATACGTAGAGGAGGCGACTCAGGAACTGGCAGTTTAGGTCCATGCTCTACCGGACAGATATCATATGGGAGCTTAGGATAAACGATCGCTTTCTTATTTTTGGAGTTATATCCAGAAACATCACCAGTACGAATATCACAATCATTTGAATGAATTTTTGCTCTCCATACCATAGGTACTCCAAATCTGAAAGCTTTTTTCTTTCTTCGACCACTTCCTTAAATCCTCAACATAAACATAACATCATTGTGCGGCGCCCAACCTTTGTCTTGGTCACCAATTTTCACACCAAAATATGCAAAATACACCTTTTCTGCAAAGTCAGTAATGTTTCTCTGATGTTTCAACTGCGACTAGCCATATTTAAAAGCATATGAGCCAAACACTGCAAATTTTTATTAAAATAAAGGAATTATACAGCTGTAATGAAGAGGAAGAAAAACAAAAAGTGTTTTACAATTCATTAACAGTGCACCCAGTAGGTTAATTTAAAATTAATTATGCAATTTTAATTGAAATTAAAAGAATGGTGGGTGATACAGCATTTTTATTATGATTTTCGGACTCAGCACACTAAAATACATAAGATAGAGGTATATATATATACAATAGCACTAAAGGCCTTAGAGGCCCATGGCTTAAAGAATTTTGTTCTTTCTTCATTTTCGCTTTCCTTTATGTACTGAGATCTTCTCTGGCTCGATATGTGACTTTTCTCCATTCCTTCTTGTTATTCATTTTTCTTTTCTGGCCGTCTAGTCCAATTTCTTCCATATCTTTTTCTACCTCCTGATTCCATCTATTTTTTGGCCTTCCTTTTCTCTTTTTTGAAGTTATATTGTAGTTTAGTACCCTTTTTGGAGTCCTCGTGTTTGGCATCCTTTCTAGGTGACCTCGCCATCTTAGTCTCTGTGCCTTTATGACTCCTATTATGTTAGGTTGATTATATAATTTCTTTAATTCATCATTTGATCTTCTTATCCATAAACCGTCCCTTATTATTCCTCCATATATCTTCCTCAAGATTTTCCTTTCCCATATCTCCAGTAGATTTTGTTCATTTTTTGTCATTGTCCACGTCTCACTGCAGTATGTTGCTATTGGTTGTATAGTTGTTTTGTATAACTGTATTTTTGCCTTTCTTGATAAAAACTTGCTTTTCAACATTCCACTAAGAGCATGTACACTTCTATTGGCTGCCATTATTCTAGCTTGTATTTCTTCTTTAATGTTAGGTTTACGTGATATTATTGTACCTAGGTATGTAAATCTTTCCACTATTTCGAATTCGTATGATAATCTTTCTTCTACTTCTACTTTAAACTTTTGTCCATCCCTAAACTGATCATCTGTCCACTGCATACATTTTGTTTTAGTTTCATTTATGTAAAGTCCCATTTTCTTTGCTGCTTTTACTATTCTCTGTACTATCTCCTGTAGCTCTTTTTTTCCTCTTGCCAGCAACACTATATCATCCGCAAATGCCAAAACTTGGTGTCTTTTATGATATAGGAGTCCTTCTCTATTAATTCTCGCTTCTCGCATTATTTTTTCTAGGCATAAATTGAAGAGTAATGATGACAAAGGATCGCCCTGCCTTAATCCTTCTTTTACTATAAATTTGTCCGATGCATGATTGTTAACTTTGACTCTGTTTTCTGTATTCTCTAAAGTAAGATGTATCATGTTACGCAACTTTCTGCTAACTCCCAGTTCCTCAAGGGTCTCTTTTAATTTCTTCCTTTTTATTCTGTCGTATGCTTGCTGGAAGTCGATGAATAGCGCTATCGTTGGTAAGTTGTGTTCATAGCTTTCTGCTTGTAACTCTCTTATTATGAATACTTGGTCCGTTGTGCTTCTCCCTCGTCTAAATCCACACTGGTATTCGCCTATTATATTTTCAGCTTCTTTTTCCAGCTTATCTTTTATCGATTTTGATAGGATTTTATATATGGTATTTAGTAACGCTACTCCTCTGTAATTACTGCATTCTGTTTTGTCTCCTTTTTTGTGTAATGGACAAATAATGGCTTCCTTCCAATCTTCTGGTATTCGTTCTTTTATCCATATCTCTTTTATGATCTTGCATATCCAATTATTTAGCAGTTTTCCACCATATTTCATCATCTCTGCTGTTATGTTATCACTTCCAGGGGATTTGTTGTTTTTCAGATTTTTTATGATTTCCTCGATTTGTTTTTTGCTGGGTGAATTATCTTCTATGTCGTCTATGTGTTCAATTCTTGCTTCTGCTTGCATATATTCTCTTTGGTTTGACTTATTATTGCCATTTAGTAATTCATCAAAATACTCTTTCCATCTTTCGACTATTTCTGCTTCCCCGCTTATATTATTTCCTGCTTTGTTTTTAACGAATATGGGTTTTTGTTGGAAACCTTTTTTTTCATTTCTAGCACCTTGATACAGGTTTTTTATTTTTTTATTTCTGTAATTCTCTTCTATTTCTTTTAGCTTAGTTTCTATGTGTTTTCTCTTCTTTTCTCTCAGCACCCTCTTTACTTTTTGTCTTTGCTCCCTATATCTATTCTTTGTCTCTATTGTTTCTTTCGTGATCATTTCCATCCTTAATGATTTTCTTAGTTCTATTTCTTTTTGGCACTCTATGTCGAACCAGTCTTTCATCTTTTTATTCTCTTGTTTATCACATTCTTTTGCTGCTTTGTTCATTATTTGCTTTATGTTTTCCCATTTGTTCTCAGTTTGCTCTTCTATTTGTATCTTTTTTAGTTCTCTTTCCATTGTTTCCTCGTATATTTCTTGCTCTTTTTTTGTTGCTAATCGAATTGGGTTATGTATACATTTCTTTTTATTTATTTTGTTTTTGTTTTCTGGTATCAGTTGCTTAATTTTGATACCCACCATGTAGTGATCTGAGTCAGCGTCTGGTCCTCTGTATGTTCTTATCTTCTTTATACATTGCTGTTCCTCTTTTTCGATGAGCACGTGGTCTATTTGGTTTTTAGTCTTTCTATCTGGCGATATCCATGTTTCCTTGTGTATTTCTTTTCTTTCGAAATATGTGCTCATTATGATCATATTTTTTTCTCTTGCGAAATCTATCAGGAATTGTCCGTTCTCATTAGTTTCATTGTGTTTACTATATTTTCCTATTGTCGGTCTAAATACTTCTTCCTTCCCTATTTTGGCATTTGCATCGCCTAGAATAATTTTCATATCATATCTGGGTATATTTTCGATTGTTCTGTTTAATTCATTGTAGAAACATTCTTTAACGTCATTATCTTTTTCTTCTGAAGGTGCGTGAATATTTATAAGGGTGATTTTTTGGTATTTTCCCTTGAACCTGATACTACATATGCGGTCTGATACTGGTTTAAACTCTACTATTGCTTCTTTTAGCTCTTTTCTTATCATAAAACCTGTGCCTAATGTTCGATTCTTTCCACCGCTGTTGAAAAACATTGTATCCTCTATTTCGAATATATCATTTCCCAGCTGTTTCGTCTCCTGTAAAGCTACTATGTCAAAATGGAACTTTTCGATTTCTCTCGCTAAATGTTTAAGTTTGCCTTCTCCATATGTGCCTCTTACATTCCATGTTCCTAAAAGTAGGTGCTCTTTTCGCAATGTTTTCTTGTGCTTTGGTTCAGTTTTCATTTCTGTACTCTTTTTTTCTTTTTTTGTATTTTCCTTAACCTTGTTCTGTGCTTGTTTCGTCAACGTTATTCCAGTAGTACATTTAGTTGCTAGTTTTTTTATGTTTTTTTACACATTGCGCCTTCTTTGTCATTCCACCTCCATTCGCTGTTATTCACCCATATTTTTTTTACTCCAATTTTTACTTCATTTCCTTTATTTCTTTCTTCTTGAGCAATGTTTCTAATTGTTTTCTGTATTTCTCGTTCTTTTATGGTTGCATCTTCGTTGATATATATTTTGTACTCTTTAAATTCTTTTAACTTATGCTTTTTTTCCATTATTTTTCTTTTTTCTTCTTGGTTTTCTAATTCAATTAGGCATGTTTTTTCGCCTAACTTGTGAGCATTCCTTATTTTAACCTCTACCCCTATATGTTGTTTGATGAAATTATTGATTGTTCCTTTTAACTCTGCTTGCTCATATGTGTCTATCCTTAGACCGTTCATAACTATGTTATTTATTCGTCGGTGTTTTTCCATAACTTCCATGTTTTTTGTTATTTCTCTGAGTTCCTCCTTGATCTCTATATTTTCTTGTTTTAGTTCCAAATTTTCTTTTCTCAGCTCTCTGTTTTCCATTATGAGCTTTTCTATCGTTTCCTTGCATTCTTTTTGATTTCTTTTTATTTCCTTAATATCATCGGTAAGGTGGCTCATCATTATTAGTAATTGATCAATTTTTGTTGCCTCATTTTTTTTCTCTGGAGTTTTTGTTGGCGTTCTCGAGAACTTCTTGCTCTTTCTGAAAATGTTATCTTCTTCCTCGCTGTCTTTATATCTGTCCTTCCTTTTTGCCCCTCCTTCTGAAAGTGTATCATCACTGTCTAAATTTTTTATATATTTTTCCATTTTCCGGCGCCAAACACTGTCTTCCACCTCAACAGTTCAGAGAAGACAGCGTTTACCGTATTTATTTTATGTTTATTAACCGTTATTATTTTTCTGTGTCTACCCCGAAAGTCTACTCACAACGGCAACGTCGCAATTTCAAAGGTCAGAGTTTCGTTTCTATGCCTTGATGTTAATTAGGCTTATCAATTACAGCAATCTTACTTTTTATAGGGCCTTGGTGTTTTCGGATGTTATTTCACCGATTTTAAAGTTTTTTCTTAGCACTCTCCTTCACTTAATGTCTTATATTATTCACTGAATGTCTTATATTATTCACTAGATATTTTCAATAATTTATTTCCCGTTACAACTCTCAGAAATTGAGTTTATTGTAGACGACAAATAAAATATTTGTTTACGTTTTGGTTACCGTGTTGCACCTAAGATAGAGGTAATTTGATCAAAAAAGTTTTTTCATCGTTGTGTTATTTTGTGTATAAATACTCTTAAATTGCGTTGACGTCAAATCTCTAAATAGACAAGTTTTTAAGTTATGAGCAAAATAATGAGTTTGACGTTTTGATTGTTTATTCAAAAATAATTCCACTAAACAATTGATGAATCCCTAGATAAGAGTCTTTTTGTATTATCTCATACTACACATTTCAACTGTTAAACTCGTTTTTACTGTTCTGTCGAGTAAAAATCTAACTTAATTGGCCTATTTAGTTAATATATTTTTTAGGTTAAGACAAATCCTGTTTTTGACTTTTGAAAGGTGAATACTTAGTGGAGTACTCCCTACAAATCAATTTAAAAGGTATCTAATTTTCAATTAAGCCATTAAAAACTGGCTAATTGGCTAAGTTAAAGCCATTATACAATAAAAAAGTCATTAGAAACACTTATTGTCAATGTAGAGACAGATTATGTAAATCAATTGTCAAATAGCTCCGAAACAAATAATGTACTTTGGTTGTCATTAATAAATTTATTTAAAATATCGAGCGTTTTCGTACCAGAACTGGTTCTTCAATAACTGCTATATTCTTCACTAACTGATAAGTGACCCATACAACTGTATAGATTATGATACAAATGAATCTTTCAAAAGAGCTTTCTGTCTAAAGGAATAATGTTAAATAAAATATTTTACTTAAAAACGATCTAATATATGCTGGAGAGTCCGCAATTACTTTTTAAAAAGACAACTTGCGGACATTCTGTATACCCGACAAAAAATGTGAATGGATCGTCATTACTCATCCTTCCATTCTCCGTTTTTTTCTTAATTGTTCGAATCGAAAACGCCTTCGCTTGCATCTGCAAGTAGTGGTACATACCATAATTTTTCAAGAGTTCTTGCACTTGGAACTCGAGAGATCGAGTTGTGAGTTCTTCTGCAATAATAATTATCATCAAAACGTTACTGTTTTCTCTCGATAAAAGTTGATTCGTGTCTCGCCGTGCATTCCGTTACGCTGTTACTAAGTGCTACTTTTTTTCTAA
Organism: Diabrotica balteata; assembly: GCA_918026665.1. Lineage (NCBI taxonomy): Eukaryota > Metazoa > Arthropoda > Insecta > Coleoptera > Chrysomelidae > Diabrotica > Diabrotica balteata. The sequence continues at coordinate 42,584,996 of OU898278.1, forward strand.
AGGTTGGATTTTTGTTTAATCTCTTTGTTTGTGATCAACTTGGAGTTTTTTCAAAAGGTAGGCTGTTTGTTATTCCTGAAATTTAGTGGCATCAGTAAGTCTTTATAAAAATGTGGAAGCGGCCGAGAAAAAATTAGTTTGCAAATAAAACGGGGATTAAAAATTTGAAAATTTTTAAATTTTTTGTTTTATAAGTTAAACGCATGACAGTTGCTCCGGAGTAATACATTTTTCTTAATTTAATTATTTTTAACCTTCGGGTAGTGGCGTTATAGTTGGTTACAAGTTTAGTTGCCCTGTGTCATAGATCAGGTTGGTCTAAAAAATAGACATAAGGGTTTTTTTTTAATTTGTAGGAATTTAGAATAGGTAACTATATTGAGACGTTTTAGTAAAACAATAATTTAAACTTTAATAAACTAAACATAACAATAATTTGAATAGTTATTGGAAAAAAACCTGTCATGTGTATTAATTTTTTTATGAAATAAAAATAAACAAACGTAACACAATAAACATACTTAAAAAATGTTAAATGAACATAAATGCAATAAATAGCTACAAAACCAAAACGATATACTAGTTGCCTACAGTTCTGACACTGTGATATGCTCTAAACCCATAAATGCATTGCACTGGTAGCAGTAGAAACGAATTTTTCTATTCTTTTTCCAGCCGCAGTACATGCACCTTTCAGCAGGTAATGGCATTTCTTGATTTTCCTGTGCATCACTTCGAGTTACTCCCATAAGTCCTAGCTTCAGCGTCCTCAGAAGCTTGCTTAGAGCTGCTCTCCTTTTCAAATGTGCATGAACCAATGCGTTTGCTAAATCTCTCAACAAATGTCGTCGTCATATATTTGGGTCTCCGTTGTTTGCTTTATGTATCACCTGAATATTGATTCCTGTAACATTTAATAATGTGTAGAATGTCACCATGGTCCATCTTGGGCAATTCCGGTAGCAGTTGTAACTAGCGCACAGCTTACCTACAACATCGACACCCCACTTTTATATTATTATAAGTATGTTATTACTGGTTTAGATTTATCTCCAATGTTTATGTCAATATCATCATGATGGTGCATGCTTGATATTAAAATCGCATTTTTGCGTTGCTTAAGGATATAAGAGACGATTGTGATATCCTCTGTAAAGCCAAACCTCTGTATGGATTGGACGTTTAGTGGCGTTTGACAACTCGACTGGCAGTTCTGTTTTATTTTTTCTTAGTGTTACAATTGTAGTTATTTTGTAATCCCCAAGCAACTTTTTCCCAAGTGGAACTGATATCTGTAAACCAGTTATCCATTGTCAAGTTAACGCGTGAACCAGAAATGTGTTTGCACAATCTAAAAACCACATCAATAGGTTTGGTAGAAAATTTATAAGAGCCAGAGGGTTGGGATACCGCGTAGACTTCATTTTTGCCTCTGAAAGCATCTCATTAATGGTAACAAATGCTGAATGATTATAACCATTTTGACATTTTTTTACGAACTGGTCAAACACTACACAAATGGGAGCTAGCTTGTCAATTTTTGATCGTTCTGTACGTGTTTCCTTATTATCAAACATAATGTAATGAAGACATCGGAACCTTTGTAGGGTAAATTAATTACTATTTAACTGGGAATAAGCCACAATTAAAGATAAAAATACGTTTATTGACGTTTCAATTTCCACTTCGGAAATCGTTCTCAAAATACAAACAGTAAATTAAACAAATTTTGTTTTTTGTTACATAGTGAAAAAATTCTTCTAATAATTTAATTTTATCTGACTCATTTATATTGACAATTCAGACATACATTATGCATTTAAAGTCGACGACTTTAAAATGATATTGCCTAATATTGTTGAGTTGCGCTCCTGGGACGACTTTACTTATAAGATAGTTCATTCGATTACATGAGATCAACTTTAACTTGAGAATATCCGTCAGAAAAAATCATAGCATGTAATTCGTCTTTAAAAAGACAAACACATGACATGATGACAGTAAAATTCTCCTGTTAGTGATTCCATAGTAAATTATGAGGGAAAAACCAGGAAAAAACCTCATAATACTATATCCCGACATTGTAAGTATTTGTTCGTGAATTTAGTTTACCTTCAACAAACATCAAAATTCTGATTTTATATGTTACGTTATTTAAAAAAACATAAATGATGTATTCTCTATATGTTACTGACTTACTAATACTGGTATTTTCTTATTAATAACTTCCTCTTTCAATATTGGTAACCAGATCCTACTACATTCTGCGAGGAATTTGCGACACAATTTGGCCTCATTTAGCATAATTAGAGCCGCTTCTTTGATTTTTCTTTTTTTACCATCCGTTTCTTTTAGGACTACATTTGAATTATTCCATTGAACCCTATGTTCATTATCCCATGCGTGTTTACATATTTGAGATCTATCAAATTCTCTATTTTTATATATAAGATTGATGTTCACTTATTCTAACATTTAATGGCCTTGATGATTCATCTAAATAAAACTGATCGCATTCACAAGGTATTTTATAAATGCAATTCTTTGTCCTTTCTTGTTCATTGTTAGGTTTGGTTTTGGACAAAATAGATCTCAACGTGTTTGTTGTTTTGAATGTTGTTGAAATGTTGAATTTATTTCCTATCCTTTTAAGTTTTTCTGATAATCCTTTTATGTACGGTATTGTTATTATCCTCATATTATTCCTTGTGTATGCTGTAGGATCTCGTTCTAAGTTGTTCTGTTCTATTCGATCGATTGTTGAAAATTCCTATTTATACCTAACCGATAAAGGATAATCATTTTTTAATAAAACAGATGTTAACAAATGTTTCTCCTCCAAGAACGAATTTTCTGTTAGAACAAGTAATTTTGGCTCTATCGTATAAGGATTTAATTATCCCTTTTTTATATTAATATTGTGATTTGATTTGAAATTTAAATATTTATTGGTGTGTGTTGGTTTTCTATACAATAGCCGATATGTTTAGTCTTGTTCTAGTTGCCAATCGAATCATTACTACTCTAATTTGTCCTTGCTATACTTAAAGTCTTATTTAATGGCACATTCGTGAATAAACTATTGTATGTCAAAACTGACCAAAGTATTATTTGAATTAATTCAATATTTGATAATTTATTTAAAAAATGTTGTGTATTTTTTATGAATGTGTCATTTTTATTTGTAAATGGTTTTAAAATATTTAATAAAAATTTTGATAGTTCATGGTACTACAGGAGAATTCATGGTACTACAAATGGGTCTAAGTGGTATATTCATTTTTTGAATTTTCGGTACTCTCCATAAAAATGAGGAGTCTTACTGTAATGAGGTGTAATTAATCATCTCTGATAACTTGTTATAAAACATCTTTAAAACTTGAATAAAGTTCTATTATATTTTGTTTCCAAAGGCTTTGTTGGATCTTTTGTTAATTTTGTATAAGGTCCGTTTATTAATAGATCTTTAATTTTATTTTCGTATTGAATTTTATCCATTATCACAAGTTGCATTCCCCTTGTCTGCTGGTAGGATGATTTTGGGAGTCGTCTTTTTTAAAGTTTGTCGTCATTGTTGTTTCACCTAGAAGTAAGCCTTCTTTGTTTCTGCAATTCTGTGGATTATTCTTTGTAGTTTCTCTGGATTTCTTAACTTCTTGGTAGAAATTCTTCACCTCTTTATACCTGGTATCTCCTGGTACGATTTTGCCTTTTAAATATTACAGGATATTGAGGATTCTAACAGTTTATTAGGTTAGTCGTCTCCCTACCTCTCTTTTTCCTTCCACTTTTCCTTGTAAAACCAATCGCATCAACTCATATGTTTATTAACACAATACATCTTGATTGTCTGCATATAGGACATAAGAAAGCCTCAATCTCAATGACATATAGCATAGGTACTTAAATTGTGAGAATGACATGATTTTGGTAAAATAGTTGTTCTTTTGTATTCTACGTATGACTTCTTGCTTTTCTGTGCAGTGTTACACATTGGTGTAACAATTCTGAATTTTGCAATTTAACCAATAAAGTTTTTAAAAGAAGGCGAACAAGAACAATTATTAATATGCGCGACCTCATTCGAAGTGTCATCTTATAATTAATAAAATCTTAACAATTGCGAAGTACCAACAACACGGTTTCGAGAAAAAAACGATGATATTTCGTAGGTTGAAAAAGGAAGAAGCTCATTTTACGATACTTTATCTTCGGAATCGATCTTCGTGGTGCGTGAATCCTACTTTCCAACTAATGTCTAAAAATAACAGGTTTCTCACATAATGCAAGTCAGTAATTGCTATTAGATGAAGCAATTAATAAAAATGGCTATAATAACGGCTGAACAATGTACAGACGTGCAATAAAAATAAGCTTTTGATACAGACAGTTTACTATGATAATCCATTATACACAGAAAAAAATGTTCGGTATTTATTAAAGTAGGTTACGTTTTTTAAACATATATTTGTTTTTTTACAGCGGATCATAAGAATGGACTTGGTTTAATGGTTTAATAAAAAGTTGCTGTATTAATTATCGAACTTTTTCTTGCTTTATCTTCTAAGTTGTCTCCTTAGCAGAAAGTATAGGTATAGTTTTATTAGAAACGTTAAATTATATTATATATATATATATATATATAATATATATATATATATATATATATAATATATATATATTAGTGGACCCACTTTCTTGTGAATAGGTATTATAATACCTACATTCCAACTGTCTGGGAATTTTCCTTCTCTCCAAATGGATGCAACGAGTTTTATTATGTATTTTTTAGGACGTTTGCTCCATACTTGAACAGCTCAGGGGTATACCATCTTCTCCAGGGAATTTGTTGTTTTTTAACCTTTTTATTGACTTGGCAACTTCTTTCTTCTGTTGGTATAATTTATTTTTCTCCCTCCCATCGTCGTTTTGGAGTTTCCCATATGCCTTTTTTGAGTTGCCTGTACGCATTTCGCATCATACCATTCTGTCCCCTTCCCTTTCTTGTTTCTTCTTTTCTACAACTGTTGTTGCTACTTCTTTCAGGATATTTTCGCACTCGTTCCAGTAATTATCTATGTTTTTCAACAGTAACTACTCATTTGGTCTCCTAGTTTTTCTTTTACTTTGTGTTCAAATTTGCAAACTAAGTATGCTAAGTTGTCTAAGTACTTTATTTACAAATAATTTTCCTTTGATATTTTTCACCTTTCTGGTTTTTACCGATGCCGGTACAAATAAAACCTTCAAACCTACAACCTGCCGGGACAAATAAAATATATATATATATATATATATTTGAAAATATATATATATATATATATAATATATATATTATATTATATATATATATATATATATAGAATTATATATATATAATATATATTAATAATATATATATAATATATATATATATATATTTCAAATATATATATATATATATATTTTATTTGTCCCGGCAGGTTGTAGGTTTGAAGGTTTTATTTGTACCGGCATCGGTAAAAACCAGAAAGGTGAAAAAATATCAAAGGAAAATTATTTGTAAATAAAGTACTTAGACAACTTAGCATACTTAGTTTGCAAATTTGAACACAAAGTAAAAGAAAAACTAGGAGACCAAATGAGTAGTACTGTTGAAAACATAGATAATTACTGGAACGAGTGCGAAAATTTCCTGAAAGAAGTAGCAACAACAGTTGTAGGAAAAAGAAGAAACAAGAAAGGAAGGGGACAGAATGGTATGATGCGAAATGCGTACAGGCAACTCAAAAAAAGGCATATGGGAAACTCCAAAACGACGATGGGAGGAGAAAAAATAATATACCAACAGAAGAAGAAGTTGCCAAGTCAATAAAAAGGTTAAAAAACAACAAATTCCCTGGAGAAGATGGTATACCCCTGAGCTGTTCAAGTATGGAGCAAACGTCCTAAAAAATACATAATAAAACTCGTTGCATCCATTTGGAGAGAAGGAAAATTCCCAGACAGTTGGAATGTAGGTATTATAATACCTATTCACAAGAAAGTGGTCCACTAATATGTGACAACTATCGAGGCATTACCCTCCTAAATACGACTTACAAAGTACAGGCTTATATATTTTATGATAGTTTACTAGTATATACTGAGGAAAAAAAAAGAATCGCGCTTTATAATGCCATGACAGAACTAGATATTCTGTCGCACCTAATAATAACATTGGTAAAGGCAACTCTTTCGAAAGTTGAGTGCAAAGTTCAAGGTACAAAAAAAAGTGTCAAGGTCTTTTCAAACACATACTTGATTACGCCAGGGAGACAGTCTATCGTGCCTATTGTTTAACATTACGCTAGAAAGAGCCATAGTGCCAAAGAGCCTGAGACGAAGTGTCTTCGAGGACCATTTTACCTATGTAGGGTCATACGTCGCCATGTTACCAATTCCAACGGTAACTTAAACATCATAATTTGTAACTACATATAATGTAAAGCAACTGTAAATTAATATCATTTAAAGGGTTTTGACCCATATGTTTTGGTGGCTCATAGCATGTATACCTCGTAAGTATTTAACAACAATGTTCTTTAACCTTAGTCAACATTTTAAATTCTACGTTCTTTTTAATTAAAGTGGTTAATTTACTTTCAGGTTTACACTGATGATGCATTTAACAATCCGAAAACGTTTTGTAACATATTTGTGATAGCCCGTTTGGGCATTTTATTATATACCTTTTACAAAGGATTTGAGATAAATTTTTTGTGATATATGGTATACAGCCAGCTACAGGAACTTAGTTTCCTAGTGGAATTTTATCTTTCGTTCCTTGCTGTAACTTAACACATCGGATCTAACGGTGGATTATAACAAAAATGGTCATTTGGTATTGTAGACCTTCACTTACGGCGACCTGAAAGATCTTTTGTGTATACCTTATTTCAGTAAGCGGTGAGTTCGATACTACTGTCTGTATCAGTAGTTCATTGTTTAGTGATCAGTGTAGTAGTGTATGGAGGCTTGGGAGACTGAGACCTCGGAACTCCTGAAGAAGACATTAGACAGGATGTTGAAAGCTCGGCGCAGTGATAATCGACGCCATTCAACCCGAAAGCCTATTGAATTTAATAATTAATATTAATTCTTGTAATAAAAAATTAATCTTAGCTGTAGGTTTAATTGTAGTAACCTAGGAAATCTTTCGGAACTAATAATATATATATATATATATTATATATATATATATATATATATATATATATATATAATATATATATATATTATATATACATTCGTCATTTGGCCCATGGCAGGGATACTTTGGTGTCTTTTCAAACCCATCTAAATGGTATACATCCTAGTATCCTATTCACGATGGAGGTGGAAACTACCGTTTCTCGACGTTATTATAAAGAAAAACCAATCCCAAGGTTTTTAATCTCTGTTTATCGAAAACCTACCCATACTAATGGGTGGCTTTTCCTTCACCCTAGTTATCATGCATCTTGCATGATAACTCTCATCATCCACCTTCACAAATTAATTCAGTCAGTAATACCCTTGTCTCCTAGATCAATACACCTTTGCGATCAAGCAAGTAGACCATCTAAGCTCTCTAGTTTAAAACAAGCCCTCATCCAAAACGGTTATCACGAAATCACTCAATGAGAAGAGCATCCCTGACATCAATCTCCACTGGAGCATAGGAGCATCCACTGACATCAATCTTCCACTTAATTTCAACCCAAAGACTCTCATTTTACGAAAGCTTTTCTTCCTTACATCAAAGGTGTCGTTGACAAAATCAATAAAATTCTTGAATCAAGAGGAATAAATACTCTATATACCCCCCACCAAAAACTTTCATCTCTTGTCCGATCAATCAAAGACAACATTCCAAATGAACAACATGGAGTTTATTAAAGTCCTTGTGCAGACTGCCCTGATCCTATATAGGCCAAACAAATCGTACAATCCAAAATAGGATTTATGAACATTCCATTTCTGTTCACAATTCCGACTCAATCTCAGAATCTTCATACATGTCACAAAATTGATTTCGAAAACTCCAGAACCATAGCCGCCATCCACTTCTATAAACCAAGGATTATCCATCAAGCCATAGAAATTGAAAAAAGCCAAATTGTCTTAATAAAAGTGATGAAGGCATACGGTTACCTTCGACTTGGAGACCTCTCATAAAGAAAATATCGTCGGCTCCACCAGTCAATCAAAATCCTACTGTCAGCAATGTTTCGCTCCAACTCCCGCGCTAATCTCCGCGCCAAATGTCGTATGTGCTCGTGTATACTATGTTTGTGTAATTTGGTATTCTATTAAAATCAGAATTTGATTTAATTACTATTTAAATGGGATTAAGCCACAAGTAAAGGTAAAAATACGTTTATTTTATTGACGTTTCAATTTCCACTTCGTTTGATGATCTACATTATTCTTTAATACATACATTTTTCTGTTTAATTAAAAAAATTAGACAGGTGGTTTAAATCCTCCTGCTTATTATGGCTAAATTGGCTCTGTGTACATTCTGTCCAGTCTTCTTCATGAATAGGATGACTTAAGTTTCAAGCCTTTGTGGATAATGTTGTTCCCTGCACCATCGCAGGAATCGGATGGAATTCTGTGCATGAGCCAAGTTCTTGTACAATAAGTCTAACCTCCTAAAAGATTTGGTAACACTACTACCATACCTGTTGTGTAAAAAGCTTCTGAAAGTATTATCTTGTGGCATGTCTAAGCTAAATATGTTTATATGCCAAATTGAAACTTCAAATATTAGCTAAAAATGTAATTTTCATTACAATGCATTATGTGTTTATTCCATATAAACATAATATTTAACAAAAAATGTCATTTTAATTTATATACGAGAAAAATTTCCGAAAAATTGTTTCTGCGTTTTTTATTCTAAACTGATTTTCTCATGAAACTTCTTGTTGCAAGATCAACGAATTTAAACAATGTTTTTGACTGGAAGACATTAACCTGTAAGAGGGATAAGTATCTTTAGGTAGAGATCAAGGTGAAGATTATACCTGATGAGATCAGCGCAATTTAAGAATCATGAATTTGAACGTTCTCGCGAAAAAATTTCTCTAGGTCCCAGACCATTCCATTAAAGTGTGACGCACGATATGGGTGAAACTTTATTATACATAAAAGTTATTCCCATACAGTTATCATCGTACATAAAAACTTGGTTAGCAAAATGTAATATAGGTACGTACACTGCAAATGAAAGAACTTGTGTGATTTAATGTAGTCTAATTTATTATATGTCATATACTTGGGGTATACAATACACTTTACATATAGACTGCGCATGCATACATCCATGTAAAGAGTTTTTCATGATTTATTAAATAGAGTAAAAAATTGAAATATTAAAAATATGGAACCAAAGCATTATGTAAATATGTACTCAACGTTATTGAAAATAGTATAATTAACACAGTATCTACAAAAAAAAACTTAACTTGCTAATCAATCAAGTTATCTCTAATAGGGAATCAAACATATATGAATATATAGCTATGTCTATGAGGGTATACAATACACTTTACATATAGACTGCGCATGCATACATCCATGTAAAGAGTTTTTCATGATTTATTAAATAGAGTAAAAAATTGAAATATTAAATAATATGGAACCAAAGCATTATGTAAAATATGTACTCAACGTTATTTAAAATAGTATAATTAACACAGTATCTACAAAAAATAACTTAACTTGCTAATCAATCAAGTTATCTCTAATAGGGAATCAAACAGACTATACCAGAGATTTCGTAGCGCCATGGCCAGTGCAAAAATATATCCCAGTGCTGATGCAAATACCGACCACAAGCTAGTAATAGTAAATATTCGCACAACAAGCACGGTGGTAAAAAAACTAAACTCAAGGGGTCTACTAAAAGAGGTATACAGATCAAAGAAAAAACTACTACACAGCTAAACGAAAACTATCAGAAATAACTACTCAAATAACAAATAACTGCTCAAAGTATTAATATAACAATGGAACAATTTAAATGTATTGTGGTCGATACTACAAAAGAAGAAATTCTAAAAACACAATCAAGAGCAAGAACAGTTTAGATGAAATCACACATTTTAGATACGATGGATGAAAGAAGATAACATAAAAAAGAACACAAATGAATACAAACGTTTGAATAGGGAAATAAGAGGGAAAATAGAAAAAGAAAAAGAGAAATGATTAAAATAAAAATGTATAGACCTAGAAGAATTAGAAAAGAGGCTTGCTTCAACAACACTGTCTTCTCGTAAATAATAATGGACAGTTAATTTATAACACCAAAGATAAAATACAAAAATTGGAAAGATTTATACAAGAACTGTTCCGGGATAGACGAATCGACATTACGCTAAATAGTTTTAAATAACTTTAAAACTAAAGGTGAAATATGCATTAAACAATAATTAATAGCCAACAAGGTTTATGACGAAATTTACCTGAAAATACTCAAATTGTTAGAAAGTAATAATTTTGATCTGTTTAAGAAGAAGATTCAGAAAAATGTTGAGAATCCATCTTTATTTACTTACTAAAACAAACTAACTTTAGACGATATTGCAGATTTCGGATTATTAATATTACTTAAAATTCTACTAAAAATAGTTAAATAGATTGTAAAAAAAAATGTAAAGAAGTGAAATATGAACAATTTGAATTCAAAGCCGGAATGGGGACAAGAGAGGCTTTGTCATCGAGCAAAAAGACAAAGAGGGAATGTAAAGGTAATGGGGGCAAATGTATTGTTAGACAGGAAGTGCGATCTTTAGAGGCCACCTTAAACAAGGAAAGAGAGTATCTCTCCTTGTTTGACATCAAATTTAGTTGGGTTACGTTATTGTTTGTCCCAAATGTCACATGAAACCTTATTTATATTGAAGTTTTTTAACAATTGTGTCGATTTTTAGACTATTATCGTTAATAATTAATTAAACCTTTCTCGTCTAAGACACATTATGAAAAATATTATATAGCTACTATTAATAAGTGCCTGGAAAATTTAAATTTGGCGCATTCGCATTTCCGGATATGTCCGCCATCAGAGGCCACTTTTTGGTCTCCTTTTCATAAGGATTAGATTTCCTCTTTTGTCTTTTTGCGCGATGGGCTTTGTTTTCTGTATAAGTAGTATTGCAGAAGTTCTACGACCAACAAAAGTATGTTTTTCTAAACTTTGTTGATTTCGATAAAGGCATTTGATCTCGTAGATTTTAAGAAAATGTTAAGTTCGTTACAGAACGTCTAACTGAGATGATAATAACCTCAGATTAATAAGAAACTTATATTGGCAAAGGGGCAGGATTAGGATCGACGATTAAACATACATAAAAATTAGTATAAAGGAGTAAGGCGGGGTTGTGTAATGCCGCCAATCCAGTTTAACCTCTTATTAGATTAACAATCTGGTCAATTTTCTCTTCATATTTTTCTTCTTTTACAATCATAACTATAATGTACCCATCAGAGGCGTGCGTAGCTGATTCATGTTTGAGGGCGAAGACATCGACCAGCGTCTTGTGACGAGCTAATCGCAGAGTTCTCTGCGTTTAATGATCAGGAAGACAATCCATAAATGGTTGAACAATCAACTTTTCCATCGTGTCTTTAGAAGCTGTTGGATAAGCATATCGTACTAACCATGTTTTGTTTCCCCACAAAACTTAGCTAACTTGGTCAAATCCCGATATATCTCAATGGATAGTAGTATCAAAGCTAAAAACAAAACATTAAATAATAGAACGCTTATTTAATTAACTAATAAACTAATACCTGTATACAAATAATCTGGGAGACAAAACTCTATGGTACTATTCGTAGAAAATGGTTTTCCTATTATATCGACGGACTCCCATGCACCATTGTAAGTAACCCTTAATATACCAGCCTTAAGAGCTGCACTGATTGTCAGTTCGTTTATTGGTCTAGATTTAAATGGACACTTCTCTTTATATAGCGGATTTAAATGTTTGCCCAAGACCGAAAATATTTCTTAGTTACTTCTTCAACGTCAAAGGGTTAAGGTTTTACACGGGATGCTGTTATAGCCTTGAACCAATCACTTGGCGTTCTGTTCATGTTTTTTGGTTAACCATACCAAAATTCTGATAGCACTCTAACTACAAATGTCCCCGAGTCGGGAATGTTATAAGAATATCTTCAAAACTTTTTCATAATGAATCGCATGATGCAGAAAACGGAGTATAGTATAATTTTTATTTTGCCTTCCACATGAATCTGCAGTTATTTTTGAAGTTTTTACATTAGCCAGTAAATAGCTATAGAGAAAATGATGAAGCAGTGAGCATACATTATCAATCCTTTTTGACCTACTGTTTCTGGATAGCCATAAAACCCTCTTTGTTGTGACGATGTTGTGAGTAGATAGATTCCTTGCCTTCCGTTTTTCGATTACCTGCTGTAGAACTAATATATCATCAGTGCACTCTTCCTGCACCAAATCCATTTTGTTCTTCTATGTCTTCGTATTCTGATTCTATTCTTTCTTTTATTATTCGACCGTACAACCTGCCCACTGAACTGATGTTGATTGAACCAACATCTCATGTTGGTTTAACTACTTCTTAACCTGCTGGTATGGTTCTGCTGCTTTACCGTTTTTCGATTTTTTGAGGCTTGTTATCTCAATTATTTGTGTATGTTCGGATATTTCTTCCATTTCGATTTGGAAAGAAGGCAATACTTTGATAATAATACTTAAAGCTGTGGTATTAATTAAGATAGTCTATCATATATACATTATAAAGTAAATTGTAAACAATGTAACATATATTCGACAGACGCATTACTATTTACATATACGAATTGTTGCACACAAAAACAGTATAAGAAACAATAAACTACACCACTGTCTTAGCTAAACATTCTTTTTCATTAATAATAAAGCTGATATCAAAGACCTCTCCAATATATATTATAATTTAATTAATTAATTGTAAACGCTTTGACACAGGAATATTTAACAAATTAAAATTCACAGATTGAAATCACACATATATTTTCGTTCTTAAGGCATCGCCTGTTTTTTGTATCACTTTATTTTTAAATAAAAAGTGTAAGACAAAATCTAAGTTATAAATAATAAAGTTTCACTAATAATGCCAATTCGCCTAAATGGAGTAGTTATAGTTAGTTAATAATATAATTACATGTATTATAATTATATTATAAACTCAGACGAATCGTAGCAGTTGAAGAGACCAACCACCTGCTGCAGCAACGGTTCTGTTTTCCTGTTCTACACACTTTTCTTTTCGTTTTCTTCAACTTTATTACACATTTCATGAATACTGAATACAACATTAGCATAGCGATACGGTGCCGAGAATATAATAATTCAATCTTCTATTTGAAAGGAGGCCACCCAATGCGCAAAATTGCAATTATAGTATCAATTTGTTGGTCGGTACAATAGAATATTTAACTTCGTTTTTAAATGGCCAAGTAATATAATTAATAAGGATGATCACGATGATGATGACGATGATTATGATGTTACCGCTTGGCTTCGATTTATTTCTTTTTATAATGGAAGTAGAGCATTGCAAAAGTTTCTCTTGTCTAAATACGGGCACAAATGCATAACTGCCGCCTGCCGGGTTTTTAATATGATTATGATTGTATCGTATGTAGAGACTGAATCAGCTCTTTCTGAACAATAAAAATCTATTCGTACTATTTGATTTTGTCTTTTCTATTTTTCATTGTATTCTTCAAATCAATTTCTGAAGGTAAATAAAATACTTGTATCTTAATTATGCTAACAGGCTTCTGTCACAAATATTAGAATTAATGAAATATATATATTTGTACTATTTTTATACACATCTATCAGTAATTACTAACGTAAAAGAAATCAAAAATATAATATAATAAAAACAAATGCAGCCCTAAAAATTTTTACTAAAAGCTAATAAACTTTAATCAAATAAAAGGCAGATATCGAGCACAGTTTTTTATTAAATCTTGCCCAAGTACTTTCGCCCCTAGAGCATCTTCAGGGCATTTCGTCAAAATTAGGTAGCCAATAAATGTGTAGTGTCAGTAAAGATTAAATATACATTTACACAACACGAGACAAAGGACAAACAGTTTGTTTGCACATTGGTGCCAATACAAATTTTTGATAATACGGAGGTCTCGGTTATCAATTCCCACCAGTTGCAAGATATCAACCTATAAGTTTGTCATGGTTTACACGGTCAAAGACCTTTTCGAAGTTAATAAAAACATATATATACCGATTGTTCGATATCCCTACATCTTTGAACCATGACCAGCAAACTGAAGAGTGCTTTTCTGGTTCCAATGTTGTTTCTGAAATCAAATTGTATTTCACTTAGTTTGTACTTCTATTTAGTTGTAAATTCTCGAGTGCAATATTCTTATGAAATTTTCAGTACATGACTCATCAGACTGATAGTAGGATGATCGCTACACTGTTTGGCATTTATTTTTTTCGGTATCATTACAAATTTTGACAGTAACCAGTCTGTTGGTATATGTCCTGTTTCGTATATTTTATTGAAGAGGCTTAGAAGAGAATGTTTACCGTTATCGTCGAGTAGTTTGATTATTTCGCTTGGAATTTCATTTGTGTAACACGTTAATTTCACCAACAAAGAAAAAATGCATGGTTATAACAGCAAATTTACTAAGATGTAAATTGGAGCTGGAAGGTCAGATAATACAACAAGTGATGGAGTTTAAATATCTAGGCATCACATTATCTAGCTACGGAAAGCTCTAAAACGAAGTGGAAGATCAAGTGAATAGAGCAAACAGAGCCGCAGACTGCCTAAATGAAACAATATGGAGAAATAAAAATATCAGGAAAGAAACGAAAGGCAGAATTTACAAAACAGTCATCAGACCAATAATGACATACGCGGCAGAAACAAGACCTGGACACAGACGGGACAAAAAGGATGTTAGAAACAGCAGAGATGAAAACACTTAGAAAAATTGATGGTAAGACACTATGGGACAGAGCTAGAAGTACAGATATACGACATAGATTGAAGGTGGAGAACATCAAAAACTGGGTAAGAAATAAAGAGTAGAATGGAACGATCATATAAGCCGAATTACAACAAATAGAGTAGTAAAGACGGCAAGAGACGGTTCCCCAATATGAAGACGATCAGTAGGAAGACCACGAAAACGATGGAATGACAACTTACTGGAGGCACATTGAAAAACAGACAGAGTCACGTCTACATAAAAAGAAGAAGAAGAAGAAGATTTTCATCTGGACCGGTTGCTTTCCTATTCTTTGATAGCTTTATAGCTCTTTCCATTTCATCGAGTGGTATGTTTGGACCAGTCGCTATATTTTCGATTTGAATTTCTGATCTATCGTCTTTAAACAGCTCCTGTTTTCAGCTGTTTGATGACGATAACTAACTATGTTAGTTATATAACTATGTTATATAACTAAATATGTAACTTAAATATTTAATACATCAAGAGACTTATTATGTACAATGTATGCCGGTGGTAGTTGCCATTCCGGTTGGTTGTGTCTTCTTCTCCGGAATAGAATACATCGTGGTCGTCTATGCTACATTTACCAGTCCCCGGCCACCGCATTTCGCTTATCCCAAGAACTGTTATATTGAGCCTTATCATCTCACGTATAGTGTTTTGTATCGTACCGGCTTCATAGAGACTTCTCACGTTCTATGTGCCTATTCTGATACCTGATTTTATTCTTATTTCTTTTCCATTATCACATTGATTTCGCTGGATAACGGCCTAGGAAGCCCTGTGTGCGTGTCTTCTCCTGCCATATCTTGATGTTCCATGCTCTTGAGGACCATGATCAGTATACTTTTTCTTATCATATGATAGTGCCATTATGATTGAACTAGGGAGTAATAATGGGGTGGTTTCCCGTTGCCTTCCCCATCGCAGTGTCACAACCATTTAAACTGCTTCAGTAATGCTTGTGATAGTTAAGATTCAAGCCGATCCAGGATTATTGCACCTTGAGCTGGTACTGATGATCGCTACTGCCCTTCATGACATGTAGTAATTCTATATAATCCCTAAATTCACGGAATTGCCATTTCCGCAATCCAGATCGTACCGAAGGAATTCTTCTCCGCCGTGGCTACCGTTGTGGAGTTTATCCGTGACTCTGGATAAGGGATCCGAAGCAGGTACTAGTTTCTCAGGTCAGGAAATATCTGGAGTCTGGGAGGGCAGGGATTGATTCATTTTCCCGGATAGGACTATCCAGAGGAGTTCCTACCCGCTACCCGTGAAGCTTAATGAAGAAAAATGTGTAGCAAATCCGCCAGCAGAATGTAGCCGGCTCTGGTTGTCAATACTAAAAGAAGTCAGCAACAATGATATACCAACATTGATGGCTTAATAGAAGGTCACAGACACATCATATATAATACATAAAACAATACAGAAATACCATCATACACAAATATATATAACACATAAACACATATCGAATCAGAATTTGATATCAACCCCAAGCTAATACAACTCAAAATAGCTATTTGGTCAGTTAGCTTCTCATAGATTTTTGCATGGTTGTCTTGTTTGACACAAAACAGAAATTAGTCGAGTGAAAATATTTTTTATCATTTACTTATTTAAAATTTGTGAGTATTCAGTTATCTAATTCCTATTTCTAAAGGTATTGCAATGGGTTGAAGAAATCACAGGAAACCGTCTTTTTGTGCTTTTGTTTTTTTGTTATTAAATCGTAATTTGAGTTTCAATCAAATACAAAATTATCAACAGTTACTAACTGATCATTTGATAACTAACTAAATTATTTATAACTTTACTTAATTTCTGTAAGCCGCCCAAGTTTTCATTTGCCTTATGTAATCACATACACTTTTTTGTCGGAATTGGTTGACCACCTAATCTTGCAATAAATACAAGAAAAAACTAATCTTAATTTGGTCCCAATTATTTTTTCAATCATTTTCTGGTGTAACTCAGAACGAATTACGTAAAATAAATAAGTTTTAACAGTATTTAACCGTAATGGTGTTGGGAGTAATGAAGCGTACAGTTCATCTACACGAGATGCTGACTCAGGTCTTGAATTATTGTTTAGCCTTGTTTTTTTTTCATGTTGTATACTCTGATAACGTGTTAGGTAACTTATTGGAATTCTGATCGTCTCGTTCGACATTCGATTAGTTAGGTGAAGTAAACACACTCTTGTTTCTCTGAATTTTTGTGAAATTGCACCAAATCAGAAAACCCTAGTTTTTAATATATAGAGGGTTCGGAGACCAGTCAATTTATGTCAACAAATTATATAATTTAGTTTGTAAGCTTTGCCTTTTGAGCTTTAGTTTTATAAAGTTATCAATCCTTCTATCCAAATAATAGTGCATATAGCTGTATAACTGCGAAGAAGTCGTGACCATAAATTATAAAAATAAATAATATACGTTATGCTAGCGTTACCGTTGTAATTACAGACAGTCTAGAAGGTTTAAAAGAGTTATTACGTCGAATTATACCCAAAAGTTCTGATTTCGGGCTTAACTTGATTATTGGAAATATAAAGTAGTTGATGGTCTCAAAAACGAAAAAATATAAGGAGAATATTGAAAGTAAATGACTAACAAGTAGAACCGGTTCGATCCTACAAAACCTAGGTTTTCAGCTTATGAAAACTGTTATAATATGTTGGAGATTTGTGCAAGAATCGAACAGGCCAGGACATCATTTATCAAAGCCACCACTCTACGAACTCGGGTGCTGCGCTGCTATGTATTTAGCATTTTGTAATATGACCTGGAATCTTGAATTCTTACTATTGCTATGTATAAAACGGTAGCCTTTCAGATGTGGTTCTATCGTAGGATGCTTAGAATATCGAAGCAATCGCAACGAATAAATCCTAGAAGAAGAATTGGATGTTAAATATAAAGTTTTATTTATTAAAAAAAAAGAAAGCTTGAATATTTTAGCTACATCTTAAAAAATGAAAAATACGAACTCCTAATATTAATAATACATGGAAAGATTGAAAGAAAGAGAGTTCCAGGGAGTAGGCGTACTTCCTTGCTAAGGAAACTTAGACAATGGTATGAAGTCAGCACAACGACTTTCTTTAGAAAATATGTTGCCAAAATACAGATTGCACTTCTGATCGCCAACATTCAACAAGAGGAATACTTCTATAGTTGGAAAGTATACAGGTTATATAAAAAGATGACATACAAACTAAAACATACTATATAACTAATTCTTCAACAGTGAAGTTAGTCCATATAGTTTCTACTTCCTCACCTAGCGTGGTGTTTTCCTCTGTATACCTCTTTTAAATGAATGGTAATGGGCTAAAACATACGCCAACATATCATATATCATTTTAAAGTGCGGTAATTTCTGGCAGGGCGTTCCTAAACATGGGCAGCCATAGGGGCTACCGATAGATTACAAAAATAAAATTATACAACTTGTAAACAATTGAAATGAAAGGACTGGTGGAAATAACATTGTAACAAACAAACGACGGACCGTGTTTGAAGGACACAAAACGATCGAGGCCGCGTTGCTCAGGGTAGGGAGAGATGTGGGGGTGATCCTGGCGACAGTCCTCTTCTTCTTTTTCTTCTTCTGAGACATAGGCCTCCTCCAATTGCTTCCACGCTTCCCTATCTTTTGCATTTCTCATCCACTGCTTTCCAGCTACAGCTGTTATATCGTCTATCCATCACTTTTTGGGTCTTCCCACGCTTCTTTTTGTTTCTCGAGGTCTACAAAATCTCACTTTATTAGACCATCTGTTGGTGTCTTGTCTTGCTACATGTGCTACACATTGCCATCTCAATGTCGCTATTTTTCCCATGATGTCGGTTACTTTTGTTCTTCGACGTATTTCGGTGTTAGAAATTTGTATCTGAGGCTTATTTTAACATGGCCCTCTCCATTGCCCGTTGAGTTACTCTTAATTGTTCTGCCATTTTTCTTGTTATTGCCATAGTTTCCAGTCCATAAGTTGCAACTGGTAGTGTACAAGTGTCATAGGTTTTTCGTTTTAAGTGTATTGGGATTTGTATTTTATATTTGAGGTTGAAGCTCAACTTACCAAAAGCAGCCCATGACAATTGTGTCCTTCTTTTAATTTCTAGGGTTTGATTTATTTTTTTTGTTTTTTAATTGCATGTCCTATATATATATATATATATATATATATATTATATATATATATATATATATATATATATATATATATTTATTGTTCTACCCTTTCTATATTGATGTGATGTTTTCTAGGCTGTTGCTTTAATATCTTTGTTTTGTCGAGATTCATTTTTAATTCATTACAATCAATTAGAAAAATACATACAGTTCTATTTCGGGAAAGTAACAGTGCAGAATATAAGCTTAAAAGCATTGAGAGGAAATCTCAAGAGACTTGATAATTGAAAACCAATCATTAGTAAAAGCTAGCCATAAATTCAAATCTCTTGGATAGTACTAGAAGTTGGAATTAGACCACTGCACCCAGTAATTTGGTATAGGTACACCAAAATGGGAGATAAAAGACGACTTTACAAGAGTACGGTAGAGAAAATCACGATATATGGATCGTAGTTAATGGAGATACAAAAAAAAAAAACGAAAACAGATTAAAAACACTCCAAATAAATTTTTGATGTCGAAGTTTCGGATCAACTAAGTTGGATAGAATCACTAATGAAGAAGTAGGAGTAAAATCTGAGTTTGATATAGATATAATAGATACCAAAAGATCAAAGTGGTACGGCCACTTACCAAGGAATAATGGAGGTAAATGGTCGAAGTAGAAAAGGGAGACCGAGGCATAATTGGAACAAAGCAGTAAAAGAGATGCTATAAGAACCAGAAACCTTCATAATGATTGGATATTGGATAGATAGGAAAACATGGAGGCTAGGAAGTGAGAAACGCCGAATGGTACACCATTCGACCTCTTAGCAGACAAATAAAATTAGCATGAGCGGTTTTCCAAAACTTAGTATGGTATTTAAACTCTCATATGCTGATATTTGAAAGGGAAAGTTTTTGTATATTGTGTGCTCCCATTGTTGGCTTTGGTGCTGAAAATTTAACACTTACTAAAGCATTTGTTCTGGAAATGGATTTTTTGCCCAAACCATCAGGTATATCAGTAATGATGCACTTAACAAATAAAAGAATAGACAAATCTTGAAGAGAACAACCACTATTATAGATGAAGTCCAGCAGAAACAGCTTACTTGATATGGACTGTACATAGAATGACAGACGATCGCCATGAAGATCATATTTGGAGGATCGAAGAGGATCGGAAATAACATGGCTTAATAGAGTTCAAAAAGCAATGTCAGAGAGAGATCTGCAACCAGAAGACTGAATCGATAGACGTGAATGGTAACCAGAAGGCGTAGACCGCTATAAACCGTACATTATATATGCTAAAGTATCTGCGGAAAACCAGATTGACTCAGTCATAGATAAATATTATAATATTAGAAATGGACTCAGTCATAGAACGATCGATGTTGGGCTGAGTTATACTTCCGAAAGTAATTATAAGAGCCACAAAATGTTCTGTAGGAAGAATAGTACATATAAAGTAGAACTGAACCGCATTTGGCGATAAAGAATGACGTCAGATGGGTTAAACGTTCGACAGCAATGTTCAACAATGGACGTTACAGGCTCTGTTGTGGTGTTAATGATGATAATGATGATAATGATGATGTGGTATGAATGCTGATAATTATTGTGTGGGGTTTGAAATATTTTTGCTCTTTTGTTGAAATTCTGAACTAATAACTTGATCTTTGAATTTTTTAATTTCATATCTTTAAATCTAAAATTAAAATAGGTTTTGATATGTTTTTAATAATAGTATATTTTATATATGTATTTTTTGTTTTAGGTAAGTGGCAAAATGAATTTGAATTGGGTGAGTGACATTTTCTGGTCTTAATATTTTAAAAGATTTATAATGTTTATGTTTATTTTTTTTTCTGTTTTACAATTCTAATAAACTACTAAAACTAATCCAAAAGGCTAATTAATAGAGCAAAACAGAATTCGTCAATAATGGAGATCAAGCACCCTTATTTCCTTCAAAAAGGGAGACAAATCGGACCCGGAAAATTTTAGAGGAATTAATTTATTAAACACTACACTAAAATTAACAAACAAAGTGATATCAAATAAACTGAATGAAATTATAACACTAGCAGTAGAACAACAAGGTTTTAGGTCGGGAAGATCAACCCTACCTCTCAAAATTCGACTTCTGAAATATATTCCCGGTTTGGTTATATGGAATGGAGGCGTGGCAATGACCCATTGATGAAAAAGTAGAGGCGTTCGAAATGTCGGATTACCGACGTATATTACGTATATCCTGGACTGAGTACGTGAAGAGGTACTACGCCGGATAGGTAAAGAGAGAGAGGTAGGAATAGGTATAAAGAAAAGAAAGTTCAAGGGAAAATAGACAGCAGAAGGGGTCCAGGGAGGAGAAGACACTCGTGGCTCCAAAACTTGTGGCAATGGTTCGGATTGTCATCTGCTGAACTATTGAGATCTGCCGAAACAAAGTTAGAATAGCACATGTTGATTGCCAACGTTCGGAACGGACAAGGCACATGAAGAATAATAGCATTAGACAGGGAGATTCCCTGAGATTCAGGGATATTCCCTAGTATTATTGGGATATTCCCTGATTAAAAAAGGATACCAAATGTGAGGAAAACAAATAATCTGCTATGCAAACTATCTGATGGTGTTTAAATATCTAGGAATCGCATTATCTAGCTACGGAAAGCTCGAACTAGAAGTGAAAGATCAAGTGAATAGGTCAAACAGAGTCCACATGTTGTGTGAATGAAACAATATGGAGAAATAAAAATATCGGGAAAAACATGTAAGGCAGAATTTACAAAACAGTCATCAGACCAACAATGACATATGCGGCAGAAAGACGACCTGACACAGAGAGGACAAAAAGGATGTTAGAAACAGCAGAAATGAAAAAACTGATTGAACTGATGAAAAAAAAGAGAGAAAAATTGATAGTAAAACACTATTTGACACAGATAGAATACAGATATACGATGTAGATGCAAGGTGGAAAACATTAAGGACTAGGTAAGAAATAAAAGAGTAGAATGGAATGATCATATAAGCCGAATGACAAACAAATACAGTAGAAAAAGACAGCAAGCGGTCTTTCCCAATAGGAAGACGATCACGATTCGACGAAAACGATGGAAACGACAACGTACTGCATGCACATTGAAAACAGACAGTCATGTCTACATAAAAATAAAAAGAAGAAGATTATTCTGATATGGTTGCGTAATATCAGGCACGATGCAGGTCCTAACTTTAAGAATGTTAATCCCAATTAATAAGTAGTTAAGTCAGTCAATTCAGGATTGATTTTTGGTTTTAATATTATTTGTTAGGCATTTACTCTATACTATTATTTAAAACTTCGTCTAATCTGTTTAATATGTATTATAATGTATTTATTCGCGCTTGTTGCACTTCTTTCGTTATCTTTAATTATTCTTGCCTTCTTTTTCAACCTTTCCTATTATTAGAAACAGTACTAACCCTGTTAAATATAAGAACATGATTTATTTTATAATCCATACACACCTAGCAAAAACTACTGCTAAAATAGTAAATTAAATATTAACGTATATAAAGCTATATAAGTGTTTACGGAAAACGTGAATAATAAATATATATTCACTTGAAAGCTAATTTGTACTGTATATCTCTGTGTAGCTCCCTATCGTATTACCTCTCATTATACTAATGAAACGCAAACACACAATAAAATAAATTATGAAATCGTCCAACACCTTGGTCGTTGAACTTGTACCGTGTAGAAGAAAAAACAGTTTAAGACGATCTTTTTGGCGAGGTGCCCATGTAACTTCCTGTTTGTTTGCTGGCGTTTAAAACGTGACAAAATTTATAGATGTTCCACGCTGGTTGATTCCCGTGTCCGTGGTGTATTTCAGAAAAAACAGAACCCACTGCCAATGCGGCGCCGTTGGTGGTGGTGCTAGTTACGATTAAAACTAGATGTTCTGGTTATCCATCAACGATTTAACAAGAGGATTTAAACTGCTCTTCTATATATACAGGGTGATTTGGTAATGTTTGCTGCGATGGACAAAGTAAATGATTTGAAGGAAAAAAATGTGGCAATAGTAATTCTTTTCACCGTACCATCTGAGACTCTGCGGGGGAGCTTTATAACAGACCCCTCATAATAGTTCGTTAAAATCAGGTTCTTAAGGAGCTTTTAAAAATATAAATATGTACAGCGTGTTTCATTAAAAATAAAGCTTATAGACTATATGGATATGGAAAAAGAGCATATTTAGATATAAAAATTCCTGGTCTCAAGAGTTTTTTATAATTTTTTAAAACATGAGCAGAACTAATTTTATTCCATAAGTGGTTTTCACCCTATAAATATAAACTGTATATTCTTTAACTTTCGTTTAGAGCTTATTCTAATAAAAATTATTCTTGTATATATGTTTGCTACTATAGAACCTACTGTCTTACTCGCTGAAGTCAAAGATGCAATTAAATTGCTAAAGAGAAATAAATCCCTAGGCATTGATTCAATACCAGGTGAAAAACTATCTGTGTCGCTATTGGGAATTCAGGAAAATGGCCATCTGATTAGTGTACCTCAATTTATATCCCGCTACACAAAAAAGGAACTACTCCCAGATGTGAAAACTACCACTCACTGTCACTAATAACACATCCTAGTAAAATATTGTTGCATATCATCAAAAACAGGTTAAAAACCTATCTACATTGTAGCCTCGGAAACCTTTTTTGGATGGTGTTAGAAAGGTCACCAATGGAGACACTGGGGACGGCAGCCAGATGGTTGGTGGAGAGCGAATCGTGGGTTCGAAACTGGCTTTTGGAACCGGGATTGGCCTCAAACGGACGAAATAAGTTAAGATAGGACAGGATAAGATATATTAGAAAAGATACCGATATAAATAAAAAGAGATGGGTACAATTACCAAAGATACGATAAGATAGAAAAAGGGCGCCACTTAACTTTTTAGGGTCAAAGGGGAAAATTAAGAAACTCTAGAAAAGAAAAGAGATACCGAAAGGTATTTAGGTTCTGAGACCACCTCCAATAAAAGATATCAATAGTTAATTATTAAATAAATTTGGTAAACACATTAATTACTATTTTATAACTGGGAATAAGCCACAATTAAAGATAAAAATACGTTTATTGACGTTTCAATTTCCAATTCGGAAATCGTTCTCGATTTCCGAATTGGAAATTGAAACGTCAATAAACGTATTTTTATCTTTAATTGTGGCTTATTCCCAGTTATAAATAGTAATTAATTTACAATGCCACAAGAAAATAGCTTCAGAACAATATTGGTAAACACACTACCTACACAAATAATAAATGTATTATACTAAAACAATTTTTAATTGAAGGTGATTTACTTGGCAACATCGTACTTAACGAAGCCCTTAACGATAACTTTTCAACGAAATCGTATTGAAATTATCAATTTTGCAGAGGTGTACCAAAAAAATTTTAATTATTTATTTAAACACATAAAGTAATTACGTAAAAATTAAATCTAAGACCGATTTAATTATTAAATTATCATGTCTCTTTTAACAGGTATCTTATAGTTGTCTAACAAAATAAAATAAAATTTTATTCTTAGTAGAGAGTATCTAATACAGAACTTCAAAAATCAGAAAACTTTGGAAAATAATTTTTTTTTCATTAGACTAAAAACAATCTGCAATTTTAATTACACATCATTCTCTATTTATACAACACTGTGTGTTGTAAACGTTATATTTGTTTTTTTTTTAACTTAATTTGAAAGTTTGCTTGTGTTTATTTGTTTATATAAATATGAAAATATATTATGAAGTTCATATAAATTAAAATTAAGTAAGCTAAACTATTATCATCTGAATGCGTTTATATACCAGTGCATTTGTTTATTGCCACTGAAAATTGCCTATTGAAAATGCCACTTAATGTGGTTTATTTGCCGCCGAGATTAGATTAGAAAGTTTCTGATGTAGAAGACATTGATCTTCTTCTTCTCCTTCCTTCTATTTTGTAGGCTTTAAAGCCTGTTTCTTTCTTCACAATATTAGCTTCCTAAATTGTTTAAATTGTCGCACCATCTTTTTCTTGGTCTGCCAATACTTTTTCGTCCATTTGGTGACTTATCTCGTGCTAGTATTCGTACTATTCTATCCTCCGCCATTTTACTGATGTGTTTGTTTCACTTTTGTTTTCGTTTTGTCACCCATCCATTTATGTCTTCTATATTGCATGCTCTTCTTATGTTTTTGCTTCTCTCCCTATCCAACAGACTTCTCCTTGATATTCGTCGGAGTATTTTCATCTCTGTTGTTTTCTAGCAGTCGTCTCGTTTTAGATGTGTCAGGTCTTGTCTCAGCCGTGTATGTTAATATAGGTCTAATTCCTGCTTTATAGACTCTTGTTTTTGTGTCTTGTCTTGGTGTTTGTTCTTCCAGATTGTGTCATTAAGAGAACCCGCCGCTTTACCTGCTTTTAAGCTTTGCTGTCGTACGTCTTCTTCAACATCTCCGTAACTAGTTATATCTATTCCCAGATATCTAAACCTTGCTTCCGGCTTTATTATTTTCCCATCAATTTCGATTTTACAACGTAGTGGGTATTTAAATGTCATACATTTGGATTTTTTCGCTGATATTATCATATTGTATTTCTTAGCTGTTGTATTGAAGATATGTGTTAATCTTTAGAGCTCGTCTTCTATCTCGGCGATTAATGCGGCGTCGTCTGCATAACATAATATTTTGGATTTCTTTGTTCCCAATTCTGTAGCCATGACTTTTACGTACTGCTTGTATTATTTCGTCCATTAATATATTAAAGAGAAGTGGGCTTAACGAGTCACCCTGTCTGACTCCGCTTTGTACTGGTTATACACTGTGTTAGTTTTCCATTTATCTTTGCCTGTATTCGCTTATGGAGGTAGATGCTTTCGATGGTTTGTATAATATTGATTGGTATGTTCCTTTTATACAGTAGGTGTAAGACGTCTTCGACTTGGATGCGATCGAAAGCCTTTGTCGGGTCTATAAAACATAGATATGATGGCCTTTTCTCGTGATTTGTCTTAGTACACTTCCCGTCATATAAAACTGGTACACTTTTTTTTCTCAATGTAAACCGTGTGTTCAGAAATCAATTCGTTGTTGCCAGTACAGATAACGGAATTGCACTAAATTAATAAAAAAATTACGTTCAAAAATGTATAAAATTTTTAGATAGGTATTTTTTTATCATTACCAAAAAAACTGAATCTAAGAAATTAAATAAGCAGAGATAGGGTTAAGTTATTATCCAAAATGTTTGAAAGATCTTTAAACTGGGGTATTAGCACAAGGAACATTGGAATGGATCTACTGTAATTTTATCTTCAATTACCTACCCAACTCGAACTGTATTCTGTGTCAATAAGTTTTGTAACAGGCAAACTACCAAGATTAATTTATTATTTATTAAAAGAACGATAAAAAATGTGAAAAACTAAGATTATACTTTGTCCTACGTATTATACTAGAATGCAAAATACTAGATGGCCCAAAAAATACTGAACTGGACCCTAATAGGGAATAGAAAGCGAGGAAGACCCAAACTAGAGTGGCAGGATGGCAGGAGAAGGACGTTCTAAACCGGCATATATATAATTTTTAAGTTGGAAAATAATTAAAGCAATTAATAAGTTCCAAAATGTACCTGATATAAAATTTAAAAATCTACTATACAATTATTGGCAACATTGCAGGAGTTTAGAAGTGTACGCGAAAAGTTATATACGGTTATTGAATGTGTTGCAGTATATTTTCTATCTGTAATTTCTCTTTTGTGACATGGCTTTGTATATAAAACTTTAAATTCGATATTTTAACCACTAACTTAAATAATGCTTCTAATAATGCATAATGATCTATGTTATGTATATAATAAGCTCATAAACAACCCATCCATGGAACAATATGGTCCTTAACAGCCGATACAAGTATAATTAGCTTGCATTATTACCTATTAATGGACCATAAATGTAAGAAGGCGGATCCGGTTACATGAAAATATTGCAAATACATTCATGATGTGTTAACGTAGGCGTATAGCAATTGTCGGAATTAATATCCCTCTTCTGAGAATAAATACAACTGGTGAATCATCAACAATCCATGGTAATTTGACAATTTTTATTGCAATAGTAGAATAAATAGAAATAGCAAAATTGGTATACATCCTAATACCAAGTTGAGTTAAGGATTTTATCAAAGCTATTACCCGTGGAGGTATATTCTTGTGTAATTTCCTTCTTCTAATTAATATATAATGTGAATTATGCACAGTTGTACAATTGAAACTACTTTGACCTTTTGTCATCCAGGTCGGAAGCCGTTTTGATAATAAAAATTTTAAAAATTGAACAAGCTTTTTCGTTTGTAAGTTTCTATGAATAAGAAAATCTTATTACATTCTACTGAGAAATTTGCTATGCAATTATTTCATTTTCAACCTAACAGAAACAAAACTTTGGTTTAAAGTTTCTGAACCTTATTTTGAAATCAGCTTTTAAGTCGACACACTAAATAGGTTAAGAATGAGTGTAAATTTCTTAATTGCTGTCAATACCCATTATGCTTTTAACGATTAAAATGTTACGTAATGCGATATTGGTGTAGCTATTGTGTTCTTGGTGTATATCTCCAATTTCAGAATTTCTATTTTTTCTACCCATATATACAAAGTTTTTCTTTTTGGTTGCTTCTTTAAAAATACACTCCAGGCTATATTCATCTCCTCAGATAATCCCAACTTCAAAAATGCTTTAAATTGGATAACAAGCGGAGAGTGGAAGACATACTCTTTTATCCTCCTAAGTAATACGAAGACCATCACATCCAACATCCGATGATGACTACAGTGCAGAAGGACAACGTCAGGTAGATGTTTAACTTCGGTAAAAACACATCGCCTGGCCCTCATGACATACACAGAAGATGCCTCAAAAAACTCCCAGGGAGTATCATCCCACTGCTAACCAACATAATCAATGCATGGCTCTTACTGAACTACTTTCCTACTCCTTGGAAAGTATCCAGTATAATCATGATTTTCAAACCTGGGAAAGCCCTAACCAGCACTGAATCCTATAGACTAATATCACTTCTAAATACTCTACATACAGCCTACGAGATAATCTTTAATCGAAAGACTCATAGAATTCCTAGAAGAAAACCACATCATCCCTAACTTTCAATTTGGATTGAGAGCTGAATTAAAGCTACAACTTTCATCTCACGAATTGTAAATGAAAAAGGCAGAATTGCCATATGCATCTTCCTAGGCGTCCAGGTTTTCGATTAGTTCTGGCATGCAAGCCTAACTTAAAAACTCAGCCGAGCTTGAATGCCAACCAAATTTCTAAGAACCATTCATTCCTATTTCTTCAATCGGACCGTCCGAGTTAAAATCGCAGATAAATTTTCAACATTCACTACAAAAGCTGGAGTACGCCCAGGGCTCAATTTCACAGTTTACAATAATAGGGACCTCCCTCTCCTAGAAGGTAACACCGAATCCACACTATTATATGCCGATTATATTGTACTATTCTCCTAGCACATTTGACGTAGCGTGAAGAATGCGGTCTAAATTCAATAAGGCACAAGACCAATTAGACGAACTAGTAAATTGTTTGCAATAATTGGAGAGTCACTCTCAACCCCTCAAAAACACAAGCTATCCTATTGAGATATCCAGGAACCCCTCGATATAAAGAGGGGGCAACCAAGTAGTGCTCTACGGAGAAAGGCTCTCTTTCAGAAACTTATCATGGGAAAACGTGCAGATTATCTATCGAATTAATCCACCAACTCGTCAACATCCCCACTATAGAGAGCAGGGTCTGCTCTCTCGCAAATACGCCCAACGCACTATAGAGAGCTTCAATGCCAGAGCAAGAGAGGTCCTAAAAACCATATGCCATCGTCTAGGGCACATACTCGCAGGTTGCACAAAAAGAAAGTTCCATTCCTACCAGCCAAATCTCTCAACTTGGCTGGAAACGAATCCTGATGAGTATTTCGACACCCTAGAAGAAACGTTACTAAGATATTGCAGATACCAACAAGCTGCAAGCCAAAAACACTCAAAAAAAAATTCAAAAAGCCGTTCCAAAAGTATAGCTGATACCACTGAGGTATGGCTAACAACTCAAGTATTTAATTTTGACTCACTTCTTGGCAATCCACTCGCCTGCCCAAAACTCCGTCACAAAAACAATCTCCCACAATTGCAAGTGACGTTATTTCTCTTTCCCAGTTCAAACTCTCGCAATGTAGAAACCATACCTTGAAGAGGTTCTCCGCCTAAACGAGGTTTCATAACGTATTCGATTCGATTGTCCGCTGTTAGTACTGTATCTACTGCATAAAATAATCCTTTAAATCTCATTTGAAATAAATTATTTGAATCAATTGTAGTTTGTTAATACCTTTACCTTCTTTTTCACTTTTATTATGCTATCCATCAGCAGCATAAATAGTACTGGGCTGAGACTCTCCCCTTGTTTTATATCCCCTACATATTGACCATCTGTTTCTGATCTGATCTTTTGACGAATTTTCAGATCTGCCATTAATGTTATTTCTTCATCTGTAAAATTAATTGCAGTTTTAATATACATTTAAGGTGGATACCCTCTTTTTTAATTTTTCTTCGCAATAATATTATTCAGTACGAAATGTTATTTTTTGTTCTTCTTTTCTTCTTACAAGCCGCTCATTCTTAATATGCGGGAAGTAAAATCTCAGTAACAACAAACCAGGATTCCGCTGGCGCTGCTGATAACACCCTTTAATGGCCCCTTGTTTAGGATAATAGACGAAAAACACAACGGAGTGGAAGGCGGAGATGAAAGATCAAAAACACAATCTCTGCGGAAGTGGCAACGCTGCTTCTAGGATTAATACAGAAGTAATAGTTAGCCACTACAGTAGTAGTAGTAGTCATTTACTCCTAAGAAAATATCTCAGAAGGTGGATGAACCAGTTTTGTGGTCAACGGGATGTGGCTGTAAAAAACAAGAGGAAAAACATTAGAGAATTAAAATGTCGAGTCCTTCAAAGGTTTGGCTACTAGTCGGTGTCAGACCTTAGATGGTCATGTTAACATAGTAATGGGTGACCTTAAAACAAAGGTAGGGTAGGGAAAAATCGGGAATATTGTTAAAGAATATGGCATCGGAAAGCGAAATGAAAGCGTGGAACACTGAGATGGATAGGTGATGTGGAGCGTATAGAAACCTTTTAACTATCAAAGACATCGCCCAATAGCACGTATTGAAAAAGCCAGGATATATGGATCCAAAAATACGATATATGGATCAAGTACAGGAGAATTTGACAGAACTCAAAACTAGAAACTGGAGAATGAAAGCTATAAATAGGTATGAATGGAGAGGATTTATTGAAGACACCAAGGCCCAGCCTAGGCTGTGGAGCTAAAGTTGACGAGAATTGACGAAAGGACTATGATTTTTTACTTTGTCAAGGTACGAGCATGGAAACTGGTCGTACTGCAGCCAGTTGGCTTATTTTACATGGCAGATTGTCATGGTCGTGAAGGTCAATTTGTTCTCGCTAGAAAAAGTAACTACAATTTTTCAGGTAAAAAAGGCACCCATAGCATCACGTGTTGAAATTATAATAAGAGCAAATAACAATATTCTCTCTAACATACCGCAAACCCTTCTGTTTATCACCACACAATCGGTGTTTAAAAATGTTCTTGTCTCGTTACATAGACAGATCAGGTATTATATTGTATATACATTAAGTAGGGGTCGTTGCTGTCAGCTTAGGTCCATATTTAAATCATCACTTATTATTCTTTGAGTCATCTTATTCATTATTCTTTGTATTGCTGCTACTTTAGCGGTGTTGTTTTACTAGTTTTTTTAACTATATGAAACTGCACTGGCAAATTAATTATTATTTTTTACTGTCCACTAATTAGTTAAAACAAAAGATAGTGATTGTCAAATACCACATATTGCACTTTTAAGTGTCGTTTAAGTCATTCAATGTAATAATGACGACCGAGATTTAACGCTTGCTGGTAATAAAACGAGATAGGCAACTTTTTGTTGCGATTATAAATTAAAACCTTGTCACAAATAGTTAGGTGGTCGGTACCAAGAAAGGAAATTACGGTTTTTATGGATTAATTTGTTGTACTCTCGAGACGGGATATGGTTTTATAAAAAATGAATTACCTATATAAAAAATACAGGATATATGCTTGCATAAGAGTTATGTAAAAATATAGATGAAAATCTTGTTAGTATTTTGCGTCATTAGCCAAAAACGAGTGGAGTTGTCTGGTCCATGTATGAAATAATTATCAAACAGGTTAAAAAATAATATGCTTTAATAAGAGGATATTAAACTGGAGTGAATTGATATGAAGTGTTGGCTGAGGTACCCAAAGGGCAGTGAAATAACTCTGGTTTGATAAGTAATAAAAACAGATAAACAAAGCGAAGAATTACTCGTATCTGAAAGAACTAGGAGCAACGTTAGAGAATATCGAGTAAAAGAGGAGAGAGGAAAAACAAAAGCACAACCAGAAAAAGCTACAATAAATCCACAAATAGTTTGAAGAAATAAAAAAACTTAATAGAGAACACCAATACAAAAAAATTTTACAAACAAGTTAACCCAAAATGAAAAATTTTCAAGCCACTAGCCACCAAGTCGAGGCTCATAATTTGAGTCTTTTGAACTAAAGAGTAAGTTACTGAAAGGTAGCAGGAACACTTTGGATTCCTACTTAATGGAGACAGCGGAGCTGAAGGTAGAAATGATATATATCTAGAACAGGAGGAAATTGAGTTCCCAACTCTAGAAGAAATAAATAAAGCTTTGAAAGAAAACTATTGAAGACCATATTAAGGCGGAGTTACCAAGCAGGGTCTATGGAGAAGGCGATGTAATTTTCAATTCTATTGACTTTTTGGTGATTGACAGATACTGAATAGAAAGAAAACAAGGCTTCTATCCAGTCGCTCTAATGAGTACTGCTATGACGAAATGCGTATAAGCGAATAGTTAGAGAGGTGCTTGAGTGAAATTAAATCTTAACTACCTTTTCTTGAAGCTAAATAGGTTCTGAAAGAGTTTTCTTTTGGAATATCTAAGTTATGAGAACTCTCAGTGGGAACAGATGAAATATGTGACCTAGTCTTGGAAGACGACAAAATCAAAGGCGTAAAATCCTGCAAATATTTGGGGGTCATTTTTAACAAGAAGGGAAATAGCGCAGATGAAATCAGGTAAGAATAAACAAGGGCAGAGCAGCGACCCGTGCCTTAAACTCTCTTCTATGGCAAAAAACAATTCGACGAGAAACCAAAAAACACATTTACGGTAGTATAGTCCAAAGTATTACACTTTATGGTTCGGAAGTATGGGACGTCACCAAAGCTAATAGAAACAAACTTATGACGACAGAAATGGATTATCTGAGACGAAACTGCGGTAGATCGAAACTGGAGAGAGTTAGAAACGAGCAAATCAGAAACGAAATGAAAATGGAGCGAAATATCAATGATGACATAGAAAGAAAACAATTAATCTGATTCGGACATGCTAAAAGAACGCTATAGTACAGATGGCCTAGAAGAGTACTGGAATGGATCCCTCCTGAAAGAAGAAAGGGAGGACGACCACGGAGAAGTTGGCGCAACGATATTGATGAAGCAATGGCGGCAAGAGACTTAGAAGAGGCAACTGCATATGACAGAAAAAGATGGATATTAAGGGGCGGAGAAGCGGCGACAGCCGTAATCAATCCGTTATTATATATCTAATTTAAATGTTTTTTTATATGGGATTAAGCTACAATTGGAAATAAAAATAAAATTTTACATTTGTTTTTGACATTTGAAGTTCCACTCCGGAAATCGTTTTCAATAAATAAAAAAAAAAAAATAAAATAAGGTTAGACTCCTCTTGTATTGTTCGCGGATAATCAAATTGACAGGCAACTCACTCGGTCTCGATCTTGCAGGCAGATAGTCATAGTTTGAGTTGTTTTAACTTGGAGACGATTATATTACTATTAAATGGGAATAAGCCACAATTAAAGATAAAAAATACGTTTATTGACGTTTTCAATTTCCACTTCGGAAATCGTTCTCAAAATACAAACAGTAAATTAAACAAATTTTGTTTTTTGTTACATAGTGAAAAATTCTTCTAATAATTTAATTTTATCTGACTCATTTATATTGACAATTCAGACATACATTATGCATTTTAAAGTAGACGACTTTAAAATGATATTGCCAATATTGTTGAGTTGCGCTCCTGGGACGACTTTACTTATAAGATAGTTCATTCGATTACATGAAATCAACTTTAACTTGAGAATATCCGTCAGAAAAAATCATAGCATGTAATTCGTCTTTAAAAAGGCAAACACATGACATGATGACAGTAAAATTATCCTGTTAGTGATTCCATAGTAAATTATGAGGGAAAACAAGGAAAAAAAACCTCATAATACTATCCCGACATTGTAAGTATTTGTTCGTGAATTTAGTTTACCTTCAACAAACATCAAAATTCTGATTTTATTTGTTAAAATTTTATTTTATTTTATTCTCAAACAAAACACGTTGAGACCTATTTTGTCCAAAACCAAACCTAACAATGAACAAGAAAGGACAAAGAATTGCATTTATAAAATACCTTGTGAATGCGATCAGTTTTATTTAGGTGAATCATCAAGGCCATTAAATGTTAGAATAAGTGAACATCAATCTTATATTAAAAATAAAGAATTTGATAGATCTTCAAATCTGTAAACACGCATGGGATAATGAACATAGGGTTCAATGGAATAATTCAAATGTAGTCCTAAAAGAAACGGATGGTAAAAAAAGAAAAATCAAAGAAGCGGCTCTAATTATGCTAAATGAGGCCAATTGTGTCGCAAATTCCTCGGCAGAATGTAGTAGGATCTGGTTACCAATATTGAAAGAGGAAGTTATTAATAAGAAAATACCAGTATTAGTAAGTCAGTAACATATAGAGGATACATCATTTATGTTTTTTAAATAACGTAACATATAAAATCAGAATTTTGATGTTTGTTGAAGGTAAACTAAATTCACGAACAAATACTTACAATGTCGGGATAGTATTATGAGGTTTTTTTCCTGGTTTTTCCCTCATAATTTACTATGGAATCACTAACAGGAGAATTTTACTGTCATCATGTCATGTGTTTGTCTTTTTAAAGACGAATTACATGCTATGATTTTTTTCTGACGGATATTCTCAAGTTAAAGTTGATTTCATGTAATCGAATGAACTATCTTATAAGTAAAGTCGTCCCAGGAGCGCAACTCAACAATATTGGCAATATCATTTTAAAGTCGTCTACTTTAAAATGCATAATGTATGTCTGAATTGTCAATATAAATGAGTCAGATAAAATTAAATTATTAGAAGAATTTTTCACTATGTAACAAAAAACAAAATTTGTTTAATTTACTGTTTGTATTTTGAGAACGATTTCCGAAGTGGAAATTGAAACGTCAATAAACGTATTTTTATCTTTAATTGTGGCTTATTCCCAGTTTAATAGTAATTAATTTACAATGCTACAATAAAATAGCTTCAGAACAATATTGGAGACGATGATATCAAATTTTAAGTTGTTGTGTGTTTATGTATTGTGTATGTATAGATGATATGTCTCAGACCTTCTATTAATATATTAATGTTGGTATATTCTTGTTGCTGACTTCTTATTTTAGTATTAGCAACCAGAGTTTGTTATATTCTGCTAATGGGTTTGCTACACTACACTATAAGTAAGATGAGAGCTGCTTTTTTAGTTTTTCTCTTTTGTATGCCTGTTTTTTCATGACTACTGATGGAGCTTTTTGTTTCTATTCTTTCATTCGTCTGTCGAAAGAATGGATAGATACTGTAGTTATCTATCATAGTGTGCATATCACGAAATTACATCACCAGAGTCTGCCTCTGTTAGGACTGTTGCGGTCTGCACATACAATCACCTCAATATAACAATTGGGGTCATCAGAAAGGAAAGAGAATATATTCTGGAGAACATATCAAGCGAATGCTCTAGAGAAAAAAAGAGAAATAACTTCATTTTTGATTATCATTACATTTAATTCTATTTTATATAATTTTATTTAATTTTTATTCAATTTTAATTAATTTTATTTAGTTTTACTTACTTTTATTTTATTTTATTTTGGTAAAAAACGTTGACGTTTGTTTAAACTTCATTTTATTTTTATAATAAGTTTATATGTAAATGTAAGTATATCTTACCTTACTAAAATGAATTACTGATGAAGTAATAAAATTTCCGAGTAATAATATTCGAATCATCAAGTTGTAAAATGAATTTGCAATAAATCAACATTATCGTTTCAAGAACAAAATATGATTGAAATGTCAGATGTTAGTAGTTCAGATTTATTTCCTAGGTGACGTAGTTACCCTACCGGACAAACTGTGTGACATGTCGTTTTAGCCTTTTATATATGTAGATAGATAACAATTGAAAATGTGAAACCGATATATTCTTTCTTCGTAACACTAAAACGTGTTAAAAATAATATTAATCTTAAATGTACAGCTGGTTCCTAAAAAAACTGATCCAACTGCTAAAGCGAGTTTTGTAGAAAATTGGTCAGTGTATTTTGAAGGATAAATACTTATTATTTACATATTGTCACTGTCACTGCAAAATCTTAAAATTTGTCGAATAACTTAATCTTTCAACCTCAAAAAATGGCTCCACATGCTAGCAAAAAACTAAAAGCAAGAATTGTAACAAAATTAGAATATGGTTGATTTAGTATCTGCGTAACGAATCTTTTTAACGTAAGCAGAACAATAGTTTTTTAATATTAATAACAGACGGAGGAGAACAAGAAGCTCTCGAAAGAAAGCAAGATTCTGGAAGACCAAAAATATCTACCGCTCATGAAGATTGTTGGAGAGACTAGAAGAGAATCGTTTTGAAGATACGAAAACTGCAAGAATTATCTCACAGTTTCCGGAAAGAAAGACAACAATTTGGCTCAGAATTAAAGCATTGCGTCTTAGATACCAAACTGCAACAAAAAAAAATAGCTCTTACACCACAACATAAGCAACGAAGACTTCTATTTGCTTTATACTATCAGCTACAAAATCAAGATTTTTGGGACAGAGTAGTATTTACATATTTTATTCTGGTTAAAAAGGTAAAATTGGGGTGTATAGACCCGATAATAATAGATTTAATCCTCTATATGTTGATAGATATCGAGCAGCTGGTCATGTTAGCGCCAATGTATGGGGATAGATTTCATCTAGAGGAACGGGAATGGTATGGCGTATTGATGGCAGGTTTGTTGGGCAGACTTATCTGAATATTCTAGAAAACATCATGTTTCCCAGCGTAGAACAGTTGTATCCAAAAAATAATTTTATCCTCCAACAAGATAATTGTCCTGTTTACACTTGTAAATATAATAAACCATTGTCTCCAGACTAACAACATCCAAACCTTGCTATGGCCCAGCTACAGTCCAGATTTTAAACCAATTGAGAATTTGTGGGAGGTTATTATAAAACGGTTGTATCGGCGTAATTTTATACCTAAAAGTTCTGAAGAGCTGTGGCATACTATACAACAGGTTTGGGAAGAGTTCTCTGAAGAAGACAATTTCATAGTTCATTACACGCAGATGAACAGAAGACTACATGCTGTTATTAATGCTGATGGAGATATTACAAAATAATAATTTTATTTTTACATACCTAAATTTTGTATAGTTTTGGTCTTCCATGCCCTCGCTTTCTTTCTAGAGTTTCTTGTTCTCTCCATTTTTTATTAATAGAAAAACTGTGGTCCTGCTTATGTTGAAATGTTTTTCTGCGTCTGATAGTGCCCAGTTATCTTTTAATTTGGTTACAATTTTTGCTTTAATATATTGTTCAGTTAAGTCGTTTGTTTTATTCCTTAATAATAATCTTTTTCTTTATGTGCCGTCTCCCAATCGGAGGTTGTCATCATTCAGTTTACTTTATCTACTGCTGCTCTGAAGAGTTCTATAGAACTGTATTTAAACCAGTCCCTTAAATTCTTCAGAATAACACTCTCCTTCTTCCTATACTCCTTCCTCCTCTTACCTTTCCCTGTATTATCAGCCTTAGTAGTTCATATCTCTGTCCCCTCATTACTTGTCCCAGATATTGTAACTTTCTTATTTTTATTGTGTTTATTATTTCGGATTCTTTGCTCATTTCTCGCAATACTTCCGTGTTAGTTTTCTTCTTGTCCATCCTATTCTAATCATCCTCCTGTAGCACCACATTTCAAAGAACTGTAATTTATTTACGTGTTCCTGCTTCAATGTCCAGCTTTCAAGTCCATGTTGCAGTATCGAAAACACGTAGCATCTCAGTGCTGTTACTCTCAGTTCTAATCTAAGGTCTTTGTTGCAGAGAATTGTTTTCATTTTTACAAACGAATTTCTTGCTTTTTTCTATCCAGGCTCTTATTTTCGGTTGTTTGATCATTATTGTCTGAAATCCAGGTTCCTAGGTATTTTGTATTTATCGACCCTTTCTATCGGTTACATTTCCCAAATGTATGTTTGTTGGTACTCGTATATTTGTTTTCTTTGTTGTTAATGTATTTCTGAAGAAAGACACAGAGAAACGCAAATCGTGGATGACCGATGAAATACTTGAGCTTATGGATCAGAGAAAAAAAAAAACAAAGAAAATCTCCAAGAATATAAGAGAATACATACAATCGTCAGAAGAAAAAATAAGAGAAGCCAAAGAGAAACAAAAAAAAGAACGTCAAGAAATAGAAGAGTATCAGAGTCGATATAATAACTTCAATGTTCATCGAAAGGTGAAGGAAATAGCTGGAAAGTTTCGACAACGCAACAGCGGAAAAAATAACAGATAATGAAGGCAATCTTGCCATAACCAAAGAAGATAAAAAAAGTATGGGAAGAATACTTGGGTAAACTTTTCCATGACCTTAGAACAGTACAAGAGCCCACCGTTTGAAGAAAATTCAGGTCCCGAAATCCTACCAGAAGAAATAACGGCAGCCGTCAGACAAAATAAAGGATGGAAAGACAACGGGACTTGACGAAATTCCTGCAGAACTGCTGAAGCTATTAGATATAGAACAAATAAAAGTAATAACTGATATATTTAATGAAATATACAAGGCAGGAAAAATACCAGCAGAGTGGCTCAAATCGGAAGTTCGTACCATTGCCCAAAAAACCAGGAGCAAAAGTTTGTGAAGATTATAGGACAATAAGCCTAATGAGCCATCTGCTGAAGCTGTTTTTAAAGGTCATCCACAAAAGAATTTACCGGAAATGCGAGGAACAAATTGCGCCCAATCTGTTTGGATTTGTGAACGCCGTTGGTACGAGGGAAGCTTTATTTAGCGTGCAGATCTTCTTTCAGAAATGTAGAGATGTCAGCTGTAATGTTTTTGCATGCCTGATTGACTACAAGAAGGCTTTCGATAGAGTCAGGCATGAACAAATGATGGAATGTGCTGAAGAGGACAGGGATTGATGGAAGAGACTTAAAAATTATAGCTAATCTGTATTGGAATCAATCAGCGGTACTCCGAATAGATGGAGAATATACAGAACAGGTCAAAATCTTAAGAGGAGTGAGACAGGGGTGCATAATTTCACCATGATATTCAATCTGTACTCGGAGCACATTTTTGAAGAGGCCCTAAAAGATATTGATGAAGGCATCTCAATAAATGGAGTCAAGCTTAATAACCTGCGGTATGCAGATGATACAATAGTGTTTTCCAATACCATAGAAGGGCTGCAAAACTTAATGAACAAAATAACAGAAACAAGTAGAACCTATGGACTGGATATAAACACCAGCAAAACCAAGCTAATGATCATCAGCAAGCAAAACATAACTGGAGCAAATCTGTATGTGAACCAAATGAGAATTGAACGTGTCTCACAATACAATTACTTGGGAACTATAATCAATGAGTCGTGGGACAATACCCAAGAGATTAAATGTCGCATCGGAAAGGCCAAAAGTGCATTCTTGGCTATGAGCTCTGTGTTCAAAAGCCATGACCTCACCCTGAAAACAAAAATAAGGCTCCTTAAATGTTACGTATACTCAGTGCTTCTGTATGGAGTAGAAACGTGGACATTGAAGGCGGAAACTCTATCAAAACTTCAGGCGTTTGAATTATGGTTATACAGAAGAATCCTGAAGATACCATGGACAGACAAAGTCACCAATGAAGAAGTACTGCGGAGGATGAACACAACCGCGGATTTGGTCAACATTGTGAAGAGCCGTAAGCTGGAGTACTTGGGACATATTATGAGAAATCAAGGCAGATACGAGCTACTCCAATGCATTTTGCAGGGTAAAATTGAAGGAAAAAGAGCCCCAGGACGAAGAAGAATATCCTGGCTTGCTAACCTGAGAGCATGGTATAGAAAGACCTCAACACAGCTATTTCGTATAGCAACCAACAAAATCATCATAGCCAGAATGATCGCCAACGTTCGGAACGGACAGGCACCCTAACATGAAGAAGAAGTTGTTATCATGTATTTGGTCTTTTTATTAATTCATTTTTAGTTCTTATTTTTCACAGAAACTATTTTGTTTTGTTTTAGCAGTATTGGAGATGTTCAGCAGCGCTTGCCATAATCACGGTGTCATCTGCATATCTTATGTTGTTAATAGATCTTCCGTTAAGTATTATTCCTTCACTTTGAGATAGTAATGCTTCTTTGAAAAATGGCTTTACTGTATACATTAAATAGTAATGGGGACATAATGCATCCCTGCCTAACTCCTCTCTTGATTTCAATTTCTGGACTGAGTTCGTTATCTATTACGATTTGTTTATAATTAATAGATTAGTAGATTAATAATAATAAAAATAATAATCCTACTTTATATAAAAACTATCATTTATATACTCTTTATAAAATGCAGGAATTCAAATAATATCATAACATATCTAATCAATTGTTTGTTGTTTGTTTATTTTATTATTTGTGTGTCATAATAAATAATATAATGTCAGACTAATCAAATACATTGCTCCAAATGATTAAATCTTACTAAATGTAAGCTACGTTTTCTTGTACGTTTTGTGGGTCATATAAAACGTACGACAAAATGTACGTTTTGTCCAGTGTATACACACTACGTTTTTCCTTCCGTTTTCTACCTCATTTCTAATTCAGAGTCTTGAGTTGTGTGAAGTTTGTTTAGTGATTTTTTTATTATAGAGGAAACACGGCTGCTTTCTTTTACTTTTTCAACTATAACGATACTACGACTGAGGAAAAAGGGGATAAAGAGGGAAAAGACAAGATGGTCAAGAGAGTGGCTTATGAAAACAAGCCAGTATTCCCACGTCTCGTTACTAAAAGAACTCAGAGGCGAACCAGATGACTGGCGCAATTATTTGCGAATGGACACCACAGCCTATTGTCAATTGCTAGAGTTGGTAACACCATACAAATTGAAACAAGACAACTGCATGAGAAAAGCCATTACACCAAATGAAAGACTCACAGCAACTCTCAGATATTTTGCAACAGGACGCAACCTCAAGGACTTGGAGTTCACAACCATAATATTAAAACCAGCGTTAAGCCAAATAATTTCTGAAACCTGTAATGCAATCTACTTGGTTTTAAAACATAACTACTACCAACTAAAGCTAAACTACTATTTGTTTATTAGTTATAAAAGAGATTTAAAAAATGTTTTTCTTTAATTTGAACACCAATAAGAATAAAATAAAACGTAATCATTTTTTCCCTTTATAGACTAAAAAAAACACTTATACGAGACGTTTTTTTTATTACGGTCACTGTAGTCTTTATTTTTCACTCCTAAACACGATAAACTTTTAGACAATTCAATAAATTCCCCGAGAAAATCGTCGGTGCATTGCCGCAAATCTGACATTATTAGGCTTTTTTTGCTAAAAATGAAGCGAACTTCTGTTTTAAAACCAAGTAGATTGCATAACAGGTTTCAGGAATTATTTTGCTTAACGCTGGTTTGGACATTATGGTTGTAAACTCCAAGTCTTGAGGCTGCGTCCTGTTGCAAGATATCTGAGAGTTGCTGTGAGTCTTTCATGGGTGTAATGGCTTTTTTTCATGCAGTTGTCTTGTTTCAATATGTATGGTGTTACCAACTGTAGCAATTGACAATAGGTTGCCTATTCGCCTCTCAGTTCTTTTAGTAACGAGACGTGGATACTCTCTTGGCCATCTTGTCTTTTCCCTATTTATACCCTTTTTCCTCAGTCGTAGTATCGTTTGGGATGACCTCCGCGAAGCTGTTTCGCAGAGCAGTCAACAAAACCATGATCGCCAACATTCGAACCGGATAAGTCACTGAAGAAGAAGAAGTAGTATCATTATAGTTAAAAAAATAAAAGAAAGTAGCCGTGTTTCCTCCATAATAAAAAAATCACTAAACAAACTTCACACAACTCAAGACTCTGAATTAGAAATGAGGTAGAAAACGGAAGAAAAAACGTAGTGTGTATACACTGGACAAAACGTACATTTTGTCGTACGTTTTATATGACCCACAAAACGTACAAGAAAACGTAGCGTGAAAACCTGCCTTTAGATTCGTATCAGTTTTTTATGAAC
Source organism: Diabrotica balteata (assembly GCA_918026665.1). Classification (NCBI taxonomy): domain Eukaryota; kingdom Metazoa; phylum Arthropoda; class Insecta; order Coleoptera; family Chrysomelidae; genus Diabrotica; species Diabrotica balteata. The sequence continues at coordinate 42,626,911 of OU898278.1, forward strand.
CAGCTGTACATATGTCGTGACTAAAATAGTTAATAAGTTTTATTTAATTTGGATTTTCTTTGCTTTTGGAATTAGATGGTTATTACTAATACGAGTAATATCAAACGTTTAATGAATTTGCTTCCCATTTCGCTAGGACTTTCATCAATTTATTTTTCTATTAAAACGGTATATGTAGCGAAATTCTATTTCATACTATCAGAATCTATCAACCTACTTAGTGAAACAATTTATTTAGTAATTAAAAGTGCATTGGACTGGGCGAAATTGTGCAATCTAACGGAATTTCTGACGTTTTTAATTCGCCGGCAAATTTCCGAAGTATCCGAGTTGCCGGCAGATATTGCAAAACGAACATAAACGAAAAGAGCACATTTCGTATTCGATTGTATGCAACAGCTTCCTGCTAATTGTCTATAATAGATTATTTCCGCGAGATAAAATTAACATGAAAATAAATTCTTCGATGGAATGTAGTGTAACTGACTGTTACAAAATTTGTAACTGTTTAGCAGTACAATATACTAGTAATTCACCTGGTGATTCAAATTAAAGGTAAGTTTTAATTGTAAATGGTTCCCAAATTCCAAGAATAAATTACGCATGATTTAAATTTATTTTTAAATTTGTTCTATTAAATCAGAGAAATTAGCTCTGAGAAGAAATTAGCTTTTAGAAAATAAAAAGGCTTTTTCGTGACAACCCTTTATACAGGTATCTAACAACTGCTATTGATGGATAAATTTGGTGATAACAAGTATGCAAAAGATTAAACGTAATTGTTTAAAAATTTAAAATCGCTATTTAATTTAAAAGACTAAAGGTCTATTCTCATTAGACGTGCTAGGCCCGTCTCGAGCAGGGCACATGCCGAGCACATGCCTGGCACTATAGTGAGAATAGGCCTTAAAGGTGAAAACCGGTAAATTATATGGAAAAGTGACAGAATTGCACCGACAAAGCATAGAAAAGAGTTAGGCTGGGACAAATAAACCAAGATATTCATCATCATATAACGGGGGTCCTACGGCGATTGCCGCTTCCCGCATTTCAGCCTCCATCTTTTCCTATCTCTCCAATCTCCCTCTTCTAAGCCTCTAGATTGCATTGTTTTTGTAATTTCTCTTCTCCAGGAATTTGGTGGTCTTCCCCTTTTCCTTCTTTCTGGCGGAACATACATTAAGGCTTTCTTTAAAGGCTTTCTCTAAACCAAGATATTAACTAATCATATTTAATATATATAAAAATTGAAATTTTAATAAAACTAAACAAAACAAATCTTGCCTATAAGCTTTAGAAATATAAAATGATACTTATGGTATCACTGGATAATGTGTTGGCTTTAAATGATTGCAGAATGTAGTGGTTACTTTCTGATGATGGCTTCACAGCATAGCAGAATGTAAATGCCGGGATCGAGTCCGTTTTATTTCTGAGCATCTATTAGGTTCTGTATGTCTGCTGCAGTTGTCATCCCATGTGTGTGGTGCACCACTTGACTTTTATAAATTTCCACCTAACAAGAGGAACTAGGAGAAATTTATTTTGCCAAAAAACTAAAAAAATTAATCATGTGTTAGCCATGACATGTTTTAAAATATTTCCTTGCCATATAAAAATTAAAAATAATTATTACAATATTGTAATGTGTTTGAATAAAACGAGCGGTTCTAATTTATGTAAATATATTTATTTATAAGTTTACAGTACGATATTACCTTCACAACTCCCTTAGCTAATATCAGCGCTACTTATATATATATATTATATATATATTATATATATATATATATATAATATATATTATATATATATATATAATGAACCAACCAGACGTATTTGCTGACCACGTAAGGAAGTAAACTTTAAATATTGGGTATGCAGCAATAAAAATGAAAGGTGTACTCTTTTAAATTTTTATTCCAAGCTTTCGGACATTGGTTATGTCCTTCATCAGGGAGCTACAAATGTGATGAATAATTTTTACAAATTTGTATAATTAATTAAAAATTAATTAAAAACTCGATTCTTACAAACTTAATGAGTTTGTATCCTAAATGATTATTAAAAAAATTTTAATAAAATAAAATTTATCACAGTCTGTTGAGCTAAAACCTATTCCTATATTTAAAATTTTAAAAAATTACTCAACATTCACACAAACTTAATTATTTATACAAAAATCTATGACATTGATATTGACATTGGCAAGTAAAAATCTCACATCCATAATATCAAGCAACTGCTAGTACAACAAATTATAGGCTTATTATTAGGTATATCGTGGAAATATAAATTATTTTATATTTCTTATATCATTAGGAAGTGAAACTTCAACCTGTCAATGTTTTAAAACAAAACCTATTAAATTAACATAAATAAATAAGGTTTAATCTCTTATTTGTTACTACTAGATAAATGCAACAATAACCAAACAATAATTTATCAATTGACATTTAAGTAATTAGAAAGTTCATTTTTGAGGAATTTATTTTTTTACAAAGTTAGTTTGTTTAAATTTAATAATTTTTGTTTACACACAGATACTGGGATCATACAAAACAAAATCACAATAAATTGTAACGTTTTTAGAATTACGACCTTATTTATTTATGTTAATTTAATAGGTTTTGTTTTAAAACATTGACAGGTTGAAGTTTCACTTCCTAATGATATTAACAAATATAAAATAATTTATATTTCCACGATATACCTAATAATAAGCCTATAATTTGTTGTACTAGCAGTTGCTTGATATTATGGATGTGAGATTTTCACTTGCCAATGTCAATATCAATGTCATAGATTTTTGTATAAATAATTAAGTTTGTGTGAATGTTGAGTAATTTTTTAAAATTTTAAATATAGGAATAGGTTTTAGCTCAACAGACTGTGATAAATTTTATCAACAATTTTTTTAAAAATCATTTATGATACAAGCTCATTAAGTTTGTAAGTATCGAATTTTTAATTAATTATACAAATTTGTAAAAATTATTCATCACATTTGTAGCTCCCTGATGAAGGACATAACCAATGTCCGAAAGCTTGGAATAAAAATTTAAAACAGTACACCTTTCATTTTTATTGCTGCATACCCAATATTTAAAGTTTACTTCCTTATATATATATATATATATATATATATATATATATATATATATATATATATATATATACAAGTTATTATGTACTAGAATATTCTGGAATAGTCCACCTCTATTGATTGCATTAACGCTTCGATCTCCATCCCGGTCGATACATCCGAAAGGTTCCCGAACACAGATCATCTTCGGCTCGAGATGCAACTGTTATATGGGTTATGTCGAAATAAGCATGTTCGGTACACTGCTCCCTCTTAAATCTGAGCGTCGCGATCAGCAACTCTATATGTAGGCCCAGGATGGCGATATCTACATGACTCGCCAGCTCTGCATAAACCCCTCAGAAAGAAATAACAGTCTACTATCTTTTAAGGACACGATCTCTTCGGATTAATGCAACACAGTAATTAGTACGCCGGTGTCTCAGAAGATCACTTCAAGCATGCTTCTGACAATATTCCAATCCAGATTATCTAGTGCATGGCCTATCTTGGGTAAGGCCAAATTTTTGATGTCATAATTGCACACGATTTTCTTCAAATTAGTTAGAGCACACCATATATCCTCGTAGCTTGCCCTGTCTGTATACGACTTTTTAGTCACCATATACATCAAAGATCGAGGCCATCTTCTAATCTCAGTACTCTTCCAACTTTAGGCTGCTGATATTTTAACTCCAAACGACCGAACTTCTGTGGTCACGCCGAATCTAGCACCCTTTCTCTCTGCGTAATTTGACATAAATTCATTAAAGCTTGGTCGCCGGTCATCTTTGATCTCATGTTGAAGGGTTCGTGCTTCTTCTGTTTCATTTGAGCCAGCATAAGGTGCAAGACGATTTATGTGCACTACTTTAGGTTTACCTTTCAGCAACTTCTTACTTCGGTATATTACGTCATTAATTCTCTTTCTAATTTCATACGGACCTTCCCATTGTCTTTGCAAGCCTCGACAACGTTGTAGATTATAAAGCCAAGCAAGATCATTTACTTTCTAGCTTTCATTCTTACATCGAGAATCATATTGATCTTTCATTCTGTCACTGGCTAACTTGATGTGGGCAAAATCATGAATGTTATTCATTCTCAAATTCTGGCTGTCGGCATAATCTTCGCTGTTCTTTGGAAGGTCTGCAGTCAAACTCTAGGTCGCAGGGCAAACGAACTTCACGACCTGACATCAGGCAGGTTGGAGTAAGGCCTGTAGTTTCATTCACGGCTGAGTGATGGGCCATTAGAAATAAATGAATGTGCTGGTCCCAGTCTCTTTAATGTTCTGATACAACTTTGGACAGGTGTTTACCCTTTCGGTTCATCCTCTCGACCATTTCACCAGATTGAGGATGCAGGGGTGACTCGAAGTTTCGCCCTTGGTCGAAGTGGATCTTCTAAGGAACATCAAATCTAAAGCTAAAAAATTATTTAACAAGTACCTCTGCAACGATAACAGCTTCTTGATATAGTATCGCATAGGCTTCATTCCATTTCGTAAATAATCCATGACTACCAGGATATATTTATTTCCACCATTTGTCTCTGGAAGTGGACCTGCAATGTCGATTGCTACTTTTTCCATAGAACTACCAACATTAAACTTTTTCATGGGTGCCCTCTTTTTACCAACTGGACTCATTATTGGTTGTACCACAGTTTACATTTCCGGCACCATCTTCTTACATTATCTTTACAGTTCACCCAATAAAACCATTCTCGAACCTTTTGCAGAGTCTTAGTAATACCAAAGTGTCCACCTGATGCACTGTCATGCAACTAACGCAATACTTCTGACATTTTACTTTTAGGTACAATCAACTGAAGCTTAGATTCTGTACCATCATCGTTCTCAAAGGTTCTATACAGAAGATCATCTTTTAGCACTAGGCAATTCCATTGGCTCCAGTAACACTTGACTTCGGGACTACATGCACTAATGTCTTGCCAAGAAGGTCTTTCACTTCGACGCACCCAATCCAATACTCTTTTTATACATGGTCATCAATGATCATCAATGGCGGTGGTTCGTCTCATGGAGCAAAGTCGTTCTTCTAATTTAAGCTAGTGATTACAATTTACACTGCACGGCCGGCTTGATTGAGCATCAGAATTTGAATGACTTTTTTCAACCCAGTGTTCGATCTGTTCTAGCTTTCTGACTGTTTTGATATCTCTGTGAAGCATGACTAGCTGTTTTGTGTTTTAAGGCAATGGCGAGCGATTCATCTAAAACTTTGGGTCTTGCTAGTTGTAAAGCTTTCTGTAGTTTACTGTCTCCTAACCCATTGATGAAGGTATCTACAGCAATTTCTTCCAATATGTTGTCTGGTGTCTCCGGATAAGCCAACAACGCTGCTTCGGATGAGCAACATCTGCTTCAAATTCTTGCAAACTTTCACTTGCTTGTTGAATTCTACTTCTTATTTGCACTTTGTAGACTTGTTGTAGATGGTATTGTCTGTAACGTTTGTCTAGTCGAGTGACTACAACATTTTACTTAACCCTTAGGAATCGATCTTAGGATATTCGCAGCATTACCTCGTAAAGCACCAGTCAATGAAACAGCCTTTTCTTGTTTTGTCCAGTGCTTGGCTGTCGCAATAGCTTCAATTTATCTAAAGTATATGAACCAGGAAGACTTTCCATCAAATTGTGGCAATTTGAATCTCATATGATGTGTCGTTTCGTTTCTAGGTGATTATTCTTTCACTACAAGATCTAAAACTACTGCATTAACTGGTGGTAGCACTTCTGTATTAGTTATAATGCTTTCTAACGCTATAAAAGTTGCTTCGCTTTTAAACCTTTTGTCTTATGCGCATGATGGACAGCTTATTTCTAAAGGAATTGTTTTTATTTCTAAACTTGAACTCTTGTTCTTGATCTTGACCCTGGCATTCAAGGGAGGGACTGGACGAGTAAGGTTCGTTTTCTTGAGAGTTGTGAAAAACCGGCTTAAGTTTCTCTTAAATCCATGTGTGTTGTGAGATTAAAATGCAGTGTTACAATCTTTGTAATGTGAATTAATTACCGTTCCATCCAGGATAACCTGAAGTCCAGTTTTTATATTTGATTTCGTTTCTTCCAGGATTTGTTCAGCCTCCATTGTATGTCTCTGAGGGTCAAATTTTTATTGTTTGAACTTTTTGAGGCAATGTTTTTTTGCTCAAATGTAAGATAACGAACTTTTTTATAATTTAAAAAGAAATAAATAGCCAGTGAAGCAAGTAAGTTTTATGTACCAGCTAATTGTCATATTTTAGTTTCTTTTAAAGAAAATTAACCTTGTTTTCTTGAAATGTAACGTTTTCTCTTTCAACTAGGAATTTAGAAAAATATTTCTTTAAAAAATATATTCATCCTTAAAATTTTTTAGAACAGAAAAACCCCAAACCTTCCTTTCTAAGCAGCAAGAAATTTTTTTTAACGGCCTCCCAATTTTAAATAGTTTAAGTTTTTTTGTATAATACTTGCCCAGGGCATGTCTGTAAGTATTTCTTGATTTCTTCTTCGTAGTTAGTTCTCCCAGTCTTTCCAAAAAAGGAATCCTTATCCACGAGCTTGCTCTCCAACCCAAACGCGTGTAGCCATTCGCCAACGTTTCAATTTTTCGCTTACCCTATCTAAAACCCCAGTATTTGTTCTATCTCCCCTTTTAGCTCCCATATAAGCAGATAATATTGTTACAACATTCATCATTTTTTTAGAAGCATGGTCTCGACTCAAGTCTCTTAAAACTTTGGAATCATATTATGAGGATATATTTTGATGTCTAACAGGTGTTATATTTTCAATGGTCCCTCACTATATGTTAATAAAATAAGCTACATGTAATAAAACAAAAGAGGCTCAAATTACATCTATTACAGGAAGAATCAATAAAAGATCTATACAAAAGAAGACTAGACCAAAAACTAAAAGAATTCAGATATGACACGTTAGATGAAATGCATGAACACATAAAAACCTGCCTGACTTCAGCGGCCTTAGAAGCTCTTGGAGAAGATGACCAAAGGAACACCCATCAGAATATCAAATTAAGGGAAGACACATTGAAATGTATAAAAGAAAAGAAAAAAACTACACATAAAATACCTAAACACCAAAAAACAGGAAGACTTAGACCTATATAGAGCGAAAAACAGAGAGGTAAAGAGAAGAGTAACAAATGAAAAGAACGAACGATGGGAACAAGCATGCACAGAGATAGAACGACATATCGGAGGAACGAGAAATTCAGAATCATGGCGAATATTAAAAGCACTCCAACGAAATAAGACAGAGAAAACCCAGATCGGCAAAATTAGTGAAAACGAGTGGCAAGAATACTACGTAGAACTACTTACAGAAAACCGTCCCCAATTTCAGGAAGAGAATACAGAACATGCAGGAAATGGGACATACGACCAGATAGAAATAAGTCTGACATAAGTCAAGAGAGCAATCAAGACATTGAAGAACAAAAAAGCCAAAGGACCCCGAGGGATACCAAACGAACTAATTAAAAACGGAACGGAAAAGTTATTCCGCATGCTACACAGAATGTTCGAAAGAGGACTAAATGTAGAGGAAATACCTGCGGAATGGACACAAGCATACATCACATCCATACATAAGAAAGGAAACAGGAAAAAATGTGAAAACTACAGAGGAATTAGTATAATATCATCGGTAGGTAGACTTTACGGGAAAATTATCAAGGAAAAACTAGAAACTTAAATAATAGGAAAAATTGGAGAAGACAAGCAGGGTTCACAGTAGGAAATCATGCCTAGATCATACGTACACATTAGAACAACTGATAGAGAAGAAAATGGCAAAAGGTAGACCGGTCCATCTGGCGTTTGTTGATCTAAAGAAAGCATACGACTCAATACCTAGAGCCAAATTATGGGTAGCAATGAATGATCTCGGAGTCCGACAAACACTAATAAAAGCAGTTAAAGCACTGTACAAAGAAAACAAAGTAGCTATTAAATGTGGAAATAAAGCCTACAATCCATTTAAGACGACAAAAGGACTTCTACAAGGCTGTGCTACGTCCCCTACTCTGTTTAAAATATTCTTGGAAAAGACACTCAAACCATGGAGGAGAAAGTGCCAAGGAATGGGCATACCAGTAAGAGACGAATACCTATACACCTTAAGTTTTGCCGACGATCAAGTAGTCATCGCACAAGATGAAGAAGATCTCAGCTTTATGCTCAGAAATCTAGAAGATGACTATAAAAACAACGGAATGGAAATAAACTTAGAGAAAACCGAATACCTAACAACAGAAAACAAGGATATGAGAAACCTAGAGATAGACGAGGGAAGACAAGTAAATGGAACAGATAAATTCAAGTATTTAGGAACCATAATATCGAACCAAGAAACAACAGAAGAAGATATAAACAACAGACTAAGACAAACAAGAAACTGTATAAGACAACTAAATTCAGTGCTGTGGGATAAGAACATTACGATAAAGACAAAAAAGAGAATTTATAATACCCTTACAAGAAGTATCCTGACATATGGGTCCGAAAACTGGGACAATAAACAAGAGAAATAGAGGTAGAATAAGAGCAGTAGAAATGGAGTTCCTGAGGAGAAGCTGTAGACTTACAAAAATAGACAGAATTGAAAACGCAGAGATTAAGCGGAGAATGGGAGTGCAATCAGACATAATCGACTATATAGAGGAGAAGAGACTATCCTGGTACGGCCACGTCAGAAGAGCGGACAGAGAACGCTGGATAAACAAAATTATAGAATGGAGCCAAATCGGAAGAAGAAAGAGAGGAAGACCCCGAAGGTCATTCAGAGACGAAATCGACGAGACTATGGAGAAAAGAACCCTGCGAAATGGAGACTGGAATGACAGGTAAAATTGGAGAAAACGGTTGAGTGAAGAAGACAGTGAAAACTGTGGAAATCCTTAGTAGTAGTAGTAATAAAACAATTTTTAATTTCACCTAAGTTCACATGATATTCTCGTAACTTATTATTCAATTCTAATGGATCTTTGTTTTAAAATTACCTTAATGATAATAATGCAGATCTATATATTACAATTACGCAGGAAACACGTCTATATATTTTACTTATGTCATTATTCGCCCGAAAGCGCATAGAAAAATTTTCTGATTTATCGATCAAAGTGCGCAGGAAATAAATGTATGTATCAAGAACAGAATCGTGCTGGTAAATTTCCGAGATGACTGTAGAAGTCAGTTTATTATGTCGAGATTAGAATCACATCCATATATCAAAATATTATATTTCTTAGAATTTATCTTCCCACAACACAGTACAACCACCCGTAAAGAAACAGCGTTACTTACGAAGGACGCACTAAGCAGTAATTCTTTGAACATTTACTTGTATGTCCGGCAATGTACAATTTGTTATTGTTTATAACAAACGTATTCAATGTTTTCCTTATTTTGCTATTTTCCTATTTTCATAACAATATAGGACATTTAGAGAAACTAAATAAAGAGACACATTATTAACATCCCCGTTTATGTAAATCTTCCACCTATTTAATTGTGTTCGAGTAATAAGACTTTAGTTCATTATTTACAAAAAGCTCGTTAAAAAACTTAGGAACCTCCAAAGAAAATATAAATTGTACTAGTGTTCAATTTTTTCACATATACATATATGTACACCCTTTTTGTACAACTAGGCTTATAAAAAAAGTAGATTTTAGAATAGAATAGAATAGAAATATGCTTTATTGTCACTGAAAATTATTGAACAATTTTATGGACAAAGCTAAAAAATAAATCAGTCAAATAATACAAAAAGTATAAAACAAAAACAATATAGTAAAAAACAGAATAACACAATTTTAAATTAGTAAAATTATTGTATAACCTACATAATTTGTACAGACAACAACAAATGAGACAAATTGTAGCCACTGCTTGAGACACCCAAATGTAATTATAAACAATACTAATTTTGTTTCTTTGTTATACATTAAGAAACTCGTCAACTGAATAATATGGTCTTTCTGAGAGATAGATTTTTGTCACCTTACGAAACTTAATGAAGGATGTTGCGGATTTAATTTCTCTTGGAAGGTGATTATAAAGTTTCTTTGCACGATATAGAATAGAATTCTTTACTAGCTGAGTGGACGGGATCGGCAAATAAACGTTACAATCCGAATTTCTAATGGAGTAGCCATGGTCAGGTCTATCGGGAAAAATGTTTAGATGCTTTCGAATCAAACAAACCGTTTCCAAAATAAATAAAGAGGGAAGCGTTAAAATTCCGTGATTTTTGAAGTAGGTCTTGCAATGAGTTGTTTGTTTGAGACCAAATAGATAACGGATTGCTCTTTTTTGCAACTTACAAATAGTATCAAATTGGGCCGCTGTACTAGAACCCCAAAATGGAAGCCCATATCGAAGATGGGACTCGAACAATGAGAAATATGCCATTTTGGCAGAAGATAAATTTAGTTCCTTCGAAACAGATCTTATTGCAAAGCAAGCTGAGGCTAGTTTCTTCCTTAAGGAGTCAGTATGCAAGGACCATTTGAGATCACTGTCAATGAGAATACCTAGAAATTTCACGGAATTTACGATATTGATTTGGCTCTCATTCAAAAGCAAGGGTTGCATGACTCCTTTATAAGATAATGCTACAGTCTTATCCACGTTAAAGCTAAGTAAGTTGGAGTCTGACCAAGCCTTGATTATAAGTAAATCATCGGTTATAATTGAATGAAGCGTTGAAATATCAGAGCTGCTCCAAGTAATACTGGTATCATCAGCAAATAGAAAAATTTTCCCTTTAATTTTCAAGTAAGTGATGTCATTAATGAAAAGTAAAAAAAGAATGGGACCTAATACTGAACCTTGCGGTACTCCACACTCAATATCTTTACAACTAGAGTCGGTGTCATTTATTCTAACCAATTGTTTCCTACCTACCAAGTAAGTTTTGAATTTTACGGTAACGTCAAAGATTAGACAATGAATCCAATTCAACCAATCAGTAAGAACCATCTGAAATTTACTGAAACAGGATATCATTTTCAATATTCTTGTTCTTAATATATTTGACCTTGGGTCTCTTATAGTCATATTAATAGCTGTAGTCATATTAATGACTATCAGCTATCTCGCCATCTTTTAAAGGATCTTCCAGGTGATCTGTTGCCTGTTAGTCTTAAATCTCTTGTTATTCGAGTTCTTCTTCTTACGCTGCCTATCCGTTCCGGATGTTGGCGATCAACATGGCTATCCTAACTTTGCTTGCTGCTATTCTGAATAGTCCGTGAGTTAGTCCTTCAATATCCATTCGTAGAACATGCTGGTTCCATTCCTGTCTTATCTGTATCATACGTATCATATCCTGTATTTATAAAGATCTCATTTGGTTATTTGATATCGTGATTCTTAATGTTTTCTCAGCAATTGATCTCAAAACTTTTATTTCTGACTTTGTAAGTATTCTTTGTTACAAAATTTATTAAAAATCCTTTGTAAAACGTATATATTAAGAACCCAAACGGGCTAAGTTAAAAAGACAAAACTTTTTCGGAATCCATATTCCATCATCACTGTCTAAAGAGTACATGAATGTAGCCACTAAATATATGGGTAAAAACCGTTAACAAACAATTAATTACATTTAGTTTACAAATTTTCCTATAATGGTTTAGGATGTTAAAGTTACCGTTGGATTAGGTAACATGGCGACATATGACTCCACGTTGAAGTTGCTAGTCTTGAGATAGTGTGTCTACGTAGTCTCAAGACTAGCAAATTCAACGTGGAGTCATATGTCGCCATGTTACCTAATCCAACGGTAACTTTAACATCCTAAACCATTATAGGAAAATTTGTAAACTAAATGTAATTAATTATTTGTTAACGGGTTTTTTACCCATATATTTAGTGGCTACATTCATGTACTCTTAGACACTGATGATGAAATATGGATTCCGAAAACGTTTTGTCTTTTTAACTTAGCCCGTTTGGCTTCTGAATATATACCTTTTACAAAGGTTTTTTAATAATTTTTTTAATATATCGTATACAGCCAACTACAGGAACGTAGATTCCTTGTGGATTATTCTTTGTTACTACTCTCGTAGTAACAAAATCTACTTTGTTTCTGCTCTCTTTTCCATCTTGCACAATGCAATATTGCATAAATCTCCGTCTAGAATACAGAGGTATATTCTCCTAGTCTACATAAATCTATAACTAAAAGGGAAATGTCAGTCGATAATAAAGGTGATAACTCTATAAATAAGAAGAAGTTAAGTGGCTTAACCAAAATACATGGCCTTTCTGTTTTTACATAAAAAGTGACAAGTATTTTTTGATTTAAAATCAAAAGCACATTCCGAGAATCGAAAACTTTGAGTATGTTAGATCTAAAACAAACAATACTTAATAAACTAAATTAATATATTTAGTTTAGTTTTCTATATATTCAACATTAAACAGTAAACAACAAAATAAAAGTAAAAGTAGAAGAAGAGCTAACCGACCCTATTGAAGCTGGCAATGGGATAAGACAGGGAGATTTCCTGAGTCCTCTGTTGTTCAACCTGATTATGGATGAAATAATAAAAAAAGTAAGAACTAAAAGAGGATACCAAATTGGAGAAAAACAACTTAAAATAATCTGCTATGGAGACGACGCAATACTACTCTCTCAAAGTAAAGATGATTTAGAACCTATGTTGCACCAATTTAATATAACCGCCAGAAAATTTAACACGTTAATTTCCCCCAATCTAGGCATCACATTATCTAGCTACGGAAAGCTCGAAACTTAAGTGGACTGCCTAAATAAAAAAATGGAGAAATAAAAATATCGGGAAAGAAACGAAAGGCAGAATTTACAAAACAGTCATCAGACCAATAACGACATACGCGACAGAAACAAGACCTGACACAGAGAGGACAAAAATGATGGATGTTAGAAACAGCAGAGATGAAAACACTTGAAAACTGTGAAAACACTGAACAATTAATGGTAAGACACTATGGGACAGAGCTAGAGGTACAGATATACGACGTATATGCAAGGTGGAGAACATCAAGAACTGAGTAAGAAATAGAATAGTAGAGTGGAACGATCATATAAGCCAAATGATAACTAATAGAGTAGTAAAGACGGCAAGAGACGGTTCCCCAATAGGAAGACGATCAGTAGGAAGACCACAAGGCATATTGAAAAACAGACAGAATCATCTCTATATAAAAAGAAGAAGAAGAACTAAATTAGAACAAGTACTTTAGATATAGACATAAAACTGTAAGCTTACAAACATTGTGTATGACATAATGTTTTGTTACGTATGTGGCTTATAAAATAACTTTTAACACAAAATTATCAAATCCTTATTAGAAATTCTTCCCCTTACAGACTCATTTATTATTATGCCTCTTATATTATACGAGACTGTTCTTAAAGATTGATAAACAATATAAACGTATCCCATATTTGCAGTATGGGCAGCAACGGTCCGGGCTTCCATATCTGCAGTAATCAGCAGGGGCTTCAAGTCTGAGCCCGTTCTGTCGTTCTGAACATCTAATCCTTTAGTAATCTTGTGGCCTCACAGAAAGCCACAAGTCTTTTTTAAGGATAACTATAACCTTTGGTAGGCATTTCCAGAGGCCATGTGAGGGGGATTCCTCATTACAAAGACGGCATCGTGGGCTATCCGCCAATCCAAGTAGATGGAGGTGCCGCATGTGTCTACAATGGCCGGTAAGCATACTGACCACCAGGGACTGTAGGCTACTACGGTCTAAAAGGAGAGGTTGACCTGTAGGACTTTTGGATGTCCCTACTATGTGGAGCCTAGCCTGCCTCATACCTCCACAATTGACCAAGTAATCCTGGAAATTCCGCAAAAGAAGCTCTCTAAGACTACACCGACCAGTATTGAAGGGCACTCCAATCATAGGTTCGGGTCCCATCGGCAGAGTGAATGAGTCCTGTCCTGCCAGGGCGTCAGTTCGTTCACTTCCACGCCTGTGTGTCCCGGTACCTATACCAAGTTAACCCTATTAGTCCACGCGACATCAGCAAGTGCTCTCTTCCACTAAAGAACCAGCGTAGAGCTAATTTTGGGCGATTCCAAAGCCCTTAGCGCTGCTTGACTGCCAGAGCAGATAGAGATGGTCCTGCCTGAACTAAAGTCCTATCTATTATCTCCTGAGCACATACCAGGATTGCAAAGATCTTGGCCTGAAAGACTGATGCATGGGATCCGAGACTCCGGCCAGATTCAAATCCGATTCCGCTCCACATACTCCGGCACCTGCTCGCCCGTCTATGCTGGACCATTCATGTACCAGGTGGGCCCGCTTTGACGGATCAGTGTAGGCTATCGTTCCATCCACTCGTCAGGAAATTGAATCAAGAAGGAGGATAAGAACTCAAATTGGGGGGCCAAGCTGTCGTGTACCCTAGAGAGCACAGGACAACAATCGAGGACCTGTCTCCAGATGTCACAATGGCCCATCCGCCATTACTTCCCAATCAGTATACAGAGCAGTTAAGACGATAGGCTGCCATCATGCCTTCATGCTCTACAACTCTCTATAATAAACAGGCAAATCTTGTACCATTTTTAAATTCCGTTTCCGTTGTGTATGCAGTTTTAATTCACGTATTTTAAATTCCATTCTGTATAAGGTTTTACGGCGTCTTACATTTTTATATTCAGACGAAGGCTTGTCATGAACATTCCAATTTATCTCAAATCTTCGAAGAAAATCACTTAAGTATCTCTTCGAATAAAACAAACCAAATGTAATTTTTTATTCTACAGTCTCTCAAAAATGCGCTTAGCATGGGATCGTTAAGAAGGATTTTTTTTCGGAAGTCACTTTTCGTCTTAACATCGAAGAGACCAGGCGGCGAAGCTTTTCGACGGTCGGTACCAGCTTTTCTAGTTTGTAAACATCTTTGGAGATCAAATGTATCTTTGGCAGTAGTGTTATTTGGGGATAGTATGTAGTAAATGATATAGTACGTGGCAAATCAAAATATGTAGTGACCCAGCAAGTAAAATCGAAATAAAGATTAAGTTAGTGCAGAATGTTAGTCATCTTTAATTGCAGAAGCTAAACAATCCACCAGTTTTTACCTTTTTATGTATCCTGCTATAGCAGATAATAAATCAATAATTATGGTGAATATTGTACTCATGGTAATATATGCAGGAGGAACAACACATGTTATCATTTACACTTTTCTTTAACATTTCATGCACTTAGTCTTAGTGCAGTGTTACAGTGTTTTTGAATGGGGTATATCCCCTTAATTTTTGCATGTAAAATAGCCGTTTTTAATATATAACACGAAATTTACGTGTAGGTTGTAAAAAGCAAAAATCCTCCCACCACATATCATGATATAATAATGACCCAGGTAAATTTTAAAGTGACTTTAAATAGTCTCTCTTTTTGAGTTTCCTCATCTTTAACTAAAATATTTTTAACAGGTCATCAGGAGAAATTAATATTTAACATTATATAAAGATGTAAGAAGGTATTAAATTGTAATGGACATATCTGTTTGTAAGATGCAAATTAATATGTCCAGTTAAATCTATGTTTTGGGCTAAAAGGTTTGTTGAACGAACACATAAGGTAAATGTGATTAGTTCTCGTTATTTGGCTATATTAACGTACGATTGGAGCGTCCTCCATGGTATGCGGAGATTCTTGATTCATCTCGACCGCCGCTCGGCAGGTGGAGCGAAGGTTTTCCGCCTCCATCCTCTTAACAAAGATAACCTGTGTGTCCCTATTTCGAAGATCAAGGGCTACCCGGACAGGGAGCGTACTTTCCGAGCTGTTAGCTGGCTTTCGTGAGGTGATTCTAAGTTCGTTGCCGAATTTTTTTCACCTCAACGAAATATGGTTACCACCAGTTAACAACAAAAAGAACTCAACATAGAAACTGAAACATCACAAGCAATAGAAATACGTAGAGGAGTACGACAGGGTTGCATTTTGTCACCTCTGTTATTTAATGTATATAGTGAAAGCATCTGTCAGGAAGCCCTTTTACAAGCAAACGGAGGAATCGTAATTAATGGAGAGATTGTAAATAATATTCGATACGCGGACGACACTGTACTAGTTGCAAGAACAGTAGAAGAATTACAAAGATTACTTACAGACATAAATATTGCTTGCAACAATTATGGTATAAATATCAATATTAAAAAAACCAAGTATATGGTCTTCAGTAAAAACATGACACAACCAGCGTATATTAGTATAAACGGCACTCAAGTAGAAAAAGTATCAAGTTACAAATACTTGGGAACTTTAATAAACGAAACTGGAGACCAAAACAGTGAAATAAAAAGACGTATCGAAATTGCCAGGGTCACCTTCATAAAGATGAGAAAATTCTTCTGCAACAGAAATATAAGCATCCCTCTACGATTAAGAATGCTGAGAGGCTATGTATTTAACACGCTATTATACGGTGTAGAGGCCTGGACTCTCAAACAACATGAAAAATATTGAAGTTTCGAGATGTGGTGCTACCGTCGAATGCTGAAGATTAGTTGGGTTGAAAGAATAACAAACTGTGAAGTAATACGCAGAATAGGAAAAGACCCAGAGATTTTGTTAACGCTAAAGCGAAGAAAACTCGAATATTTTGGTCACCTGATGAGAGGACATAAATACGCATTACTTCAAAATATAATGCAGGGAAAAATAGAAGGAAAACGGAATCCAGGCCGTAGAAGAATGTCATGGTTGCGGAATTTGAGAGAGTGATTTGGCTGCACCACTAATGAACTCTTTAGGTCAGCCGTAAACAAGGTCAGAGTAGCCTTGATGATTTCCAATCTCCGATAGGAGTGGCACAAAAAGAAGAAAAGAAGAAGAGTTAACAACACCGGTTCCTATACCTCTTCTTGGATTGAATAATGTCATAGCCAAGAAGCTGCAGTGTGAATAAACACAAATTTATTCACACACTAAAAGGCGTTTGGACTCATCTTCAAGCGAAGTCTTCTTAATTGGAGGATATGTTTCTTCTTCTCTTCTTAAGGTGCCTTCTCCATTACTGAAGGTTGGCTATAACTACAGCAAATTGCTCTCTATCTTGAGCTGTTCTTAGTATCGCATGTGTGTCCATGCCTGTCCAGTCTCTTATGTTCTTCAACCAGGAGCATTTTCTTCTTCCTGGACCTCTTCTTCCTTCCACTTTCCCTTCCATTATAAGTCGTAGGAAGTTGTATTTTTCTCCTCTGTAGATATGTCCTAAATAACTCGTTTTTCGGTTTTTTACAATATTTAGGAGTTCTCTGTCAGTACCCATTCTTCTTAGCACCTCGTTGTTGGTCACGTGCTCTGTCCAAGAGATCTTCAGCATTCTTCGAAAAACCCACATCTCAAAGGCTTCTATACGCCTCATACTTGTAATTCCGAGAGTCCATGTTTCCACTCCGTATAGCAATATGGAATAAATAAACGTTTTTACAAATTGGTATCGGATGTCCAACGATAACGTAGAGTTTATTAGAAATTTTTTCATTCGCTGAAATGCGGACCTAGCATATTCTATACGAGCACGTATTTCGACCTCGTGGTCAAGATCGTTTGTTATCCAGCAACCAAGATACTGGAATCTTTGTACTGGTTCTATATGTTTGTTATAGATACGAATATTAATGTCGACATTTGGTGCACGTGTAACAGCCATCACTTTTGTTTTATTTGTGTTTATATTTAGTCCCAAGCTATCTCCCTCTCTGGTTATGACATTCAAAAGTCGTTGTAAACCCTCAGCACTGTCCGCAATAATGACGGTGTCGTCTGCGTATCTTAAGTTGTTTACGTATTCTCCGTTGATTTTTATTCCTTCTTCAATATTTTCGAGGGCATTTTGAAAGATCTTTTCGGAATATATATTAAATAACAGTGGAGAAAGTACACAGCCCTGACGAACTCCTCTTTTTATTGGCAATTCTGCTGTCAGACGATTGTCTATTTTGATAGATGCCATTTGATCCCAATATAGTTTTTTAATAAGTGCTACAGTGTTATGGTCTATACCATGTTGTGTTAGGGTTTCTATGAGTTCTGTGTGTTTAACTCGATCAAACGCTTTTTCGTAGTCGATAAAACAGAGAAAGACGTCTTTTCGCTGATCTCGGCATTTTTGTAGTAATACCTGGAGGCCAAATAATGCCTCCCTTGTACCAAGCCCCATACGAAATCCAAATTGATTGTCGCTAAGGTTTCTTTCGCATTCTCTGTATATTCGTTGATGTACAATTTGAGTAAGGATATGTTTACTCAGGTAATAATAAACGCAGAAATAGTTAAAAAGGCACTCTGCCAACAAGGTCTAGTTGGGGTCAAGATGTAGACCGACTTGATCCCGATCGGAAGATGCGCTGCCTTTTTATGCATTTCTTGTTTGCAAGGCCAATAATAATGCAGTTAATAAGGCCGTTTGTTATTGGCTGGCCAGAGTGACAATCTTTGCTCTGATTGGCCGTTCTGGCGACAATATATATATTTTGGTTTTAAGCGTTTTCCTTGCCCCTCACAAAAAAAAAACAAAGTGACGCCCTTTTTTCCTTTATACTTGTTCCATTTTTGTCCATTTTCTTGTACCGTCCATTTTCTCTGTACACCCACGTGTTTAAAACACCTGAATTTACCTCTTTGCGTAGTGAATGTAGTTGGATCTGGCATTCTTCATTTATATTTTTGTTCCAAAACTAAACTTAGTTGTTAAAATTTATATTATCCACCATAATAACCAACTTCTGAGCTTCCTTTCGTCCTTACCAGGCCATTGAAATTTTAGAAATACGGAAAGGAAAGAATTAAATTCAATATCGTTGGATTTATCATAAAACACCCAGTATACTTGATTTTGCGATACAATCGTTATTTTCAATTACGGTGCCGTACTTACGCCTTCTGATTTTTACACATCTGCAAACATTTCGCCTGAGGAGAATTTGGCACTCAGCACGTTCCTGCTAACTAAAGTGTCGACTCAGGGGCCTTCACCAGACGATTATTGTGTCTTTGTATGTACGCGCTTACTTTCTTTTATTGAATTTGCCCAGCGGCACCCTTGGATGAATCAATCCGAGCAGTAACTCTTCTTTTATAGCCGGACGTGAAGGGTATATTATTTTAGATCGCCCAATTATGGATAGAGAGTAGAATTAGTTGGCAAGTGCAACTACGGCGAAGTATGGAACTTGGACTGTTATTTTACCTTCCCATTTGTTATATAATAGAATATCGAAATTAGATGGTAGATTTTCTGGTGGCATTTCATAAATTATATTATTCTTCAGAATTTCATAATCCAATTATCTTCAAAATCAGTAGATTTTTGTCTCATTATCTGGATTTAGATTAGTTTTTATTTATTATATATATATATATATATATATATATAATATATATTATATATATATATATATATATATATATATATATATATATAGAGCTTTCAGGTTTATTCGGATTTTTAGCAGTGAAATAAGTGTACTCTTTTAACTAAGTTTCAAGCTTTCGAAAATGTTTATTTTCATCATCAGGAAAAACTGAAAATAAAGTGCTACTGTTAGTAAAGCATCCTCGAAATCTAATAAGTGAAAAAGTTGTATAAAGAGAAGGAACACTTACGTTATTGAGGTTTATCTTTCGTGGATGTTCTACTTACAGGTGACAATTTCACGCACCACTCATTGATTGAGTCAATAATTAAAATATATAAAAATTGCATGGTGTAAAAGACCAAACTTGACAAATTATTTTACTTTAACACATAAGAAAAAGACCATTACAAAGTTAAAATGGCCACGTGTGCCAGCCAACTGCAGAATGTTAGGTTAAGAGTAACTGTCATTCCTGGACATGGCGAATGACAGTACTTCTTCTTATTTCTTTGCCTTATGTAGTACTAATTACACATCAAATTTTTAACAAAATTAGTGTTTAAGTTGAAACAAAATTGTAAAATGAGAACTATGAGAATTCACGAAACCTGGAAACTTTACAATGAATCAGTTGTTGAGACATCATTGAATTGTGAATGTGTATCCAAATATAATAGGTAGGAGTAAATAGTGCTTAACTGATTAATGTCACTACTTTTGTTCATTGCGTTTGAATTTGAGCAATGAATGCCATTTCTAAGAAAAGTCTTTTTTCATAATTGGATTCAGTAGCTAAAATTTTGACTGATTCATAATTCATTATATGATGTTCTTTATTAACATGTTCTGCAAGGGCAGATCTTTCTGAATATAGTCTGCTGTCGCTACGGTGACTGATTAAGCGACTACCTAGGTTGCGTGTGGTTTGTCCCACATATACCAAATTACAGTTGTTGCAAGGGATCTGGTAAACCACGTTGGAACAATCTTTGATGCTGCTTTTGTCTTTAACTTTAGAAATATATAGATCTTGCGTTAATGAAGTTTAAAAGGCTATTTTTAAATTGGTGAAATCTTTAAAAAGTCTTGCAGTCTGGGTGTTATGCCTTTTATGTATTTTAGTGAAGTATAAGAGCAATTGGCATTTTGTTCTCCGCTTGTGACAATATTTTGCACCTCATCATTTTGGCGTGCTATGTTCGGGGTCAAACTGAATAAAATCTTGGTGACTAGATGTTTTGGGTATGAATTGTCGATGAAAAGGTTTGATAGGATTCTTAGGTTCTTCTGATGGAAAGAAGGATCACTGATAGCTATAATTCTAGCTCTCATTTGCTTAAGCAAATTGATTTTGATTGAATGTCTATGGTATGACCAATAGTTGAGGAAACGTCCAGCACTATGAGGTTTTCTATGCCAGTCAATAATCAGGGAGTTGTTATGGGTTCTAATGAACCGGGTATCGAGAAAGGGGACTGAGCATAGAGCATCCTCATGTTCGATTGTGATCTGTAGTAGAGGGTCATAACTATTGAATACATTTAGGATTTCTGTGGATCCATTGCTAGGGATGGCTAGGATTAAGTCATCCACATACTTTTTTACAAAAGGAATATGAAAGGACAATTCTGGGATAACCATATCCAGTAAGTGGTCCATCACATAACAGGCCAAAATGGGAGAGATAGTACCTCCCATAGGAGTTCCTTGTGTTTGTCTGAACACAGTATTATTGAATGTGAAATAGGTGTTATTAAAAAGAAAAGAGATGAGTTTTTTGAAATACTCCAAGCTGATATTACAGTGAGAACTAATAAAATTCCAATTATTTTCAATAGCTATTAAAGCTGCATTTAAATGTACATTGGTGAATAATGAAACAACATCCAGACTAACAATCACATAGAAAAGAAGAAGAAAGAATTTTTTATGTAATATTCATTCGACACATATGCATTGGTTAAGACCTCAGTTAAAAAGGATGCTAATAAATTAGTGGGGGCACCAATACATGCAACAATGGGACGAACTGAAAGCTGTGGTTTGTGTATCTTGGGCAACGCATACAATTTAGGTATAACACCTTTGTAACTAGTTAGTTTTTTCTTTGTAGCTTCATCTATTTGCCTTGAGGCACACAATTCATTAATGAGGTTGTTACATTTGGTTTGAACATTGTTGGTTGGATCTCTGTTCAATCTCTCATACACATTATCAGAATTGAGCAATTCAAGACATAGATCTAAATATCTCTGCTTTTCCAGAACTACAGTTACATTACATTTGTCTGAAGGCATGACAATGATATTATTGTTTTCACTGAGAAACTTACGAGTTTTTTGTAACATAGCTCTGAAAAAGTTGAAGCTATATTTATTATTGTTTTTATGTAAATAATCAGTAATAATGTAAGTAGATCTAGCTATAAGTACGTCCTTCTGATGCACATCAGTGACAGAATGCATAATTGTTTCAACGTCAGCCAACATATCCTTGATAGGGATATCTTTCCCTAAGATAGGTTCTATGCTGAACTTAGGACCCAAAGACAAAAATCTAGAAATATCATCTGGTAAAGTTACATTGGAAAGGTTCTTAATCCAACCCGGCTTTGTCTTTAGTTTTCCAAATCCTTGTTTTAATCCTTGCATTTTTATGTTTGATGATATATACAAGCATTTGTTTATTCCGTTTCCTATACAAAATCATGCACAAATCTGCCTAAGGATACAAGATGTTTGCAACGAATTTGGAAATAACTTTGGAATTTTTGCAAGAATTCGGCGTTCTCTAAGCAAAAGGGCAAATTTATGCATAGAGACTAATGTTCATCACATCGAGCATCTTTTGATCCTATCTTTGTTTGATACTTGTTCTTTTGTGTTAATGTCATTCCACCGTAATAAATACTTTGTTTTTGAAACCCTTTAAACAAAATTTTGTTTGAATTTGATTTTTTTGCTTCTTTTCCCGTACTTTTTTACGAATTGTGTGCTGTATTTATTGAAACAAAAGATAATTTATAAAATTAATTTAGATACCTATTAATTTAAATTCATGACGAAAAAATGACAAATTTTCTAGAAAATGGTGTATTCTACCGACTTATAAGAGTACCGTTTAGTACTAGAATACCTGAAAAATTAATAATCTAGTATAACGAATGCTTAAGAGTTAAGGACAAAAAAGTTATGCACTAAAATAACCGATGACCGGTACTAGAAATTCGCAATTGATGGAGTCGATTCAACTCTGGATTATAAATAATCGAACCAGTTTTCGTTTTTATAACTAGAAGACTTCTGGGGTTAATAAAAAAATCTAATTACAAGGTGCCATCTTCAAGGAGTTCTAGCTGTCTTAGGAAGCATTTACGGACTAGGTGAATTGGGTTAAATTTTCTTAAAATTATCTTAGGAATCTTCAGTCTTCGTTTGTCAGGAGAGGTTCGGGACACCCTATAAAAATTAATACCAATAATTTAGAATATTTTACCATTAAAATAATTCGGCTAAGCTCAAGAAATTAAATTATGTGGTCGTGCAACAGTGTATATTGCAAAATCATAAAAGTATAGGAGGGGATCCAAAAATATTGTTACTATTTTATAGAACACTCGTTAGATCTATTTTAGACTACGGATCTTTATTTTACCATGCAGTATCAAAATCAAATCTTGTAAAAATAGATAAAATAAAAAACAAAAGTCTTCGACTTAATATTGGATACTTAAGAAGTACGCCTGTAGACGTTATGGAAACAAAAACATGTGAACCACCGTTGAATCTTTGGAGAAGATTTCTATCTGACAAATTCGTGTTAAAGTTAAGAGGTCAGAAATCCAAGTTATCAGTTAAAATATCCAGTGTAGCTCGTTTGGTTTTAACATCTAAATATTGGGATAAGAAAAAAATACCGTTATTAGTTGAAAGTTTTATTGCCAATGTACACAGATATGAAGAACTTTATAAATCCAATGGAATCACTATATATTTTTATGAAATGTTTCTTTCTCCAGTTAAGACCCATATTAACGTTCGCTACTTGTGTCAAAATAATATTATTATACAAAAAGAATATTATAGAGATTGTATAGTAAAATGGAAAGAGTATGAAAAATTTTATACTGATGGATCTAAATCGGGACATGGAGTTGGCTGTGCACTTTATTATCCTTCCAAAAATATTAAGCTAATATACAAACTGTCAGATATGATGTCAATTTTCAGTGCTGAGGTTATTGCTAACGGGTTATTGCCATAAAATTAGCAATTAATCTGTGTTTAGAACAAGAAGAGGATACATTTGTCATATTTTCAGACTCTAAAAGTTCGGTAAACAAACTTAATATTCTGTGTTTGAATCCTAATTTAAATTACATCCTACACTCCTGAAGAAGTGGACTCTTTAGCAAAAGATGGTGCGAAAAATGGAAGAATACTCAGATTAAAAATACCAGAATCTAAATTTATTCCAATTTTTCGAAAGGAACTTAGGAAAAGTGGCAGATAAAATATAAATGTGGAGACAAAGGATAGTTTTTTTAAGAATATACAGCCAAAAATAAGGGACAAACTATGGTTTGAGAATACACGTAATCGTTCAATTATTCGGATAATTTTTCGACTGTTCTAACAACCATTCAACTTTCGCCATTTTGTGTCATGTGGAACAATTTCATCCAATCATGTCAACATTAGACTGATAATTGCATTCAGTGCAATTTTCAATCCCTATGACAACACGATCGAGTTTGACAACTTCATCCAAATAAATTTCAAAATGTCACGTTTCTATAAAACCATACTTGAATCTCGATCAAGAACACCACAAGAAGATTATAAATATTATGCGTGGTAATAGATCTTCTATAGTAGAGAACAGCAACGAATCTAATTTTAAATTAAATTTTAATAATTGTACTTGCACTAACTGTACTTTTAATGAATAAATGTTTCGTTATGTTGAGTTATGATTTTTTTTTTCGAAAAATTATCCGCCGAATATCCCTCGGACATTGATAAATGCCTCATAATTTCATGACCAATTTCTCAAGCTCGTTGCCAAGGAACGAGCTTTCGATTGTCATGAAATTATCTCGTCTGTTATCAATGTCCTAGGGATATTACTACTGATCATTTTTCGACTGTTCTAACAACCATTCAAATTTCGTCATTTTGTGTCATGTGGAAAAATTTCACCCAATCATGTCAACATTAGACTGATAATTGCATTCAGTGCAATTTTCAATCCCTATGACAACACGATCGTGTTTGACAACTTCAGTCAAATAAATTTCAAAATGTCACGTTTCGTTAATCTAATGTTAACTTAAATTTTAATAATTGTACTTTCACTAACTGTACTTTTAATAAATAAATGTTTCGTTATGTTGAGTTATGATTTTTTTTTTTCGAAAAATTATCAGCCGAATATCCCTCGGACATTGATGAATGCCTCATAATTTCATGACAAATTTCTCAAGCTCGTTGCTTGGTAACAGCACGAAGCGAAGGCTGAGTCTCAGCCTTCGGCTTCGTGCTGTTACCAAAGAACGAGCTTTCGATTGTCATGAAATTATCTCGTCTGTTATCAATGTCCTAGGGATATTACTACTGATAATAAGTGCCGATTTACAACATATTATTGTTTTTTTGGAATGCCCGTAAAAAAATATAACTTGATAACTTTTATCAAAATTTAATATCTTACAAAATGAAATTTCCAATAAATGTTTCAAATATATTGACATTAGAGGATAATAGTATTTACATCATATATCAGTATGTAAAATCTACTAATATTACTTTGTAACCAGTATTGCGACATGTGAATAAATGTTTAAGCCTAAAACGAGCCAAAAAAAAACACTATACAAAAAAAACCAAAAAAAAAATCAAGCCAATAAATGAATAATATTAAACAATAAAAAAATAATAAAAAGAAAATAACAATAAAAATAAAAATAAATTACAATGTTATATATACTTATATAAAAAAACAATAAAAATGAAAATTAGAAAATAAAATATTTAGGCATTTACTAGGACACTAAAATTATTGCATGTCAATTTAAAATGTATATAATATTAATATGTTTATAATGTAAACAATGGAAATGGATGATAAAACTATGAGAAAACATGACTGGCCTTTTGGCTTTGCCAGTGCCATTAACCTAGGAAAAAAAATAAAAGCATAAAAGTTTTCGTTAAAATCTTTAATAATTGACTTTAATAATCAATATATATATAGTTAATATCTCGCCATTAGAAAACTAAAAAACATGTGTAGTAATATTGTTAACGGTGAATAATAGGGATAATTATTATCGACCGGTGTAAACCAGTAACTGACGACAGATGCCTTTAAGAACAGCGTTAGAATTTCCATTAACTCGTAAGGTTTCTTGTTGTTATATAAGTCTTCTTGGCGGAAGACATTGAGACACACTCGACTGGTGCCGGATGCGAAGATTGCAACATGCATTTATGGTGTAAAACGTACACGCATAAATAAGCAGAGCACACTTTACTTTTTGCGAGTTCGGGTTCTTTCGATGACATTGTTTATTTTAATGCGTTTCTTTCATGGCATTATTCCCGCTTTCTCATAACATATCATTGAAGATAATCGTAAAAACAATATTACAATAAAAAATATTTGCTTATCTAAAGACAGGTTAACAAAAAGTTAATGGTAGTTTGAAAGTAGTGCCAACTAATATTTTCGCTGAAAATGTCGAAATTATCTTACGAAGGATTCTTTACTAAATGCTGTTTTCTTTCTTTCCATTAGATTTTTCATTAATTTCTATATATCGAATTAACGTCTACTAATTCGTTTCCTCTCCTAGTTTCATCCTTATCTCTATCTATTTTTTTCGTGCATTTTTTAGTACATCACCGTTACCATTTTCTTATATCAGATTACATATTAGAAATTTAATTATTGATCTTCTTTCTTGCTTTTGTGATTGTATTGTAATAAATTTGGTGTTGTCATTTCAAGGCCCAGTTTGAAGTATTCTAGTTCTGTTTCTAGCATTGATATTACGATTAATAACCAAAATATTAAAACTAAATAAATTTATTTTCTTCGAATACTGCGCTTCCTCTTTTTCTGCTCAGATAAAATATATAAGTAAAACAGACGAATTTTTTGAATTTTCGAAAATTTTTTGATAACATTTGAGTAATTTGATGCTGTAAAAATTAATTATAACAACAAAATGGACAATATCTCGTCGTTGTGATCAAGTAATTTATCTATAAAAGAAGTGTGCAAAATTTGAAAAGGACCGATCACACTGAAACTTGAAAAAATTATTCCGAGAAAAAAGCGTTTAAAAAAAAGCTTATTTTTTTATACTCACAGAGTATCGTCTGTTCTAGGGGGGATATGTCGGGGGGCCCGAGACAAGTCAAAAGTTAAATTAAATTTAGGTAGTCCTTCTAAAATTCTAAATTAACCATGATGTTTAGAAAATTAAAACAAACCACTACGTACTGTTTCATATGACTTTATACATAAATGTGAAATGGAATGCTTGGAAGAATGGAATGTGATCGGGTCAATGTTGCAATAGCGCGCATTTGACAACCGTTTCCAAGCGTTAGGCGCGCCGCACATTCAGACGCAGGTGACGCAGGCAACGCAGCGTAGGACAGCACAGGTTTTTGTTTTCCGTACAATTATATTACCCCGCGCGAATTGGAACGCAGGGCAGGGCAGCACAGAACTGTGTTTAAGAAAACCTGCCAGCGCAGTCGACCGGACACAGATTCCTGTGCCACGTGCAGAGCAGTTTGTTTGTTTCTAGTAAAATTTTGTGTAGTTATATTCGAAATGAATGAACAATTAATCGAATTGGTGAGAAGCCAGAGAATTCTTTACGATATCAACGATCCCAATTATTTAAATTAAATAAGTAATTTACAAGAAGATAGCGAAGATGAAGACCCACAACAGGAAGACTCCATAGTTGTCCAGAGAGTGAAATTTTTGACGGGGTGACCAGCGACATTCGACATGATACCGAAAAAATCGAGAGTGTTAAAAATGACATTGTTAATGAGCCGTCTACGTCTGGTATTGTTATACAAAAAAATAACAAAAAAGAAAATGCCAAACGTAAGGCAACTGAAGACCAATCAATCACAACCAAAGCAGCTAAAAATAAGAAACCTAAAAATGATGATATACAGAAAGTGATAAAACAGTCAATTATGCAACTTCAAAAAAGGGCCGAAGAAAGAGCAGTTGAAAGGGCAGCACAGAAGCCTTTGGATGATGATCTCTATCATTTTTATATGTCGATGTACAAAATAACCAAAAAAATGCCTCCTAAATTTCAACATCGTGCAAGAAATGATGTGTTCCAAACTATATTGCAGCTCGAAGCTGCATATCTAGAAATTCATGATCCCAGTCAAGAAAACTACACTCATAGTAAACAAAGAGTTTTTACAAGTGCATATGTTAATACCCATATTCAGCAGCCCCATTACTCGTCAACATCTCTTCCATCACCAAGTTCCAGTCACAGTAGCCAGCATACTGAGAATCAACATTGTAATAATCCTCTAGCTCCTATTCCCAACAACTCTTTTTTATGCTCAAATGATTACAACTCTAGAAGCACCAGTAATTATCCATCTACTAGACTTACCCCCAGGTTGTCTGCTGAGACATCACCTCAAACCGTTGATACCGGTAATATTCGTAATTTTGTGGAAAATTATAGAGTATAATTATGATTGTTTAAAATGATATTTTTGTATTTTTAAATAAAACAAAATTAATAAAAATACCTTAAAAAAACAGCTAGTTTTTCGTTGGTTCCTATTGGTTTTTGGGCATTACAAGCATCTGAATAAATACTGTTTTCTATTATATTATGTACTTCATCAACTTGTTTTCTGCTTAATCGAAAATAATTTAAATAACGAGACTCAAAGAATTCTGATGATAGTGCAAATTCCCCATGAGTATTTCTCTTCTTCATATAGTTGCTTTTCCAAAATGATTTTTTTCTCTTTGACATGCTGAATAATAAAACTGTTTCTCCAAATTCTGTGTCTGACTCTGTCCAGAAATAACGCCATTATTTAAATTATAAAATTATCTTTCTATGTTCATATAATATATTCGATATTCGCACCTCAAAATTTTCGAGAAGACTGCTTCCAAATATGCGCTCACACTGCGTGGCACGTATATTTTCTGACCTGTGTAGCCTGCCCTGCACTGCGTGACCTGTGTCACCTGCGTCCCAATGTGCTGCTTACTTTACTCCCCTCCTTCCTTCCCTCCAACAGACGCAGGCCAGCTAACCGCAGCTAATCAATTGTTACTCAGTGTTTGAGATACCTCTGCATAGCCTGCAAGTATTTTTCCATTATAAAAGCGTACGTGTTGTGAAATTTTAATTGTCGTAGTTGACTTTCATTGATTTCGATGATTTGAGTGAGAGCACTTATTAAGATGAGCTCAGCAAAGAAACGCAAGTATAATGATGATTATATCAAATTTGGGTTTATTTGTATGCGTAAAGATAACACCTAATCGTCTTGAAAGACATTTTTGTCATCCAAAACATAACTCTTTTAAGGACAAACCAAAGGAATTTTTTGCTACAAAATCTGAAAATTTAAAACACATGAAGTTGGATAGTACTGTTTCTACGGCTAGTACTTTCTAGTGCTTGAAGCTTCATATGCGCTATCACTTCTGATTGCTAAAGAAAAGAAGAGCCATATTATTGGAGAGACGCTTGTTAAACCTTATGTGTTAAAAGCAGCTGATATTATTCTTGGAATGCAGAGTAAGAAAAATTTATCTCGAATAACTCTTTCTGACAATACTGTAAAACGTCTTATTGATGGTATGACCGAAGACATACAAAACTAGGCAGTTGATGCCGTAAAACAATCGCCATTTTTTGATATTTAGCTAGACGAGAGTACAGACATAGCACAATGTTCTTAATTAATTGTTTATGTTTGGTATATTGAAATCGAAAGAATGAAAGACGAGCTACTCTTTTCTACGGAGTTGGAGACCTCGACAAAAGCTATTGATGTTATCAAAGCAATGTCAGACTTTTTTGACAAACATGAACTCTCTTGGCAAATCCTGATCGGTGTATGTACGGATGGCGCGTTTTCAATGCTTGGTTCTGGCTCAGGATTTGTACAATTGATAAGAGAGAAAAGTGCTGATATGACTGGGATACATTGTGTTATACATCGACAAGCCTTGGCAGCAAAAAGTCTTTCAAATGAACTGAATGCTGTATTAAAGTAGTGAATTACATGAAAAACAGTGCGTTGAATACTCGACTGTTTAAAACTTATTGTGAAGATTTAGGGAGTGATTACAAAACACTGCTATTTCGTACAGAAGTACGATGGCTCTCAAAAGGAAACATGTTGGCAATATTATTTTTGACCTTCGAGATGAAGTAATCACCTTCTTGGAACAGCAAAAGCAAAATGAACTAAGCGTATCCTTTAAAAAACATTATACTCATGTAATATTTGCTTATTTGTCAGACATCTTTGACTCGTTGAACAGCCTTAACCTAAAACTGCAGGAAGGAAACTCAAATATAGTTACTCATCGCGATGAGATCAAGATGTATGTTAAGAAATTGCAACTTTGAAATTGAAACCCCTGCAATTATTCGAGTTTGCTAAAGTAGAGTCAATCTTAGAAGAAACACGCTTCCCAAACACTTGTAAGGATAGTATTTTCATAATGTCAATTGACCAATTCCATGTCAACATAGACTCCATGCCATGCTTTGCAAATAAAACATGATCCCTCTGCCAAATACAACTTTGATATAATGGACATTTCTTTTTGCTCCTGCTTTACAAGCTCTGCTTTTTTGTTGCATCTACAGCCATTTTATCCGCTCTAGTAATTAGATTGTTTCCTGCCACAAATGTATAATTATGAGAACTTGACACTATACTTATTCCAATTCCTATGTGAGTGTTTACTCACCTCACTCACTTATCTAACTCTCTCACCACATTTACTCACCTAACTCACTTATCTCACTCAGTCACCTCTCACTCAAATTACTTACTCCTAAATGCCTATAACTCCATCAATTTTGCTCAGATCACTCTGAAATTTTAACTGGATACTTTTGTACAGTTTTACTATCGAATAAAAAAACAAAAAACGGTGTTCCGTATCCCAAATACTGTTTTGAAAACAGTATTTGGGATTTATGTCCTTTCCGCACTGATAGGTAGATAAGACATAATAGACTTTATGGTCTCAAGGGCTGTAGATATATGTTCTTATAATTAATATTACTTATTTGCCATCTAAGAGAAGATAAGTTTAGTAGAGACAAAAATGATACAGAGTAGTTACCCACTAGCTGTATCTATTACTAGCTAAATTATAAAAACACAATCGTAAAATAGTTTCGAAACACAATTCAGATTTCTGCTTTATAATCTGAGCCTTCTAAAAATTGCAAGGCAAACAGACGTTGATAAAAGATGTTAAAAGAGACATGTCGTGGAATGCAAATTTTAGATTCCCCATGTCTCTTTTAACATCTTTTATCAACGTCTGTTTGCCTTGCAATTTTTAGAAGGCTCAGATTATAAAGCAGAAATCTGAATTGTGTTTCGAAATTATTTTACGATTGTTGTAATTAGATGTCGCTACTGCGTCCGTATTGAAGCCATGTTATTGTTGCTTCTTAAAAGGCAGAAAATATTGATTTTTCACGTTGAGAAGCCCTATGAATAGCTCTTCTGACGAGACCTATTAGGTCGAAATACGTATCAAGAGATACATAGGATTTGTTTGCGTGAAATCAAATATTTGCTGCCTTTTCTCATTTTATTCGGATTTACTCTGTGTGAGTACAAGAAGCACAATTCGCTAAGGATTTCTGTTTAGTTGTAAAAGACATGTCGTGGAATGCAAATTTTAGATTCCCCATGTCTCTTTTAACATCTTTTATCAACGTCTGTTTGCCTTGCAATTTTTAGAAGGCTCAGATTATAAAGCAGAAATCTGAATTGTGTTTCAAAATTATTTTACGATTGTTGTAATTAGATGTCGCTACTGCGTCCGTATTGAAGCCATGTTATTGTTGCTTCTTAAAAGGCAAAAATATTGATTTTTCACGTTGAGAAGCCCTATGAATAGCTCTTCTGACGAGACCTATTAGGTCGAAATACGTATCAAGAGATACATAGGATTTGTTTGCGTGAAGTCAAATATTTGCTGCCTTTTCTTAATTTCTCATTATAAAAACACAGTTTAACTGGACATATTCAATTTCATTTTACCAAAAACAGAAATTAAAAATCTCTTAAAACATCACACTGACCACTGCACATTTTTAAAATAAGACTGTAACAGGATAAAACCTTACAGTAAATTTTGGTTTGTTTCACTATACTTTGACTGAAGACTTTGTGGGTTCTTCTAAAGAATAACCGGAGAAACTGCTTCCCAGCGAAAAAGTTGATGAATTACTGACACTGCTCCACTTCCATTCCCATTAGCAGACATCTGGACATGTTTTATCTCTTACGGCCAAGAAATAAATCGGAAATTAAGAAAACCATAACAGATTTCTCAAAAATAAAATAACAACTTCTAATTCCACTCTTACTTCTGACAGGCTATAGATGACCAAAATTTTCACTTGATTCTCAGATGGGCTAAGCGTGAATTAACAGTGCTGGGATAATTCCAGCATTACTTGACTGGCGAAATGCTAGGCCAAACCCTCGACTTCACTCCCTGAAGGTGTAAATGGGACTGTCCTTTATCACGCATCAAGGATCTTTTTTCCATAATTCTTACAGTCTCCCAATTTGATTTAATTTCGCCTCTTGACATTTGTCGATCTAAATAAACAATCAGATTATGTTTATTCTACTCAAAAAGAGACTAAAGTGTTTTTCTTCGAAGATTTTGAGACGCAAGTGTTATCTTTCTAATATTTGTAAGACGCATATTAAAACCTTGTACAGAGCAGAAGAAACAATTCTACAAGAATATGGTTAGTTGCTGGATCCCCATTCGGATATATTTTTGCAGATATATATAAACAGTACCTATTAATTGATAAAAAGGACTGGTGACTAGAAGTGACTTACCAACTGCAATTAAAACCACACCACCTCTGTTTAATGTACTGGTAATCACGGAAATTTTTTTCTGTATATGCAATAGTTTTCAAAACCAAATTAATCGACGCAGAAATTACACTTAATCAGTAAAACCAATAATATCATATCCATCCATCTTATGGCACTACAGCCCAATTTAAGCCCTGGTCTCATCAGCAAACCTCCCCATTCGTAACAGTCTCTAGTCATTCTCCATGATCAACTCCCAAGGAGATTTATTGCGTCTCCATCCATATCATCCTTTCATCGTTTTCTCGGCCTTCCAATAGGTCTCTTCCTCTGCATTCTTGCATTCTTGCAACAGTTTTTTTGAAAGTGAAAGCCTGTTTTCTTCCAGACTAAATACATCGTCTGCCCATTGAAGACGATGTAGGCTGACATACTGAGATAAAGGTGGTTCTTTATATATATATATATATATATATATATATATATATATATATATATATATAATTCTTTGGAGGGTAACTTTTGGGAAAGCGTCAAAACAAGGATCAGCTAGAGATGGTATAAGCCAGTTTGGTGTAGAACTTTATACTAAATGTGAAATTTTCGGTGATATGTTGTCACCTTCATCAGCACCTAAATGGAAAACCTATTTTAGTACAAGTGGTGGTGAAAATCAACATTTAAAACCTACATTGAAAATGTTTAGTTGGTCCTAGTGGTGAAGAACACTGTCACAAACATGTTAAAAATATTAAAAAATACATTTAAAATTTTGAATAAAAACATTACAACACAACAGGGTATTATTTCAAATACAAACACAACAAAAAATCTAAAATTTACAACCTACAAAAACTGCAACTTCATGTTAAAGGTAGAAAAGAAGAATAATTCTTCTTTTTTGATGACATATTTCTGATTTCTGTCAATATCCGGGTGTCATAACGAGGTTATAATTTTCACGTTTGCACCTCATGGATATGGAAAGAAAGAACCCAAGGAAACACAATCAACAGGGAAATGAAGTCTTTTCTCAAGTACAGGTAGGTAATCTATGCATGTTATGATAAGTTCCCTACATTCTCCAGTTTGTTACATCTTGTCAAGTCCTGTTGAAGTAGAAAGGAATAAATACAACTTAAGTTTTCAACATCTTTCTTACAGTTCATAGAAGAACTGCAGTTATGGATGTAGCACATTTCTATGAAGTTTCTCTTAAATTGGTTGTCAACCCTCTTTAGTACTTGCACATTTTCATAGTTAGCAATGTGTCCAGTATTCTTAATATGTTGGCTAAAGGCTGTGCAGGTGGGCTTCCTCACTACATCACTCTTGTGCAAAGCTATTCTTTTTGAGACTTTCTGGCTGGTTTGACCGACATACACTTCTGAACAGGAACCACATGGAATAGAATACACTACATTGAAGTTATCCAGTTTTTTTTTACCATCTCTAGCTGATCCTTGTTTTGACGCTTTCCCGAAAGTTACCCTCCAAAGAATTGTATTCTTAGCGTCGTTATGCACACTATATATATATATTATATATATATATATATATATATATATATATATATATATATATATATATATATATTGTATATATATATATATTGTATATTTCATAATTGTATCTGATTCGCCACCTGGTGGTCTCGTTTATAAGGTCTAATATTCGTCTCAGTACCTTTCTTTCAAAGATGTCCATGCAGTTTATACATTTTTGAGTCAATAAATATTAAACACGGCAGTTGAAATGTTGCAAGCCTCTAAAATTCTGGTAAGAGACTAATGGTCATTGCTGCGTAGTTTATATAGGAGTGTTTCGAAACAATTTTCACAATATTGTGGACATACCGTATTGTTAAGATTGTCTCACCATGATCTACCCGCAGTTTTAAATCTTATTTTAAATTTTTATACTGTTTTACCTGTATAGGAGTTTGATTTATGTTAAAGAAAATCTTATCTTTCATCTAATACTTATTTGCTTATATTACCAATGTTCTTCAGAGTATTTGCTATTTTTATTTGCATTTTAGAGAATTCTTGAAAGGAAACTGAAATTTTGATTCGTATATATTTGTCACTTGTACGCGGTGCATCTATAATAACAAGATGTCATTAAACCTCGCTAATGATGCAGAACTTATTCATGTGTGATTTATACACGGGGCAGTGGCTGTAATTGAGCCGTCAATTCCAATGAAGCGACCCTTCGTCGAGTAGAAGCAACTGAAAGGGGAACGGTCTGGGGTTTTTTCTCGGGGGCTGCGGCTGGGGAGAGAACCCTCAATGCGTTTGTCTTTTACACGCTTTATTGCAGGAAATCTATCGGAGAAGTTTTGTTATTGGAAAGTCAAGTGTGTTCACACTCTGTAATGGTATTATCCAAATACCGATTTCAAGTGCTCGAAAGAACCTTGTGTACTTTTCTAA
This sequence comes from Diabrotica balteata, assembly GCA_918026665.1. Taxonomy (NCBI): domain Eukaryota; kingdom Metazoa; phylum Arthropoda; class Insecta; order Coleoptera; family Chrysomelidae; genus Diabrotica; species Diabrotica balteata. Next base: position 42,661,993 of record OU898278.1, read on the forward strand.
ACGGCTTTTAAGCACGCATTGATGTAAAAAAATAAAAAGTCTCTTTGACAAGACTTCTTTTTAAAACAAAAAATGTTGCATATTTTTTACAGTAATCCGTAAAATATTTCAGTTTGCATTTTTATATAATTTGAAAATCAGACAACACAACGAAACGTTTTGTTATACATAGGGTAACGGGTAGAGTGATTGGCCACTTAAGGAATTGCCAATTGAATTAAAATTGTAAATTGGTATCTTTTAAAGTAAAATATTTTGTAAGGGTTTTTTAATAGTAATAAAACATCAGATTTTAAAAAAACTCAGGATATTTTAATCAGAAATAATAATAAACTTTGAAAATAAGGCTATTATCGAGCACAAGTTAATTAAATCTAGCCCAAGTACTTTCGCTTAAAATAGCATCTTCAGGGGCATTTCGTCAAAATAAGAACTATCCGGCAAGCGTAGGATGTGGAAACATTAAAACTAACATAAATTATACAAAACACTACACTAAAACGAGGACAAACAGTTTAAAATTACTTCTACGCTACATTCTCTGTCAGTTTCTGGAGGGATAAATCATTATCCCTCCAGAAACTGACAGAGAATGTAGCGTAGAAGTAATTTTAAACTGTTTGTCCTCGTTTTTGTGTAGTGTTTTGTATAATTTATGTTAGTTTTAATGTTTCCACATCCTACGCTTGCCGGATAGTTCTTATTTTGACGAAATGCCCCTGAAGATGCTATTTTAAGCGAAAGTACTTGGGCTAGATTTAATTAACTTGTGCTCGATAATAGCCTTATTTTCAAAGTTCATTTATTCGAGCATTCAACCTCATTTCATTTAGAAATAATAATGTATATTAAAAATAAACACAAATCTGAAAACTTACAGAACTACACAGTTGTTGGCCATACAAACATATGTAGTTATTGGCATATAGAATTACAGTCATTGGCCATTCATAAAATATTTCCTTTTTTGTTCGTGCAGGTAAGGCACACAAAACTATTTAAGTTTTCAATTTCTTGTTGTTTCTTTGCACAAGTACCAATATGGTAGCATTTAACAAAAAATATACATTTTATTCCAACTTTTGATTTAGATATATTATAGAAACAAAAATAACAATCCTATATATATATATATATATATATATATATTATATATATATATATATTATATATATATATATATATATATATATATATATATATATATATATAAGGATCACTCAGACGAGTGGTGGGTTCTTATATCGGTCTCTAGGTGGAGAAATAAAAGACAAAGTTGATAGGCTACTTTATCTATTTTGAAGACGTTTCGCTTTCGAGTTTTGAAAGCATCATCAGTTCATCTTAAAAAGATATGTAGCAGTCAATGTTATTAACAAATATGTGAATGAAACTAAGTAAATGGACATAGTACGCTGATCTTGTATAAACAGTTAAGCAACTAACAACATATATGAACTTGTACAAAAATTAGCACAGCAATTGACCATGTGGTCCAAAATAAATTCAATGTTATTTATATTAATAAGTGAGAAAGAACCAAGAAAATCATAAATAACCTCCAACTATTTAATGGATATTAAACTTTGATTTTAACTTTAGGTAGCATTATAAGTAATATTAATAAAATTCTACAAAATAGTGAATATGAAGTTACCGATCAAAGCCTTGTGGATGTCGCCGTGAAAATTAATTTTGTCATTTTCACGGCGACATCCACAAGGCTTTGATCGGTAACTTCATATTCACTATTTTGTAGAATTTTATTAATATTACTTATAATGCTACCTAAAGTTAAAATCAAAGTTTAATATCCATTAAATAGTTGGAGGTTATTTATGATTTTCTTGGTTCTTTCTCACTTATTAATATAAATAACATTGAATTTATTTTGGACCACATGGTCAATTGCTGTGCTAATTTTTGTACAAGTTCATATATGTTGTTAGTTGCTTAACTGTTTATACAAGATCAGCGTACTATGTCCATTTACTTAGTTTCATTCACATATTTGTTAATAACATTGACTGCTACATATCTTTTTAAGATGAACTGATGATGCTTTCAAAACTCGAAAGCGAAACGTCTTCAAAATAGATAAAGTAGCCTATCAACTTTGTCTTTTATTTCTCCACCTAGAGACCGATATAAGAACCCACCACTCGTCTGAGTGATCCTTATATATATATTGGATTGACGGTCGTACTCCTTTTTCCGATATATATATATATATATATATATATATATATATATATATATATATATATATATATATATATATATATATATATATATGTAAAAGATTATTTAAAGTTGGGTTGGTGTCATCTGATTGTTCCACCGTTATATCTGAGAGAATTTTCATGTTCTGGATATCCCTCAGTTTCAAAAAATTAATTTCTTTTAGCCGACTCACCAGCACGTTTTTCTTTTCTGGTTTCCAAATTTGTACATTTGCTTTGGGATGTATTCTTCAAATTTTATGAATTCATATTGTTGCAGTCATCAAAAAATATGTTATCAATTGTGGGCAGATTAACGATTTCCTCTACAGAATCAGGAAATTGGTTTCGTGACAATTCTTGTTTTTCTTTGAGGACAACAATATCTAGTATATGTACTTTAACTCCACTTTTCAAAGTAGTGCTTTTAATTGTATGATCAAAAGTATGTCTGCTTTTAAAATATTTGTATCTGCAATATCAACTGTATTTACTGTAATATTTTCTTCTTTATTCTTCAGAACAGTTTGACATTTTTTGCTCCCGGAATTGGCTCTTATGGCAATTTTTTTTACTTTCATCTTGATTTCCCTGTTTTTTTTACCTTTATTGTTTGCTTTTGCGTCAATCCGCTTTTGTTTTCGTTTTAATTTTATTTTTTCTTGATCTCATTTTTCTTCAACTCTCTGCATTTTGTCGATGACGACGAAGAAGTGAGCACGAAAGGCAACCTTTCTGTTTTCTTTTTTCCCTGTCTTTCTGGGGTTTTTGGCCAAAATAGAATTTGTTGATTGAGATGTCAATTTCTTCAGATAATGAGTTGTCTTGATAAACTAAAGGCAGATTATTGGATGTCGATTGAATATCTTCTGTCATTGTATCTTCTGTGATATCTTTTATATTATATGTAATATCAACGTTTTCTGGAAGTTGAATTGGAAAATTCGAAAGTAGATTTTCTTCTGTAATAACAGGAATATCTTGTAAGTTGCATATGATTTCATTGCCGCCTACAGGGTTAAGGATAATATCTAAAGATATATGGGTTTCCGTGATAATAAAGGTATCATTTGTGATTCCACCAGTCTCTGTAGTCTGAATCGTGGGTAGATCTATGGTATTTTGAAATAAATTAAATATAATAAAGAGCAATTTTGAATCTCCACTTAGTTCTTCGCAATTATCCAAACTTTGAATTTCTAATATTTTTGCGGCTCCAACTGTGTCTACAAAATCTTCATATGAGGATACTGCTATTTGTGGAGTAAAATTGAAGGTAGGCTAACTGCACAAGAGTTCTCCAGTATTTTGGGAAAATTTGTAACTACACTGGGTGAGTCAGGCGTAAGGAAGTTAGTATTTTACAGTGACGGGTGTGGCTACCAAAATAGAAATACCACTTTAGCGAATGCCTTTGCAAATTTAACCCTCCTATTTGAAGGGTTAGGGATATATCAAAAATATTTGACTAAGGGTCACACACAGATGGAAGCCGATTCGATGCATTCCTGTATTGAACGAATAGTCCGTAAGAGAGATATCAATGTTCCGGCAGACTACGTCCAGATTTGCAAAGAGGCAAGAAAACAAAATCCATATAACGTTACCTATTTGGAACATCAGTACTTTTAAGATGACTAAGATTATGTCAATGAAAAGTATACGGCCCGGGAGGCGAGTAAGTGATGCGACAATTACAGATATTTGTGCATTATTATACAAAAACGGACGAGTACAGTACAAACTAAGCTTCGATGATGACTGGAGTGATCAGCCTGGAAGAACCAAAGAGTTGAACCCCATAAAAATTGATTGCTTGCCATCATTGTATGAGACCCGTCTTAGTATAAAATCATCGAAATTCAAAGACCTGCAGGATCTAAAGGGAACCTTACCGAGTGACTTCCATCAGTTTTATGATAACATAGCTTACATTACATGAGTACAAAAATATATAATTATGTTTTATGGTTTATTATTTTATAATACAATTACTTTGGTTGTTATACTGTAAAATATAAGTAAATGCATTAAAATAACAATGGTCATTTATCATCCATTTTTATTCTTAGAGTAACAGGTCTTCTAGAAAAAAACTCGCAACTCCTCATAAACTGAACAGAAAATCGCGTAGCTCTATTGAAATTAAAAAAAAATTAATAATCAAAAGACTGATATGTTTTTTTGTACACACTTATGACAAGTCAAAAGAAAAGGTAAAAAAGGATTTTTGAAGTGTGTATATTTTAAATAATTCCTAGCTAAGCGCTTTCGGCTTTACAAAGCCATCATCGGAGCTATGCTACAATAAAATGTTCTTATAAGTAATAATTGATGAAGATTTTAATTTTTTAACTTACGTCAATTTATAAATACCACTACAATGGAGAGATCTCATTTCCCTATATGTCGAAATTATGATTTTTTAGTTGTTAAAATTCTTAAAAAACATATAAAAAACATATAAAAAAACCGACACTGGACTTTACAGACACATTAAAAAATTGAAAAATTTTTTGTCATGGTACGGGTGTAAGAACCCGACCATTGATTGATGTGAGGAGGTAGACAGAATAGAACTAATGAAATCAAATGTCGGTCCTTTTAAACGATTTTTCAAAAGTGACAGTTGACAAATGTCATATATAGGAAATAGAGATTGTTTTTTTAAATTCTTACAAAATTATTTAATAGTTTGGAATTACTAATCATCATCAAAGACTTTCTAAAAATTAAGTTTTTAAGTTTTTAAATTAAATCTTATGTGTTCATCACATCATACAGAATGACATTAGTTTGTAAATTCACTCAAGTCATTGCTCAAGGTCAATGTATGTTCAATCTGACAGTCATCCTTAAGAAACAAGGGCTCAAATTGTTCAACAATAATATAAAGAAGAAACATGGTATTAATGTTACATTATCTGATACTTAAGTGTATTGAGAATTGTATCTGTTGATGGAAATTTGTAAGAAATTTGCATAAATTTTTTTTTTTTTTTAAGAATATATTTTCATGTTTCAATTAAGAATAACTGTCAAATGAATTACAAAATGTAAATTTCTAATAAAGTTTAAAATTTTGTTTAAAAATATAAAATTATGAAAAAATATAATAAGATTGCATGAGGTCACCCTTCTTCCTCTAAAGTCTCCCATAATAATTTAAAAAGAGGTTTATAATTGCAATTGAGGTTAATTTGTGTGTTTAAGCAAAAATCAGGGTTTAGTTTCATTTCTTTGGATATCTCAAGATCTTCCAAGAGATTCATGAGTCTAAAGTTTTTATTGGGAATGTTGTGTAAAATTTTATTGTTTTCAGAAGGAGAAAAGGAATGATTATTAAATTTAATGTGATATCCAAAGTTTGATTTTTCTGGGTTATTGAGGTGTTCTTTGATTCTTAGGTAGAACAATGAGAACTCTGAATCAAAGAATCAAAGAACACCTCAATAACCCAGAAAAATCAAACTTTGGATATCACATTAAATTTAATAATCATTCCTTTTCTCCTTCTGAAAACAGGAAAATTTTCGACAACATTCCCAATAAAAACTTTAGACTCATGAATCTCTTGGAAGATCTTGAGATATCCAAAGAAATGAAACTAAACCCTGATTGTTGCTTAAACACACAAATCAACCTCAATTGCAATTATAAACCAGTGTCGGTTATTTATATGTTTTTTATATGTTTTTTAAGAATTTTAACAACGAAAAAATCATAATTTCGACATATAGGGAAATGAGATCTCTCCATTGTAGTGGTATTTATAAATTGACGTAAGTTAAAAAATTAAAATCTTCATCAATTATTACTTATAAGAACATTTTATTGTACCATAGCTCCGATGATGGCTTTGTAAAGCCGAAAGCGCTCAGCTAGGAATTATTTAAAATATACACACTTCAAAAATACTTTTTTACCTTTTCTTTTGACTTAAAAAAAATTAAATAAAAGAGGAAATTACAAAATGTATTTAACTTGTCGAAAGAAACTAGCAAAATACTATCCGAAATAGCAGTTTGTTTTATTTCAAAATCTGAAAAAAATTAGAAAAAACAGTTTTTCTCGATTTCCCTAAAGTAGCAAGAAATGGAGTTACAAGTTTTACTAATTAGACCGACGATATGCAGAATGGAAGAGATCCGTGTCGTCAAAATAGCAGGATAAGTCACCAATCGGCGGCAAGTATCGGACGACCATGCAAAAGATGGAGTGACAACCTTCCATAGAGGTATTAAGACGCCAATTGACAAGCAGAATTGATTATAAAGAGGAAAAAGAAGAAGAAGAAGGTACTCACTAGCGCCCAATTCTCTCAGCCTGGACATTATTGTTTCTCATGATGGGGCACCCACCCAATGCCGCAGTGCTAAGTGACTTAAAAAACCAAGCTGCAACTTTTAAACCAGGACCTTAGCAGTGCCTTGCTATCTTCGTGAATTCTAATTTCAAAAGTGAACAATGTCACTATTACCTCATTTTAGCAGAAATATTGTGAATTTAACGTTCACAATCAAGGTACTTTAAGAAAAAATAAAAAAAAAAAGAAAAATTTAAAAAATTGTTGCCGGTAACTCAATTTATTTTATAGTGGACAAAAGTACTGTTACACTTCTTTTAAATCAAATTTATTGAACACCAACTTGTTTACAATATTTAATAGAATGACAATTATAAATTTAAAAAACTCAAATACTACTAATGATCAAACTGTCAAAAACATCTGTTTATATGTATTTTCTGTCGTTCCAAACTTCACTTAACATTTCATGAATTTTCGATGTCATCTTCTACTGAACTACTTCTTTTTTGTTCGTCAAGGGACTACTATGTGGGATAAATCTTAAGGACCTTTCGTAAGAGTACTGATTTACGAAGGGCTATATAATGCGCATTTAATAGATAGAGGTTTTACACGAATATGTTGAGTGAAGACAGAAGAAATTGTAAACTACAGTGTATAAACGAATGGACACTAAATATGAATCCCACCTGGGTGGAAATTTTCGTTTATTAAAAAAATTAATAAATGAAAATAATTTCTATCCTTGTGTGATCGGTACACACCGGAGGGACCGCAGACGTTCGGATACAATTAGCGCCTCTTAGCAAAGACAATGACGTCGACTTTGCTAAGTATCAAGACAATTACTCTACACACACAAACACACACACTACATTAATAAACTTATCTTGATTGAGACTGGCTGAATGACAATTGTCCAAGCCAAAACACGCAAAAAACAAAAAAAAGACACTAAATAAAAAAATAATGGAATAACCACATAAGCAGAATGGGGAAGACCCGTGTAGTCAAAATAGCGAGAGATAAATCACCAAGCGTGAGACGAAGTCTCGGACAACCGCTTATAGATGGAGGGACAAGCTTCCATAGAGATACCTATCAATCTGAAAGTGAACAAGCAGAACTGCTTGTAAAGAGGAAGAGAAAAAGGAAGAAGAAGAAATAGTAATAACAATAGACCCAATTATACATTGGTTATAAATTATTAAGTTATTGCAACGTTAGCGAGCATGTATAACATTGAAAGATAATCTAGATTTTACATAACAAATATTTTGTAAAATAATACTGTAATACTGTTTTTAGTATACCGTTTTTAAAGTTTTTTGCAAAAATATATTGAAGTCTCTCCGGTATCTGAACACACGACAGCAACGAACGTGCCAAAATTAGCATTATCCACTAAGTCGGTACCAACCTGCCCGGTTGCGGCCATAAGATGCAATCACTTGACTCTTGACAGAGAAATTCTGATATATATGAGATAATAAAATTTCTTTAAAAGTAAATTGGACGGCCACCAGGTCGTAAACGTAAAAATCTCGGAAAATATTGCACGGTGTCAGGTTGTAAATATAAACAGGGTCTTGCTAAAAGCATTTTTAAGGGATAAGCATGAATCGTAAAAGTTTGAGGTGTTCTGCGTTACAGAAATGGATGGAAGTGATGGATGAGTTAGGTAACTAAAACGGACAACTCGTAATCTTTTTTGGAAAGTGACACGGATGAATTATTAGGTTTCGGATTTTAAAGGAAAGAAATTGCGAAATAATAACATAAATAATAATACGAGTATATATATATATATATATATATATATATATATATATATATATATATATATATATATATATTGGATTTGAAATTTCCTCGGGAGTTATATGTGATTTCAGTTGTTTTCCGGGTTTGACTCCGCGTTAAGTAATTTTGGTTTTTAGAAAAACCATTGTTTTGACGACGTTTCGGCAAGGTCACACTTGCCATTGTCAAGTCAGATTAGTTCTGCTTCGTCTTGATGTTTCAGGGGAACTGATTGTCAATCAGTTCTCCTGAAACATCCTGTATTATTCATAACAGACCCTACATGATATACTTCACTGAGATCAGGTTGTTCAGGAGCTTTTAAAAACATAAAAATATACAGGGTGTTCCATTTACCATACAGATTCTTTAAAAAGCTCTCATTTAAATTTAAAAGTTAAGGTATCTCAACGTTTTTTATTATTTTCTAAAATAAGGACACAAACAATTCTATTCCATAAGTGGTTTCCACACTGTATAAACAACACAGTTTACTAGGGCTGCAGTCAGAAGTTTGGTCGGGATGTTAAAGAAACACTCTTTTGACTTTTGGTCTAGCTTTCGGAATTGTTTTATTCCTTTTTCGAGACACTGTAATAAGAAGAATGTGTAAATATTTACAAAATATCACAATGCGTCAGTGCAACTTCTAGTCGTTGAGATTATTCATAAAAAGCTTTGACACCCAACTGTTATTAATGTTATTAATTAATGCAGCTGCTATTATAACAACTAATATTTTACAAACATTGAGCCTTAATATAGACTCCGAGTTTGACCGGTGATATATCTCACACACCTTCAGGGTATTTTTGACGTTAAATGCACCATATCAAGTTCATATTTGCACTTTACATGCAATAAAGTGCTTGATACGGTGCGATTTGTTAAGGAAACACGTCGATTAATTTTAAGTGATTATTATCTAACTGGTTTGAATAATAAATAATAAATAATAAAAAACAGCCATTCACACCACTAAAAAGTATTATAAGAACGCAAACAATACTAATGTTAACGCATACTTTAGTTTTAAGTTTTACCTTTTTCAAAAATATAACAAAACGCAACACTAGGGGTTGTTTCATTACTTTGAATCTATTAATTACCTGCTAGAGACATTTTGTGGTACATGCATAAAATTATACATAGGTCAGACAGTACGAAGTTTCAAAAATGGATAGCTGGACATAAAATTAGCTTTGTCAATGGAACTCCACTGCAATTTCACACATGCCAATCACTTCCTATTTTTTCTTAATTTTTTTACGAAGTGTCAATAAAAATAATGAGTAAAAAATTGGGAAGAGAATGAAAGCAGAGAATTATTTTAAAATATTTATACATTAGTTGGTTATGTAATATATTTGTGATTATCTAACATGCCATTCCAAGTGGTGGCGACTGACATTTATTGGAAATTATTTACAATACCCACAAACTGAAATACACAACTAATAAACTTAGCAATAGAACCATAAAATTAGAACTAAATAAATGCACACAGGAGTATAGAATTCTTTCTTCTGCTCCTCCTCCTACTCCTCCTGCCTCTATGCCTACTACAAACTCTTCCGCTACAATTTTGGAGTATATGATTTAGAGAAGAATTTTGGATTTTTTTATGTGTGGAATGAAACCACAGCCAGAAGAGGCTCACAAGACATGTTATCATTCCTAATAAAACACTTGAAACTTAATGTAGACAATAAAAAGGATGTAAGTATTTACTGTGATACCTGTAGAGGTCAAAATGATAGCATAAATATGTGTTTGGATTAATGAGGTTTATTCAGAGTAATGATACTAACATCGATGTCATAGATCAAATGTTTTTGGCTACAGGCCATTCATATTTGTCAAACGACGCTGATTTTGAGTGTAAATCAGCATCAAAAGGAGAGATAAACTATCCAGGAGACTGGCATGACATCATGGCAAAGTGTAGAAATAAAAAGTTCCTTTTAAATAAAACGGTAAATGGAAATATTTTTCAACTAATTATTTAGAGATAAGTATGAGCAAGAGGAAGAAAAACACTGACAACAATCCGGTGAACTGGTTGAAAATTCAATGGATCAGACTACAAAAAATAATCGTTACGTAATAATGTACAAAGAAGCATTGCAAATATGGTGGAATTTACTATCCAAACATAAAGCTGACTGGAAGAAAAGGAAGGCCGGTAGCGTTAAAGAGTGTACCATACGAAAAACTTTATCTCTCAGACCTGTTAGTGAAAAAGCGAGACTGAGAGTTGAAAAAGCAAGACATGATCGATCTAATACCGTTTATTCCTCTGGTTCATTACACGTTTTTCTTGGATCTAAACACCGCAGATGATGTTGAAGGTAATATTGGACCTTTGCAATACCATAAAGAGGGTATACTATAAAGAGAGTACCATAAATCTAATAATGAAGGGGGAGTAATGAAGAACTACGTGATGCAAGACGGTATCAGAAGACTTTTAGAAAACCAAGAATGAATCTAATATATTCAACGTGCTAATAATGTTACATTATTCATGTTAAATGTTCAATAATATTCATTGGTTTTTCAGATTCAAACCGTTATGATTGAATTTACCTTGCCCAAGTTTAGGGTGAAAGCCAATATAGCCCAGTTTTTTGTATTGTATATTAAAGATATAGGCATATTTCCAGACTAGATTGACTAGTTAAACATAGACATTTTTCAGTTATTTGTACTGCGATATCGTCTTACTTGATTTTTTTTAAACGATTTTAATTCTCTCTACAAGAGAAATGTACCAAAGAAGGCTAGCACAAAAGATACAGCTGAAACAAATAGACGACATCGAAGGTATAAACGCGAGCTGGGAGAAAATTAAAAACAACATTGAAGAAGCAGCAACAGAAGCTCTGGGAATACGCAAAGTCATACTGAACAAAAGAAAACAACAACAATACACCTTGGTTCAGAAAAAAAAATAAAAGATAAATATAAATATAAAGAGAAACGAGAGGCATACACGAAGAATAAGAAAGGATGGAAAGCGACTTCTACGGTACACAAAAACAAACGTATTCATAAGAAACCAACAGAAAAAAATGGCAGAATTGAAGGAATAGAATAACATACCAGCAAACGAATGGAAAAGATACCTGACGGAACTTTTTAAAAGAAAAGAAAATAATAATCAACACAATAACATACCTAAATTAAGATACGAAGTGAAAATCAGTTTTCAGGTAGTAGAGATATAAATAAATTCTACTGAACATCGCACTTAAGCTTGTCACAAAAGTCCTCACCAACAAAATCAATAAACTAACATTTTTATTAGGCGAATAACAAGGATTCAGATCCAGAAGATCCTGCTTACACGCCGTATTGGTACTAAGACAAATCGCAGAAAAGGCCATCGAGTACAATAAACCAGCGTATTGTAATGTATCAGCCACGGCCAACAGCCAAGGGAAACAACCCCACCCCTCAAATGCAATCGTCAATCAGTTAGCCCGGTATGTAACAAGTCAACATAACAAGAAAATAAAAGAAACAAAATAAGGGGTAGTTAGCCTAGAAAAGAATAATTACCATTAATTAAATACTCATTATATACTCCAAATTAAATAAAGAATAAATTCGATACAGTTTAACGTATACATTTCAAATTAAACAAAGAATAATAATTTGACCTAGTTTGACACAAGCCCGAATGTTTAAGAATTACGAAATGTGAAGACCTTCGTTGGAAAATAATACAAAATACGAATTGTTAAACGGTGATAAGAATTGAGCTGAGGAAGAGGTTTCACATGGCATGATCCATTTTTAACACATGGAGCAAACGGCGAAGTCAGCAGAAAGTCGAGGGGAAACGGTAAGAAGCAAAGTTCCACTTCAGACTGTGACGAAGAACTCAGGGTACTCGTTGTCGTGACATAAAAACAAGAAAGTCGGTGGAAAGGTAGTCAGTCAGCGCGGGGGCGACCTAGCGTGCTAATCGGTAGCCAGATGGTTGGTGGAGAGCGAGTCGTGGGTTCGAAACTAGCTTTTGGAACCGGGAATCGGTCCAACGTATGAAATAAGTAAATATAGGATAAGAGATATTAGAAATTTAGTATATTAGATCAAAAATCTCAAATATACAAGTGTATACACACTTAGAAAGAAAAATGCACGAAGACAATAATATGAGCGACGCGCCTCACAAGAAGTAAGTCTCTACTCAACGAGTGCCCACTCAGAAGTGAGTTGGTTCCTCTAAAATTTTCACAAACTTCCACCAAAAAAAGAAGGGATATCTCCCCTCAAAAATTATAGGCTAGCATGTATCTATTTCTAAGAAGGTAAAAAGTTCTAACGAACATCGAACATAACGGTACCCTTCTAGCTAGAAACGTGATGAAATATAAATTCCCTTGGATTAGGTTATTGTAGAAAAAAAAACATCACAACGTGCCCCGATGATATTTACCAAATTTATGAAAAAGAACCCGGAAAAGGATTAACTAAGAATTAGCCAAACCGGCGTCTTTAAATAAGTAGGTAGGTAGATTCTTCCGTCATATTTCGATAGTTTTCAATAAAATTTAGTGCGAACACGACCATGAGCGTATCAGCAACGGAGGGAAAGGGAATAAAAATGGTTAATATTTTAATTATATAAAAAAAATGTTACAGTATTGGCAGGCCAAGAAAAAGATAGTGCGATAATTTAAACAATTTAGGAGGCGAATATTGAAGAAGAAACAGGCTTTAAAGCCTACATACAAGAAGGAAAAAGAAGAATAAGCTTTATATGCAAACCAATGTACAAATTTGCCACCTTGACTTAAACTTTTTTTTGAATTATCTTTTTGTGTTCATTATTCGTATATGTAGTATGAAATGTTCATTATTCGTATATGTAGTAGTATAAATTAGACAAGGATGTGTTCTGTCGCCTCTGCTGTTTAATCTTTACTCCGAGTTTCTATTTAAAGAAGCATTGGAGGATTCCAAGGATGGAGTCAAGGTGAATGGCATAAATATCAACAGTATCAGATACGCCGATGATACAGTGTTAATTGCGGATTCTGACTCAGGTCTACAACGACTCATCGATAAGACCAACTCGACCTGTGAGCAATTTTGTATGAAAATAAACATTAAAAAAACCAAAGTAATGTCAATCCGAAAAAACCAAAACGTACCTCAACCTTGCACAATAAATGGGCACATATTAGAACAGGTCAATAGATTTAAGTACCTGGGATGTTGGATCGATAGCAGCCTAAATCCTGATCAAGAAATAAGATCGAGAATAGAACAGGCCAGAAAATCTTTCGAAAAAATAAAAAAAACTGCTTTGTGATTCTCGAATAAAACTCGAAATTCGACTACGTTTATCAAAATGCTACGTCTGGTCGACTCTTCTATATGCAGTTGAAACGTGGACCCTTAAAACATCAACCGTAAATAAATTGGAAACCTTTGAAATCTGGATCTACCAGAGAATACTCAAAATTTCATGGACATCGCATACCTCAAACGAAGAAGTGCTGCATAGAATAGGCAAGGAAAGAGAACTTTTTAACACAGTAAAAGTTAGAAAAACGTCATACCTAGGCCACATACTGAGAAATAATAAGTACCAATATGCCCAACTTATAGTGAAAGGAAAAATCGAGAGAAAGAGAGGCCTAGGAAGGAAAACACTATCGTGGCTCAGAAACATCCGACAATGGACAGGGTTAAATTTTGAACAGCTAATAAGAACAGCTGAAGATAGAGAAGAGTTTAAAATTGTAGTAGCCAACCTCCATTGAGGAGAAGGCACTTTAAGATGAAGAATTCGTATATGTCCTTAAACTTCTGAATTTTTTATAAGCTTCGTCTTGTGGTATATTGAATTCTTGTGCAATGTCCGTCCAACTCTGCAATGGCCGTTCTTTGCATTTTTGTCTTTGTATGTATTTTTTACATCCCATAACTCTGGACGTAATTGTACTGCATTATTAGAACTTATTGTGTTTTCATTTGACCACGTATTCATATTTTGACTGTTTGACTCTATTTGCAACGCATCAGCCACTAACTGCCAATAGTGTTCAAATACCAGCAAGATTTCGGCCACATGGCTCGGCCATAGGGCGATATTTTCTTTAGATAGCTGCAATGTTGCCAGCAATATACCGAATATATATTTTCGGCAACATATTGCTTTGAAAACTAGCCCGTCTAAAAGCACCTTTACGACGTTCTATATTTTCAGACGTTAAGATACACACTTCAATCTAGAAGATTAAAACAGAAGTGCTTATTGCGGTTTTATAATTGTAACAGTGGACATATCTTACTAAGTCAATAAATATGGTTAAATATGGTTATTGTTCCGAGGTAAATAAACTATATAAAAACATTATTAATTAAAAAAATTGCTGCTTATACACATTAACACAGAAACAGAAAAGTCTTATATATTCGATATCTACTTTGTGAAGTGAAGACATATAAAATACTTAGAGTGCTTATGAGCAAGCCTTCAGGTATAAATGAAAATAATACACTTCTTTACATCTTTGGTCAGGTGCCAGATGTCAGAGCCATGGAAACAATTGTGCAATAAGTCAATTGGTATAAGTAAATTTAAGGCATGTCTGAGGAATACAGTGGCCTATTAAAATCTTTTTCTTCTTCTTCTTCTTCCTTCTTGTATGTAAGCTTTAAAGCCTGTTTCTTCTTCAATATTAGCCTCCTAAATTCTTTAAATTATCGCTCCATCTTTTCTTGGTCTGCCAATACTTCTTCGTCCATTTGGTGACTTATCTCGTGCTATTCGTACGATCCTATCCTCTTTCATTCTACTAATGTGTTCGTTCCACTCCTGTTTCTGTTTTGTCACCCATCCATATATTGGATGCTCTTCTTATGTTTTTGCTTCTCTCCCTATCCAACAGACTTCCCTGATATTCGAAATATTTTCATCTCAATTGTTTCTAGTAGGTAGTCGCCTTCTTTTTGATGTGCCAGGTCGTGTCTCCGCCGTGTATGTTACTATAGGTCTAATTGCTGCTTCATAGATTATTGTTTTTGTGTCTTGTCTTAGGGGTTTGTTCTTCCAGATTGTGTCATTAAGAGATACAGTGTGGAAACCACTTATGAAATAAAATTGTTTGTATCCTTATTTTAGAAAATAATAAAAAACGTTGAGATACCTTAACTTTTAAATTTAAATGTACGCTTTTTAGACATAAATTTGAATGTACAGGGTGATCAATGCAAGTCTGGCATAGTGCATAATCTGTATTTTAAATGAAACACCCTGTATATTTTCATGTTTTTAAAAGCTCCTTAACAACCTGATTTCAAAGAACTATATCATGTAGGGTCTATTATGAATAATACAAGGTGAAATTTTGAAATTAGATGTTTTCTTCAAGACAATGAATTCATAGAATACCCGAGGTAATTGATTGGATTACATTAAAATAAATGATCAACTTGTTCTCCACCTTGTTGTTGGCAATAATACAGTCTTCTATAAAACTCGTTCCGAACCTTGTTTAAAGTTTGAGGTGAAATATTCCGTATTTCTGTAGTTATCCTTACTTTTTGAGGTCTTCAATGATAGTTGATTGTGTTGCATATACTTTGTTCTTGAGATAACCCCACAAAAAATCCAAAGGCGTAAGATCTGGCGACCTAGCTGGCCGCTAATTAGTTCTCTTCATCAAATCCACTTATTGAAGAAGATTTCATTCAAGTAATTTCTCACCATTAAAGCATAATGGGGTGTTGCACCGTCTTGCTGGAACCAGACAGTTTCATGCGGTAGGGTCGGATCTATTGGATTAGGATATAAGTTAGCCAACTAAGGAAGAACATCGTCTCTTAGCATTCTTAAATATTTTTCCGCTGTCAAATTATCATCTATAAATATAGGACCAATAGTATGATCTCCTATAATACCTGCCCAAACATTCAACTTTTGAGGATACTGAGTGTGTGTCTCACGCATCCAATGAGGATTCTTCGCTGACCAATATCTACAGTTTTGTCAGTTTACCTCTCCGTTCAATCTAAATTTTGATTCATCAGAAAAAAGAATTGTGCCAAGAGCTATTTCATTTGTTAATTTTATCCATTATTCTTTTGCAGAAATCCATTCTACGATCCGGATCGTCTTCTGTTAGCTCCTGCACAAATGTTAATTTATATGGATGAAGTTTTCTTCTTGGAGACACCTAAGGACAGTTGTGTGACACATTATTTTGACTTGCAATTTGACGTGAACTTGACGTTGGATTCTCTGCGACACTTAACAAAATATCCACTTTCACTTCATCTTCAATAAAGTTCGATTTTCTTTTTAACGGTATGGCATATCTAAGTTCTCTGAATTGTGCATAAATTTCAGACATAGTACCTTGTGAAATATTAGGCAACTGAGGATACCTCTGATTAAATAAGTTTACTACTTCAACTTGACTTTTACAATTCTCCCCATAACCGATCATCATTAAAATCTCAATTCGGTGGGCCTTAGTTAAATATTTCATTTTTATTTCTGCAAGAAATTAGTTTTTAATTAGGAATTTATAATTTTAATGTAAAATGTCAACAGCATGTCAACTGATTGATAACAATCCGCATTATTTACCGATTTAGTTTAATTAGCAAATTATCTGTACAGTTTTTACCTATTCACGACAAAAAATGTTAACACGGTTATTAAACAGAAATTTTCCCCAATATACAGTGTACTGACACTTAGAGTAGAAGTCTATTGTCTGTATTTAGCTAATTTAAAATAATATCATAACACGTGATAAATTGGTAAAATGAATACATTCATTATAGACCCTACATGATATAGTTCATTGAAATCAGGTTGTTAAAAGTATTTTAAAAACATAAAAATATACAGGGTGTTTCATTAAAAATAAGGATTATAGACTATGCCAGACGTGCTTGGATCACTCTGTACATTTAAACTTATGTTTAAAAAGCGCACATTTAAATTTAAAAGTTTAAGTCTCCCAGAGTTTTTGATTATTTTCTATAATAAGGACACAAACAATTTTATTCCATAAGTGGTTCGCACTGTATATAAAAATATAAAGATAGAAATTTAAAGCTTGGCATACTTCTGGAACTATGATACAAAGTGCACCCTAAACAAATACATTAAACTAGTATAGGAGTCACCAGTCGCCAAAAACTGAAGAACGATTGCTAATCTTGTTGAGATTGGTGTTGTGTTTCTCATGTTTGTATCTTTCTTCTTTATTCTTGGCCCTATCATATTTATTAATAATTCGAAATAACCTTTTGACACTTTTGTAAAATTCTTAAACAAATAATTGTTTAGCAATATTTCCCTAGTTAAATTACTCACTGTTTTGCGTTTACTTGAAAAAGGGCGTATCTATATTTCTCGTTTTTTATTTTTTTATATATCGAAGCACGATTAAGACACAGCAACTTGTACAATGTCGGACGTCTTTATTTTTGACGTCGTCTCGTCATTATTTTCAGGCTATTTTTCGTCTAAAACGGAAATATAATGCAACAAGCATAGCTGGAAGTATTGCAGTAAATATTTTTTATTATTGTTGACAGGCCATACCTAAATATTTCTAAATATTGTTCTGAAGCTATTTTCTTGTGGCATTGTAAATTAATTACTATTTATAACTGGGAATAAGCCACAATTAAAGATAAAAATACGTTTATTGACGTTTCAATTTCCAATTCGGAAATCGTTCTCAAAATACAAACAGTCACTCTTTGTATTTTGAGAACGATTTCCGAATTGGAAATTGAAACGTCAATAAACGTATTTTTCTCTTTAATTGTGGCTTATTCTCAGTTATAAATAGTAATAAATATTTCTATTTTCACAAATATCGCTGAGCAATATTTTTACTAAATATTGCCAAAAATATGCAATTTTAGTGGCCCGTCTAAATGAAGCTTTAAATATCTCGTGACATGTATAACTAAATACATTCAAAAATATAATTTGAATTTAATGTTAATATCATGTTAATATTTAATCTTATGAGTAAAACAATAAGGTGAATAAAAAATATGTAAATATTAACAAACGTTTTTCTTCAAGTAGCCTTAATAAACATAGAGGCTAGGCCAGCGAGAAAATTACTACCTGTTAGAAGTAATTATACCATAATCTTATATCGAGTGGTTCTGCCTTGTCTAGACTAAAAGATCGTTGACACCTATAGTTACAAATTAATTCGCGTATTTGCCTTTTACCTTTCGCACTCAATTTAACCTATGCCATAACACGGGCGCTCCCAATAATCTCGATATGCATAATGCTTGTTGTGTTAACAGTAAATTGGATTACTTTATGGATTGATATTTGAGTTAAAGTGCATTTCTGTATTAGTTCATCGCTACAATAGTATTACGTAAAGGGTATTGTTGTTTAATACATTGAAGATACTAGCTTGATGGCAATGAGCGCAAGGCGCATGAATATGATGTAATTGCTACGAACTCTAAATAAAATATAAAAAAACATAAATACTAACTAGATACATATGCACGCTATAAACAAAAATTTCACGATATTTATCTATGGAATACAGTATATGGAGAATTTAGAATGAATAAAATGTGTTAATAGATGATGAGAACTGATATACAGATAACGACATTTTTTTTTTTATTTAAACATACAAAACCCACATCAACCACTAAGGGTTATTAGTGGGGGGACATACACAGTAGTACAGTTTGTTAAATTAAAGTTTATTATAAATGTTTATGTCTTTTAGAAACTGCAATAAATCCGAGATATTTGTCGTAAGCACACTTCTCAGGCTTCCACTAATTCCTCGGCATGTTCTCTGAGGTTGGAACTGCGGACAGTCGACTATCAGATGCTTCACCGTGGGTTGAGTAGAGCAGTAGGTACAAATTGGAGCTGGTTCTTTATTTAGAAGGTGTTGGTGTGTTAGTATTGTGTGGCCCATTCTAAGACGACTTACGATTACTTGATCTCTTCTTTTTCGTTGTTGTGGTAGGCTAGAGTCTACTGGAGCTTTATTGTTTTCAACTTAGAGTCTGTTGCATCCCAGGTTGCTTGCCATAAATTTATTATATGATTCTGGACGTTCATGTCGTTTATGGTCGGTGTGGGGATATTTAGTAATTTCTGGAACATTTTCATTTTTGATGGATTTTAATGCTAATTGATCAACTTCCTCGTTGCCTTTAATGCCAATGTGTGAAGGTATCCAGATAAATGTAATAATTCCATGAATTGCGCTCAGTGAATCTGTGATGATTAAAATATTATTTTCAGTCGTTGAAGAGGATTTCTTGATAGCTTCTAATATCGCTGTGGTTTCTCCGGTGTAAATGCTGCAATGCTGTGGAATTCTAATGGCATATTTGTAATTTTTATTTGTGAAGGCTGCAGCTTGGCCACTTTCAGTTTTTGATGCATCTGTGTATATTATGTGGTGATTTGGATACTTCTCCATAATTTCTTTAAATGCGTTAATGATAAGGTTAGGATTTGTGGTATTTTTTGGGTACTGTGTTAAAGTTAAATCAGTGATAGGTAAGGGGGTAAGCCATGGAGGAAAGTCTAATTTTGTAGTTATGGATAATTTGAATTCATTGCATATGAATCCTTTTTGGTTGATTCTTTTCCTAAAGGGTTTGTCTTTATATTGTTTGTTTCTATACAAATTGGATGAAGGTGCGTTAATTATCTCAGAATATAATGGGTGCTTTTTATTTGAAGATATTCTTGCTGCATAATTTAAACTAAGTAGATGTCGTCTTAGATGTAGAGGGGGTTCTCTTGATATTACTTGTAAGCTGCTTACAGAACTGGTTCTGAAGGCACCGACGGCTAATCTTAGAGCTGTTGTTTAAATTGTGTTAAGGTTTTTAGAAACGTTTTATTTGCTGTATCGTAGCATATTGCACCGTGGTCTAGTTTACTGCGAATAATTGATTTGTAGAGGTTAAGCAGAATACTAGAATCAGCTCCCCATATATTATTGGATAGAATTTTCAGCAAGTTTATTCTATTTTGACAAGTTAGTTGTAAAGTCGTAATGTGTGTTTTCCAGTTTAATTTGTTATTAAACGTTAGGCCCAAAAACCAAAAAATTCGATTCCTCTGAATGGGATATATTTTGACCGTTAAATATTAACGAAACAGGAATGGTATTCTTGCGTTTGCTGAAAACTGTGTAATGTGTCTTATTAGTTGAAAAGAGGAAGCCTGTTTTGGAAGACCATTCTTCGATTTTGTATAGAAGGTTCTGTAATATTTTAGCCCCAGATGTAATATTTTTGCATTTAATATACACAACTAAATCATCAGCGTATAAGTTTGCTTTTATAGGAGGCTTAATTGTATTTATTACATCGTTAAATGCAATTAAAAATAAAGTTGGGCTTAAAATAGAACCTTGTGGAACACAGTTGTCGAGTATTCTAGTGGTAGAGGTGTATCCGTTTACTCTTACTTGTATTTCCCTTTTATTCAGAAAGTTTTTTATAAACGCAAGCATATGTCCTTGAATTCCCCATTTATCAAGTTTATTTAATATGAGGTATCTCCATGTTGTGTCGAAAGCTTTATTCACATCAAAAAAGACTGCTATAACTTTCTGATATAGTAAGAATGCATGATGAATGGTTGACTCAAGTGCCACTAAGTTGTCGTTCGTTAGCAGATCTTCCTCGTCGAAAACCACTTTGAACTGTGGTCAGGAGATTTTCATTTTCTAGATACCATGTAAGCCTGTAATTTAAAATTTTCTCGAGAAGTTTACACATGCTACAGGTGAGGGAAATAGGACGGTAAGATGTGGGACAATCTTTTGGATTGTGTTGTTTATAAATTGGGATTATAATAGCTTTGGTCCAATTATCAGGAAAGTAATGATTTAAAAAGATGTGATTAAAGATGTCTAAAAGTATCTTTTTGCATTTTTTGGGGTAGATTTTTTAAAAATATCGATGGAATATCATCAGGACCTGGAGATGTGGTTTTTAAGTTTTAAAAGAGAAAAATCTAATTCTTGCAAAGTTATGGGTACATTTATGGGAGAGATCTGGTTGCGAATTTTGATGTCTACAAATTCTGTGGTAGTCTTATGTGTAGAAAAGATCGGATCTAGTACAGAATCGCTAGAGTTTTTTTGAAATACGTCTACTAGAATTTCAGGAATTTCGTTTCTGCAAGAGATGATTTGGTTGTGATATGAAAGTGCATTTATTGGGTAAGGTAAACTTGATCCTTTTATTTTCTTTATTTTGTTCCAGATTATATTTGCTGGTGTGGATGTGTTAATGCTTCTAACATATTCAATCCAGGTCCCTTCTTACTCTTTTTTATTAAGAATCGTGTACTAGCTCTCAATCTCTTAAATTTTATTAGGTTTTCCTCTGTTTTGTGTCTCTTAAAAACATTAAAGGCGTGCTTGCTAGCAGCCAAGGCCCGAGCGATTTCTTGATTCCACCAGGGTACCGGTTGCCTTTTACACGGTTTAGTTTTTGCTACAGATGTAGATGCACAATTTAAGATAATGTTGTTAAAGTCCGTGACGGTTTTGTTAATGTCATTTGATATCTCATAATTTTCCATCTCGTCTTCCAAGTCTTTTTGAAAAAGTTCCCAGTTTGCTGATTTTATTTTCCATCTTTGATATACATTCGGATTAAGAGGTTGGTTTGTCTCGATTGAAATAAGTAAGGGGAAGTGGTCACTGTCGTGCAGAGTTTTTGCTGTGTTCCATTGAAACATGTGTGCTAGTGATGGGCTACACAGAGTCAGGTCAATTGCAGAGAATGATCCGTTATATGAATTAAATCTTGTTGGCTTTCCAGTGTTTAATAAGATTAAATTTGATTTATTTATCAGACAGTGTAGAAAGTTGCCACATTTATCGATTTTTTGGCTACCCCACGCTGGGTGATGGCAGTTAAAAATCGCCTAGAATTACTTTGGGATGGGGTAATTTTTGTATGAGTGCTGATAGTTCATTTATGTCATCTTGGTTAGGATGCGGTAAGTATATATTACAAACATTGATGTTTTTACTGTAGGTAATTGACACAGCCACAGCTTCCAGGTTTGTAATAAGTGGAATGATTTTTGCTTCAGTGTCATTTCGAATGAAAGTAGCTACTCCACCACTAGCATGCATTCCATTTCTGTTTTTCAAAAATGGCACATAATTTCTAAGTGTTACAGAATTGTTTTTAAAGTAAGATTCTTCCAGACCAATTACAATGGGGGAGAAATCGTTTATAAGAAGTTTTAATTGCTCAAGGTGGCTGTAGATTCCTTTTATGTTCCATTGAATTAAAAATGTATCAGACATTATTTATCCTGACTAATTGTGTCGTTGTCAGATTCTTCTGTAAATGAATAATAATTTGAGGATAATTTTTTCTTAATAGTTGTAATTGTTCTTTTTAAAGAGGGATTTTGAATATTTGCGTGGATAAAAGTGAGAATGTCAATAATTTCGGATATTTCATTGGTGTATTCTATACACCAATATTATATTAGATAACGACATTGTTTTGTTGACCATAGGAATTAAGATTTATGGCAATCCTATCTCTAGAGCATATTTATTTTAATGCTCTAAAACTAATTAAGAACCTACAAACTTCTTAAGATGTACCTAACAAAAAATAAAAATTAGGAAAGCAGATTAATCAATTAAGGGCTCAAACATTCTACCTCCTTGTGCTAAACAGTAACCAAATCTGTCACATCTGACAGATTTCTCCTCATATTTTGGATTGGGGCTGGTGTAATGCTTGTAGTTAAATGAAGTATTTTTGACCTTAATTCGACTAGGTTTTTCGACTGGCCCTTTCAAACTGATGCCTATAAATGTTTCCTTTCAGAAAACCTCAATAAAAGGAATCGTTGGGCGAAGTCCTTTAATTGTACCACGTGTACTTATCAGTTGATCACGAAACGTTTAATTGAGGAAGTCAATAGTTGCTCTTCAGGGGTGCTCAAACGGTCGATCGCGATCGACTGGTCGATCGTGAGTGCTTTTTGGGTAGATCTCGAGAAAGAAAAAAAAATTTAATAAGTAGGTAGGTAACTAAACTACTGTAAGCAGAGTTAAACATTTTTATTAATACTGAACTATACAAATACATAGAATGCTTGACTAAGCATCATTGCAATTCAAAGAAGTGGGGACAACAAAATACTGTCCACACAGCATATTTTATATTTACATATATTAACTAATTATTTTATTAATTTAATATTTATTATAATTAGTCTACAAGTATTATTTCAAAGATGCAGAGATATGACTTGCGATATTTACACCTGCTTTGTGGACTACCAAAAAGCATTTGATACAGTACAACACCAAAAAATGATGGATATTCTAACAAAAGCCCAAATGGATGATAAAGATCGGCGTATAATACAAAATTTATACTGGAACCAATCAGCCACAATAAGAACGAATTTTGGAGGTGAACCAACGGAAATGATCCAGATTCTACGAGGCGTTAGACAAGGTTGTATACTTTCACCTATATTATTTAATCTATATTCAGAGGAAATATTTAGTGAAGCCTTGGAAAAATGCGAACATGGAATAATTCTAAATGGAGAACGCCTAAACAACATCCGTTATGCAGACGACACCGTTATTTTTGCAGACAGTTTGAACAGTTTACAGCAACTAATAAATAAAGTAAATGAAGTAAGTGAAAGATTTGGACTTCAAGTAAATATAACAAAAACTAAATTTATGATCATCAGCAAAAATAAAGTTAGAGACGCTCAACTACTTATAAATAATACACCAGTGGACCGAGTAAAACAGTATAACTATCTTGGAACAACAGTAAATGAACAATGGGATCATTCACAGGAAATAAAATGTAGAATAGAGAAGGCTAGGAGTGCATTCAATAACATGGCCAAACTCTTTAAAAGCCACAATCTTAATCTGGAGATAAAAGTAAGGCTCCTACGATGTTATATCTTCTCAATATTGTATTACGGAGTTGAATCCTGGACACTAACTGAAGCAATGGAGAAAAAACTTGAAGCCTTCGAGATGTGGCTATACAGGCGAATTCTAAGGATATCATGGACAGACAAGATAACCAACGAGACCGTATTATGAAGAGTGGGCAAAGAAAGAGAGGTGATGTATACCATTAAAAGAAGTTGAAGAAAGTTGGAATATCTCGGACATATAATGAGAAACAGCACTAAATACAGATTACTGAAGGTAATCCTACAGGGTAAAGTATTCGGAAAGCGAGGAATTGGGAGAAGGAGAATATCATGGTTGAAGAACCTGAGGAAATGGTTCTCCACAACAACAACGAATCTATTTAAAGCATCAGTCAATAAAATAATTATAGCCAGAATGATTGCCAATATTCGGAACGAATAGGCACTGAAAGAAGAAGAAGATAATTATTAATCAAATTTGGGATGATATTCTATCAACTACAAAAATGTATTACGTAATAAAATAACACTGCTTGCGGCAAAAGGTGGCTTTATCAAAGGAACGCTCGGCACTTGTCAAAGAAAAGCCGTGTTGTTTCTAGACGAGAGACAGTACAATCTAGTTTCGGGCGGCGCGTTTGATGGAAACATTCGAGACTTTCGTTCATGCCGATATAAATGTTGCGCCTGCAGGAATTGGAGTTATTCTGAATTGTAACTTGATAGCGATCCTACGCCGATACAAAGTTTATTATTAAATAGTGGAAAATGAGTGCAGTGAAGAAATCTAAAACGTACCATTAATAAGGATTGGGAGGAAGAATTTTTCTTTTCTATGGTGAAGGACAAGTGCATTTGTGTTATTTGTCGTGCGTCAGTTGTAATACCTAAGCATGGTAACTTAGAGAGGCATCATAAAACGGTTCATAAAAACTATGAAAAGGATTTTCCGCCACAGAGTGAATTAAGAAAACGAAAAGTAAGTGATTTGATATCTTGTTTGAAAAAAGAACAATCCATGTTCACAAGACCAGCCAAACAATCAAAAGCTGCTACGATCGCGTCATTTAAAATATCTCATATTTTTGGCGAAACACAAGAAACCATTTGAAGATGGATCGGTGGTGAAGGAAGCATTTATTGAAGCGGGTGAGACTTTATTTGGAGATTTTAAAAATAAAACAGAAATCATGTCTGCTATTAGAGAACTTCTGTTATCTCGTCCGAGTGTCACAAGGCGTATTGAAGTCATGAGTCAAGACATCGCAGATAAACTAAAACATGATATCATGGAATGTACATACTTTTCTTTACAGTTCTACGAATCCATCGATATGACAGACATTGCCCAGCTGTGTATTTTTATTCGGATGGTATTCAATGACATGTTGGCTAAGGAAGAATTTTTGACAATCATTCCTCTGAAGGGGAAGACCCGTCGCGAAGATATATATGACGTTTTCTTAAATTTTGTAAAAAACTACGAGCTACCAATATATAAATTAATGTGCATTACAACCGATGGGGCACCAGCAATGACTGGAAACAAAAACAGTTTTGTGGCATTGTGTCGAGCTAATGAAGAATTCCCTTCATTTTTTTCATTCCATTGCATTATACATCAACAAGTTTTGTGTTCAAAAGTTTTAAACACGGAGGAAATTATGGAAAGAGGTGATGACACTCAGATTTTGAAAAACGAAAAACGGCTAAATGATTTGGCATTTTTGACTGACATCACAATGCACTTAAACACCGTTAACTTGGAGCTTCAAGGTAAAGGAAAAACTAAAAAAAAGTAAATTGCAACTTATGATAGATCAACTGAAAAGAAAGGATCTGAAACATTTTCCGTCTTTGAAAGCAAGGATTCCTCAGTTGAATTATGATACGTATGAGGCTGAGTTATCAAATATCTTGGGACAATTCGAAATGCGTTTTTATGATTGCAGTAAATTGGAAAATAGAGCATCATTTATGAGTTATCCTTTTTCATGTAAAAAGATTGAGGAATTAGCTACTGAAATAGCAAGTCAGTTTAATATGAACTCATGTTCTGGTGAAAATGAGTTGGTGCAGATTATATCAGATATACATCTCAAAGCTACAGTATCTGATACAAATTTCTGGCGTTTTATATCTGAAGATAAATATCCGAATGTAAGGCAAATCGCCCTTCAACTGACGGCATTTTTTGGGTCAACTTACTTGTGCGAGTCTGCATTTTCTGAAATGAAGATAATTAAGTCAAAATATCGCAATCGACCAACTGACGATCATATGACATCATGCTTGCGATTAGCACTCAGTGGTTATGTACCATATTATGAAAAGTATGCTGGGGACATGCAGTGCCACGCTTCAACATCCAAAGCCACTCCTTAGTTAAGTTTAACACCATATGTAAC
The DNA here is from genome assembly GCA_918026665.1 of Diabrotica balteata. Classification (NCBI taxonomy): domain Eukaryota; kingdom Metazoa; phylum Arthropoda; class Insecta; order Coleoptera; family Chrysomelidae; genus Diabrotica; species Diabrotica balteata. The sequence goes on from OU898278.1 coordinate 42,688,699, forward strand.
TCTTTTGTTTTGTAACAACAAATAAACTCGCAATTTTGAATAACTATGAGTTTTTTCATTGATATTGTAGAGAAGAACCTAACTAAACCTAACCCAAACCTTGACTAAAATAATGTACCTATATTGTGCAGAAAGCTATTATCTATATATGCTACGGTACGCCCTACCTAGGTAGGTAGGGTGTATCGTGTATGTACGACAACCCTGCATCACACACACTTGCAGTCTCTCATAGTCGATCGTAAGTAGTCTAAAAATATTGAGGTAGATCGCCAGCAGTTCAAGTTTGAGCACACCTGCTCTAGATTTATGAGCCGAACACCCATCCTGTTGGAAGTAAACCTCATGGAAATTTACGGGAAGGCCTCGAACTGCCGGAATGATCTCATAATGTCTTCTTCTTCTTAACATGCCATACACCAAAGTGCGTAGGCGACTATCTCATTACTAGAATTCTGTTCTTGGCGGCGTGACACAGCTCACCTGTATTGTGTATTCCTGTCCATTCTTTAATATTCCTTAACCAGGATAATTGTTTGCGGCCGGCTCCTCTCCTACCTTCGATCTTCCCTTGTAGGATTAACTGTGGTATTTCATATTTTGCTCCTCTCAATATGTGCCCAAGGTAACCAATAATCTCATTCTGTAAAAGTTGTAAATATTTGGGCTCGTTTAGGTTTCCATCGATTAAAAATAGACCGACAATATTATCGCCCAACCTCCCAGTCCAAACATTTAATTTTTGCTTATGCTGCGTTCGCACTGCAACACTGAGGTGCTTATTTTTCCGGGAATAATACCTTGCAACGGATGGATTGTGTTTTTTATGTAATGAAAATGAGGACTCGTCATAAAATAAAATATTTTTTAAAAACTGTACATTTTCATTCTGTTTATCTAACGTAAATTCACAAAACTTCATCCGCCTAAAGTTATCTTCCGGAAACAGTTCTTGTGTTGGTTGTATCTTAAAACAGTAATACCCGTTCCTTTTGAGAATTCGCTGGACAGTTCAAGCATTAAATTTTACTTTTCTAGCAATTTGTACACTATTGCAGGGTTCACTAGCTTCCGCAAAAGCACAAATATTAATATCCCTGTTTGGACGCTCTTCATCGACAGGTCTAATACGTGGTTCATTACCTTCATGACACTTTTTACAACTGTTAACACATCCCGACGTTTGAAAATGTTTATTGGTATTTTTAACTGTTGTAACACTTGGTGTGGGTATATTTTCGAAGGCAACATTAAATAAGTCAATTATTTCGCGTATCGAATTATCCTGAAAGGACCATGTTACAGGTTGTACTTTTTCTTGGACGGTATACAACGTAATAGGCATTTTATTAATTATTTGTTTATTCTTTCAGAACTTCATTTGAAAGTTTTAATGTCAATGCGACAATTTCAACAATTCGTACCTACTGTGAAGTGAATATAGAGGTGGAAACGTGTAACATGTTACAGCGATTACCATTGTGGTCTATGGTAAATAAAACAATGTCGTGATCTGTATAACTTCCAAGCATTATTTAAAACCACATTTACTGTGTCCACTCGTCAGAGATTTGACCTCTACAAGTCATGCGAACCAGCTAAATTTTGCTGAGAATGTTAATTGTGGGACCAAAAAAAATATGCAAAAATTTTAAGCACTTTTACCCCTCGGCCTTCCCCTAAAACGTCACTCATTGAGGCGGAAAATGGAAAAAATTGATTTACCAAGAATCTGTACGCTGTAGAAAAAAATGTTTTAAATAAAAAATGTATCTAAGATAATTTTGAACAAAAATCTTTATTAGCACTTTTTTTGTAGAATAAACCGTTCTCTCAAAAACTACGCTTGAAGCAACCGGCGATTTTGAATGTCAGTTACGGGTGAAATCAATTTTTAATAATATTTGAATCGAATCGACGGTAAAACAGAGCTCAAAGTGCAATATCGACAAAAATCAAAGTGTGTGTTGGTGAAGAGTGTAGGTTTCGTATGCAATTTTTGTCTTTTGCCGCAAAGGAAGTCAGTTTTTATAAAGGTGTTAAATAAATAAATATTGCACGATTTTTGCTATTTTTTACGATTCTCCTGAGATCAATAAAATTTATTACTTTCATTGACCGGTCGTAGTGGAATTTCCATTGTTAGAGTTTAATCTTCAAAACCTATAACATTCGGCAACAAATTTGAGACAAATCAATATAAGGTTGAATGTTCGAATAATTAAACTTTGAGGGTATACAAGGCAACTATCGAACACGGTGATTAATTTAATCTTGCCCAAGTACTTTCATTCAATAGATCATCTTCAGGGGCATCTGAAATAAGCCAAGAAACGTTTTTTATAAAAAAGGAAAATTAATTCACTTGGATAAAAAATTCCAAGTTTATGGTTGAAAAAATTTTTTATATGTGATAAACGTTTATAGACTTATTTCGTCAGTTGTGGAGTATCCGACATGAGTAGAATGTCATAAATGTAAAATTTGGACATAACAATACAAAATACAATACACAAAGACAAACAAACACTTTAAATTTTTTTTAAGGAGAAGCTACATGCTGTATAGAAGCCGGAAACATACAAATTACATTCATCAGTTACTTAAATTTCCTCTTTCTGATGATAATTTTAATACAGAACTTAATACTCTTAAGCAGATTGCTTTCAATAATGGCTATGATCCCAACATTATATACAAACTTCTAAATAGAGCTAAACTAAAAATTACAGAAAAGCTTGCATATTCTTCACAGTTTTTTCAACCGAATGCTTCAGATAACATCAGATATTTCTCCTTCACTTATATTAGTAGCATTTCCAATAAAATATCTAAACTTTTACTTCTACAATTGATAACATCAAAATTTCCTTTAAATCACATAACACTTTAGGTTCCTTCTTAATCAATACCAAAGATAGGATGAATACACTTGATAAAAGTGGTATTTACAAATTAAAATGTGATGATTGTGATGCCTCTTATGTAGGTAGAACCATCAGAAAGTTATCCACTAGAGTCTCTGAACATTTGAAAAGACCAAATTCTTCAAGTTTTGGTCAACACTTAGTATCCAGCAACCACAATTTTAACATCAATTCTGGTTCATCTATCTTACATGACATTAGCAGAAAGAAAAACTATCTTGAGTTGGATTTATTGGAAGATTTGGAGATTACAAGGGAAACAAATGAAAACTCTCACTGTCTTAATACTCAAATTAATTTAAATTTTACTAAATTTAATCCTATATTTAAAAACTTTATTACAGCTTCACCTCGTAGAGGACCCAGCTCGACTGTTTAGACTTCATGCACTGAGCATTTCAATATTAATTTTAAAGTTCTTCCATTGACTGTGGATTCAACTGAACTACTTGGATTATAACCCATTTATATATTTTGTCTTCAATATTGATTTTAATTTTTAGTAATTTAACTGCATATTCAGATTTTTCTTTATTACACTACTGATAGCGCTTGGTGAACCATTTAATTGTAGTCAACCATCCACTGTCTAATATATTGTTAGTTTTTTCTTACATTCATACTTTATGTCAACTTCAATTGCTCTCAAACTAACATCCTAATTATTATAGAAAGGTTTGAGTGTGAGATTGGGATTATTCAATCTACATAAAAAATATACTACATAATTTTATATTTCATCAGTTGATTTCCTATAGTGGTGCCAGTTGGACCTTTGGTCAATACTTAGTTTCATAGAATTTTGAAAGGTGCAGATCACATAACTGCCCTTCACAAGCTGTCATTTGTCACATGTCATCTCAATATTTCCGTCAGACCGGGAGCCCATTCTGTCTCCGGCTTCTATACAACATGTAGCTTCTCCTTAAAAAAATTTTAAAGTGTTTGTTTGTCTTTGTGTATTGTATTTTGTATTGTTATGTCCAAATTTTACATTTATGACATTCTACTCATGTCGGATACTCCACAACTGACGAAATAAGTCTATAAACGTTTATTACATATAAAAAATTTTTTCAACCATAAACTTGGAGTTTTTTATCCAAGTGAATTAATTTTCCTTTTTTATAAAAAAACGTTTCTTGGCTTATTTCAGATGCCCCTGAAGATGATCTATTGATCGAAAGTTCTTGGGCAAGATTAAATTAATCACCGTGTTCGATAGTTGCCTTGTATACCCTCAAAGTTTAAATATGAGACATTTAAAATACGCCTAAAAACGAAGAATTTAAACTTTTACAATTCCAAAATCACACGTGAAATTCCTCCACGAAGACGGTATTATGGGGAATTTTTTGCTGAAGTTGTGTAATTTCAAAAAACGTACTTATGCAGTGGGAAAGAAACATTTTTAACCCTCAACTAGCGCCGTGGTTTATTCTGCCGTTAAATGCATCCTGGGGTCTGCCGAACCCTCTTTTTTTAGGTTTTTGTGAAATTAATAAAGACATATTTCATTATTTCGTTATAATTTGTAATCATTAAAGCTGGAATAAAACCATGTAAGCCCATTTTCTATTTAGTTTTCATTAATAATAACAAATGCTAAAAAAATTAACATAACTTATTTTTCAAGGTTTTCTTACAGCAGAACATAATTTCTTACAAAAGAAATATAAAAAATAAAATATCAATTTCTTCCTTGATTTTTTCGTTTCATATAAAGAACGAGGAACTAAAACATACAATCGCTCTAATTAACCTAAACGCAAACATATGCCCTGTAGTCGCCGCACATGGGTTTGGAAGAATTGCTGCACATTTTTGTTTTTTTTTCATTCTTTCGATCACAGATACCAAATCTCTTTCGTTAATGATTCTGATTATTTAATGCTTCCCTTTCTGCTTCGAGATCATCTCTGCTTTGATGCGAAGCTCCCTAGGTAATCGAAAATTGTACAGACTTATATTGAGATATGTTTCTGCAAGCATTCTTGCAAGAATTTTGTAAAAGGCTTTTCTCTCTATTGCTTGGTTGTTTTTATAACATCCATGTAAAATGTGTGCATTGGCGCTTACATTATTCAATATTGTAAAAAAAATAGCCATTGTTCATCGTCTAGTTCGCCGGTTAGTAGAATATGTGGTACATTTGTGATCTAGTGCATGCCCACCGCCTTTTGTTTGATTATAGCAGCAAATGATTTGGGGTTTACTAGGTTCTACGTCCTCGCATTCGGTATGGTGCATTGATGATATTAATACAACTGCCTGAATGTCACTTTTATGTATTTCTACACTTACAGGATTAAGAGGGGTAGTAATTTAAAAGTAATTTGGTTCTGAGCTGCGAAGTCTGTAATGGATGTAATGTGGTCTTCATTCATAATTCAAAAATTTATAGAGTTCATGGAGTTCGTTTTTTCCCCTATAAAAATTAGTCTCGTTATCAGACCAGATATATGATGGGACTAACCTTCGTGCTATAAATCTTTTTAGTGCCAAAATATAGGCCTGACTATTGAGGCCGGTTACTAGCTCAAGATGGCAACACTTAGTAGTGGTACAAATGGAAAATGCTACATAGGCTTTTTAGGAAGGAGATCTACGGCGTTGAGATGATTTTAACGTAAAATGTCCAGCATGGTCTACTGAGACAAATTGAAACGGTCTTGTGCCTGAAACACTGTTATAGTGAAGATCAGACATAAACTGGGTGACTGGTTTTGCTTTAAACCTGTGACATACCACGTAGTTGTGAATTACTCGTTTATTTGAGTTAAACCCGGCAAAGGCCAAAATTTTATTCTGAAATGAGACCGACATACTTGGGGGCCACTGTGGAGTAGGGAGACGTGGATTTGATACATCATTAAAGATACAATTCGATTCTTACTAGGAAGAATCCTGGGATGTTTCTCATTGTAAGAGAGATGGGGAGCGTTGGAAAGTCTACATCCAACACGCAGTGTGGATTACTTTTGATCATAGAAAACATTTAGTTGCCTAAGCGATCTGTTCGAGAAAGCTTTTCCACTTTTTAATACTGATAGTTCCCTGTGAAATATTCGAACACACATTATTGAGTGATGTTAATACATATTATTCAAAGTAATTTAAAAATATTAAAACCATCTTTTATCGTTTATTATCTTATTGCGATACAGTTTAATCACTGGACAAATTTTATGTCTGGTAAATATGTCATAAAATTATGCGTTAAATATTATCGCCCTATCCGTTATCGTGAATATATCCCTTAAATAAGTCTTATGAAAGGACGTAAGTGTTTTATTGGGAATACCGGTCACGTGTCTAATATAAACATAGCGCACACAGCCCAGTATACATTTATATAGCTTGTACAAGGGGATAATGATCTAATATGTGCATCTATAGGGTCGGGGACTTCGTTTGGTCGACGACAATCAATTCGGCTTTGTCCTTGAAGACTCGGGGGTGATTCATCCCCTATTCCAATTATATGGAATGTTTGATTCATTTTGTTTTCCAAATTCTCGGGAATATTTCGTTAGATTTTGCTGAATAAGAGGGATATTCTTACCTCTAATCTGCTTAGGGATTAAATATAAGCGATTATATTTTATTATTATCTAAGTATTTTATATACTGGTAAACGATTCTCATATTCGACGAAAACATTAAGTAATGTTTCTAGTGTTCTCTGGGCTGTATAACCAATTTGTCAGTGTAATTAATTAAGCAATATTTATACCAATATCGTAGTACATAATATAACCAGAAATATAGTACATTTCACAAATATACAATTACGAGTATTTAGGATTTCGGATGAAAGCTTTGAATTAAACGGCCCGCTGCTCTAAGCAAGTTAATAAGTTATTAGCAAATTCTCCCAATATTTGAAGAACTGTCGAATACAAGAAAAAATACGGTTTTAAGTGGTAATGTGTTTTACATTTATTTAGAAAAATCTACAATTGAGGGACTTAGAATAAAAGGGATCCAAGTGTAAGTTTACTAGTTTTGAGATATAAGTTAAAGTTCTATGGATAATTAAAATTCCTTTTACATTAACTAGAGTCGTACATCGTAATATTTTATTATTAAAGGATCACAAAACCATTAAACCCACGTAAATTTTCAAAAAAAAAACCAATTCAGCTGTATTTTGAAAAAAAGAAGCACTTGGATCATTTTTACTCTGAACAGACAGCTAATTAATATTTGGACTAAAATAGTCGCTTATGATCTTTGCATGAAACAAAGTAACTTTTGAAAAATACGTTTATTGGGTAAATTATTTATTTATAATAGGAAACGCTGCAAAACAAAGAAACAATGACAAAAATATCTGTAACTCTACACTTGTTAGAACAGTGCGCAGCGCACAGCATACACGTACAGCATCTGTTGTACTCTAATATTCTGTGGCTTTGAGAATAAGTTTAGAAATTAGTTTCACGTTTATTGAAGAAGAAGAAGAGTTGATAACGTTAAATATTAATAAAAGAAATAAAAATGTAAACGAAATTTTTTTATGTCTAATACAGAAGGTGTTTTTAAATTAACAGTCTAAGAAAGATTGTTTCAAAACGAGAAAAAATTCCGAGAATATTTTAGACTTTCCAGGGATTTATTTGGAACTGTCTTACAATGTATACTATACCTTATTTCATTAAGCGATGCAGGGCATATAAACAACGATAAATTTAACAGATAATTGTTAAAGATGTTCCAAATGAGTCTACTCGTTCCGATAAGTAACAGTAGAATTATGACATTTTATTATTTTTTTTCTTTTCTCAAATATTCGTGTTTATTGCATAGTAAATAAATTAATGTTATCACTGAATACATAGTAAATGAAAAAATAATCCGATTTACAAAATTAATGAATATTTTATGCATAAACGCAAGTAACAGTTCTTCAAAAATATTTAAAAACTAATCGAAATGTCCATTTTTATTTCGTCTGCCGACGTTGTCGGCAGCTCATACCGGTTCGGACACGATTTAATGTTTACATCTTCCTGCATCGCTTAATGAATTTTACTATAGATTCACTAGTCTTTTATCTTCCTCGTATAAAAATTTAGTAGACTTTACTTAATTATTACAATAATAATAACTATATAAATATAAAATTATAATTTCGGTATATGTGTAAGCTGTTAGCTCAGATGAACGTTTGCGTCCAAATCAAATCGCAGTTGGTTTCAGCGCACACTGTCGACGTACACGGCTATCGCTTTGCAGTGCGCGCAGCTCAGCAGAACCTAACAAACCGTTATCATACAGAAACCATTCCTTTGATTTTGACGAACGTGCGCGGTGTTCGATGCGTCGCTCACTATTCTAACAAACTGTGTAGCTTAAGCAGGTTTCGTTGATGGTATTTATTTTTTTGTGTCTATGGAGAAGGTTGTTCCTCATGGACAAAAAAAGCTCGTGGTAAACCGGCGGAATAAAATCTAGAAGTATTTGAATATTTTCTCACTTCAATTTATTGATTTTTATCGGCTGATTGTGAAGAAAACGAAAATGTTTTTGAAGATTTTTCATACAAAAAGTACTGCACTGGTCTCCATTTAGCAAGACCACCTGTAGTGTTGGGATAGCTATGATAGAGTTAGTATCACTTATAACTCCGTTTAATAGTTTAAAACTGTAAAAGTATTTTTTTCACTCATTCGATGTACATTAAAATTTTTAAAAGATGATTGAATTAGCTGAGCCCAGTGCTTTGGAACAAATACCTGTGGATTCTTACGCTTCATTTTTTCGATTATGCCAAAGTTTATGTATCAAAGTAAATGTATGGCCTGATTCCAACAAATCGTGGTGAATCTCTTGAATATGAGCACATTTTACCAAGAACATAAACAGCTTTACAATGTTTTAATTTTTGTTCTGCCCACCACCGCAGGAATCGCTATATGCGGTGATCACTTTTAGAAAGTATATTTTTACGAAATACATGAGGCACGAAAAAATTTCTTGAGATCCCCTGTTTCAAATGGATTCATCCAAAAGTACATTAGTTCTGATCTTTTTGTGGTTATATTGTGAACACAAAAGTTTTACGTCCAAAGCTGACGCAAGTAACATGCTTGGGAAGTATGTAGTTGAAACGGGAGTGCGAAAAGTTTGCTGAAGATCAAAACAGATGACGTTCGTATCTACAGATGCTTTATATTTTTCACTATCTTCAGTCATTACTATAGAAAGTAACTAAGGGGAACAATGTTAATCAAATATTTAGATATATATATATATATATTATATATATATATATATATTATATATATATATATATATATATATATATATTAATAAAGTATTCAACTAGTGAATTCAGAGGTTTATTCGGTCAGTCAGGTTGGCAAAATAAAAAACAGAAGTCAACTACTTCATAAGTTTATCGAAGACGTTTCGCTTTATATTTCTAAAGCTTCATCAGTTCTCTAAAATACAAAGATGACATAGAGTTTATAAGAAATACAGATCTAATAATTAATTACTTACAACTCAATATGTAGTATTAAAGATGTTATCGTATATGTACTTAAGTTTACTCATAAATTTAGAACTAACTTAAAAAAAAAAATTAAACAGAAATATGCAAAAAATAACGTTCGCAGTGTTATGGAATACTATGCGTTTATTTCTTCTCCGGACTAACTCTTTGTTTTGGAATTAAACAGAATATATTGACATGTATAAATTTATTATATTAGAGGATGAAAATTACACTGCCTGTTATTTCTTAAAACTATGAATTTATAAGTTCTGTTATCTACAATTATTTAACGATGTTTCTGGATGGATTTGAGTACAAGAGATTGGACTCAAATATTAATATTAAAATAGCAAATACGGATAGCTTATCGAACAAAGAAATAAGAGAAATAAATTATTATTATTCCATAGATACGAAGTATTAGGCGAATAAACTAGCGAAACTTATTTATTCTAAATAGGAAAATATTTATGAAGAGTATTGATTCTGATTTCTAACAACAAATAATTATTAGTGATTATACATGAGAACTTTTCATAATTGTAAATAACATATACCAGGTGACTAAAAACTATATAGAAATACATAGATACTTTAATTATCTTACATGTGAGTAGGTAGGTACATTACACCTCCTTTTGTAAGAATGAAAATAATTGTAAAATGAATTTTCATTTAAATGGTATAAAACATTTGTATACATTATTATTTTATTTTAACACATTTAAATAGTTTCTTTTAGTCTCGATAGTCTTTCACTTCGTCTTATCGGTGTAGTCTCTGTGAAACTAGTCTCTTCACACTTTTTGGATTCACTATAATTATTGTCTTTATTATGTTTACAATCTATACTTAAATCTGTCTCATGTACATGTTTTCGTTTACTTTGACATATATTTAGTGTTAAACAATTTGTAATTTGTTGACAACTATGTGACGGATTTCTACGAAATCGTCGGTAAAAATATTTAATTATCCTGTATAAAAATATAAAGTAACATACATTTTATCAAAAATAAGATTGCATAAGTGAAATAAGAACTATTTTTTATTGTGTCTGAAAAATTAATATTTGTTTCTGAGGTCATTTTCTCTAAATTATCTAGTTTATGGCTTGCTAAATTTAATGCATCTCGATCGAGATTATTTAATTGTAAGGGAACAAGGTGTAATTTGGATTCATTATTTATCTTAATATCATCACAACAGACTTCTGGAAGGGATAAATCTGGAATGATAGACTGAAAATTACTTTCTTTTGGATTTGAGACAGATATCAAAATAGTTGATCCGGTGTAAGTTTTGCAATTATTCGAAGTAGAAAAAATACCTGTGTTTGAAAGAACAATAGATATTGGCGTACTAGTCTGACAGCTTAAAGTTAAATCTGTTGGTTTGGGTAAAACATATATCCAAGAATTTGGTTTGTTTAATTTATGCCAAATTTCATATTCTGTTTGAATTATACGAGTATCGCAACTAGATGGTATGTTTGTTATTGAAGTTAACAATTCAGTTTCACAAATTGGATTAGTGTGTGTAAATCGGAAAGTATCAGGATTTTTGCAAATAAGTTTTTCTTCATCTAATGAATAACAGTCTTCTAATGTATCAATAGTAACATAAATGTTTCTATTTTCTGAAAGAACAAGATATTTGACAGATGGAAGAATAAAGGTAAGTCTCTTTAATGTTGGATGAATTATAGGAAGAGATATTAGTTTAAAAAGAGAATAAGGAGTATTACTAACCAAAGGTATACTAACCGTAATTAAAATCTTGTTATCAAAATATATATATTTAAGTAAAATGATATCGAAATATTTATGAGCATAATCGATAGTCAATGGAAATGGATAAGTCGATGTACTAGGTAAATGCGTTACCGTTTTAGATAATTCTTGAATTAGTTGCTCAGGTGTTATAACAGAAGGATGAAGGTTATTATTTCTTGCAAATAGAATAACGTTTATTAAAGTAGAATATTCTTGTTGTAATTCTGTTATAAAGAAAGTTAGTAAAGTAAAATGTTCTTCAATTTTTTGTTTTAAATCTAAATTAAAATATTTATTATTCATTTTATCTGTGTAATTGGTAATTGATTCAAAATTTTTATCAAAAATCACTTTGTTTCGGTCTAGATTTGTAATAGAGTTATTAAAATTTGCAATCGTGGCTTTTACTACATGAATTTGTTGTTTTAGTAAATCAAGAAGATGATTTTCGTTACTTTCAGCTTTGTTAATAGCATTATTGAAATTTTCAGCATCATCACTGTCTAAGGTACCGAATAAGGTCCTGAAAACAGATCCAATTGCATTAAATAGAGCGCGTTTTGGTCTAAAATGTTCATGCAGAATTATGTTTTTTAAAGTTTGTTCATCTTGAAAGAGTCTAGGTATGATTTGTCCTAAGAGTTTTAGTGAAGTATCACATAATCGTAATTCAATAAGAACTGGTTTGTTTTGACACAGTCTTAATGTTTTTTGATAGGTGAGATCTACAAAATTTAATTTGTCTGTAAAAGGTTGTAAAGGAATATGACTTAATATGTTCCAATGAGTTTCAATAAATTGAACATTTTTTATGTGTTCGTAATAGATTCCAGGTGATTTGTTGATAGGAGTATTGGTATATTTCTTGTGAATTTGTTCACTATTTGTCAGCCATATTATTGCATACCTGAAACAAAAGCATGTTTCAATCTATTCATGTGAACTTTTATTGGTTTTTTATTTACTAAAATTGTGCAATTGACAGGAGAATTTATCTCTAGAATTTTATAAGGTCCATTATAATTTTGTGTAAGTTTTTTGGTTTGACCCTTCTTTGTTTGCTCATTTTGGAGATATACTAATTGTCCTTCTAAGAAAACGGTGTCATTAATCTTTTGGTCATAATATTTTTTACTGACTACTTTAGATTCTAATAGATTCGTTTTTGCTAACTCATGAGATTTTCTAAGCTTAAGTGTTAAATTATCTAAATAATCTTCATATGTATATTTGAGTTCTACTGGTCGTATTATACTGCTAGGTAGATTAGGTGTATATCCAAATATTAGTTCATATGGTGTGAATTTGGTTGAAGTATGATTAGTTGTATTATATGAAAACATAGCAAAATCTAGCCATTCGTCCCAATCGGATTGATCAGCTTTAATATAATGTTTAAGGTAGTCTGCTAAAGTAGCGTGACTCCTTTCTAATGCAGCATTTGATTCTGGATGATAAGCAGTACAATTTATATGTCTGATTTTAAAAAGCTTGGCGATTTGAGAAAATAATTTGGAAGTAAAATCTCGGCCTTGATCAGTAACTATTATATCGGGTTTTCCAAACTTGCAAATAAATCCACGAACCAGATTTTCAGCGATAGTCTTGGTTTCATGATTCGGAATTGCGTAAGCTTGAGAAAATTTTGTTAAGTCATCTTGTAATGTTAATATGAACTTATTACCTGACTCGGTTAAAGGTAAAGGACCTACTATATCTAAAAATATTTTTTCTAATGGATTTGAGCTTGTTGTTGTTATCTCCATGGGCTTTACGAATTTTTTTCTAACGAGTTTATTTTTCTGACAAGATTCACAGGTTTTTATAAAGTTTTTAATATCATTTTTCATATTATTCCATTTGAAATGTTTTTTTATACGATTGTATGTCCGATGAAAACCAGAGTGTCCAGCCGTAGGACTAGTGTGATTCTCTTGTAATATTGTAGTTATTTCCTCAGGTTCAGGATTTGTTAGTATATCATGATAAATGATAATAGATATATCAGTTTTTCTAAAAATAAATCTAATCATAGATCTAATTTTTCCCCAACTTAATTTATCGTAGCTAAAAGTTATTCTGGGTAGGCAAATTTTTAATATTTTATCGTTTAATAACCAGTCTCTTAATTTTATTAGGGAATTAAATATATCTTCATAAGAGGTATTGTCCCAATAATTATTTTTTATAAATATGTAATAAAAGTTTTTATTTTGATCAGAAATATATATAATGTCATTTAGTCTTGGATTTTTGGCTTTCAATTTTTCTATATGACTGAATTGTTTATTTATTTGTTTCTGAACGATCTCATTAAAATTTAAATCTACGGAAACAAACAATGCTAAATTTTGTGAAAATGATGTAATCTTTTCATTTGTTTCTTTTATATTATCATTTGTTATTAATATAGTTTCGGATTTAGATAAGAACTGTGAATAAGTGTCATTATTTTCTTTACTCATTTTGTTTATTTGTAAGGTGATTGTTGCCGGGTTTTTGTTTTCTTCGCAAATATTTGTTTCAGATATGGTTAAAGGAGGACGACTTAAACAATCAGCATTTTGATTTAATTTACCTGGTTTATAAATAATTTCATAGCTATATTCTTCTAATGCTAATCTCCACCTAACGAGTCTTGATCCGGGATCTTTTACATTAAATAGCCATGTGAGTGGTTTATGATCCGTATAAATGAAAAATTTATTTCCGTACAAATATGGTCTAAAGTGTTTAACACTCCATACAATTGCAAGTAATTCTTTTTCTGTTGTGCTATAGTTTGATTCCGCTTTGTTCAAGGTACGACTAGCATAAGCAATAGGTAAATCATCTGGTACTTTACCTTGAGAAAGTATGGACCCTATTGCATAATTACTAGCATCCGTTGTTAAGACAAAGGGTTTGGTAAAATCTGGATACTGAAGTATTGGTTCTGAACAAAGTATTGATTTCAGGTTCTCAAATGACTGTTGTTGAATGCTTGTCCAATTGAATTCAACATTTTTCCTCAGCAGTTTTGTTAAAGGTTGTGTTAAAGCACTGAAATTTTTTATAAAGCGTCTATAATAACCAGTGAGACCCAAAAAGCTCTTAATATCTTTTTGTGTTCTGGGTATAGGAAAATCTGTAACAGCACATACCTTTTTTTCGTCCGGTTTGACACCAAATTCAGTTATTAAATGTCCTAAATACATTACTTCGCGACGAAAAAATTCGCACTTATCTGGTTGTATTTTTAAGTTGAATGTAGACAATTTTTCGAATACTTCTTTTAATCTTTTATTATGATTTTCTAATGTATCGGCATGAATGACTATATCGTCGAGATAGACAAAACATCTGTAATTTTGTATTCCTGAGAGGACAGTATTCATTAGCCTTTGAAAAATACTGGGAGCATTTTTTAATCCAAATGGCATTCGTGAATATTGATAATGTCCAGACGGAGTTGAGAAAGCAGTCTTTGGAGAATCCTCAGGATCCATTTTGATCTGGTGAAATCCTGATGTTAAATCTATTGTTGAAAAATATTTTGAATGACCCAATTGGTCTAATATATCGACTATATTCGGAAGTGGAAATGAATCTCCTATAGTAATATCATTTAGTCGTCGATAGTCTATAACAATTCGCCATTTCTTCTTTGCTGAAGCATCGGCCTTTTTTGGCACAACCCAAAGGGGCGAATTCCATGGCGAAGTTGATTCTTCGATAATACCTTGATCTAGCATACCTTTTATTTGAGTTTCGACTTCATGTTTGTGTACTTCAGGATACCTGTATGATTTAGTGCTAATAGGTACATTAGAATTTAAAGGAATTTTGCAAGTTATGGCATTTGTACTGGTAAGTTGATCTCCTTCCAGATAAAAGATATGATTGTACTCCTTGCAAATAGAAATTAAAGATGATTTTTCTTCACTATTTAAATGATCTGTTCTCAAGGCATTTTTTAATTTAGCAATTCTGTTAGAATTCGTATTATCTTTATAAGAAGACATTTTTCGTATATTTGCATTGTTTTGTAAATTTGGAATTTTTTCTATTGCTACTTGAATATCGTTTAATTCAACATCCGTTTCAGTAGTGTTTACGATTGAGGTTAAAAAGAAATCATTTTTTACTTTAACAACACTAGGACATAAAAATACACCTTTAAAGATTTCGCGTTCGGGACATAATCCTTCGCTTAATTCATTATTTATTACTTTAATTTGAACAATTGTTTCAGTTCTTGCGGATAGAATAGTTTTATTACTTCTTGAGTTAGAATTAGAGTTTTGATTTAGTATAAGATCGTCTGAACAGGATTTTTCTTCTGAACAGGATTTTGATTTATGATTTCGTGAAGAGTTACAAGTTTTATTTGTGCATATCTCAGTGGATTTTACACATTTTGGACTTGAATTTTCTTTGGATTTAGAGTTAGATTTAGATTGAATTGGATTGGATAGTAGTTCTTCACTACTTAAGGTTATTTGGATATCATTGGTTTCTAAATAAGAATGATCCTCTATGGATTTAGCATCATAAGGAAATATTTCATCGATATTAGAACTTGTCTCGATATTTTGATCTCTCAGAAATTCGTCATTGTCATTGTTTAATGGAGATTTTATATATTCAATTGGAATAGAACAATTTTTAAAGTTTAATTTATTTTCTTTATAATCAATTTGGCATTTATTTATTTCAAAAAAATCGCTACCTAATATACCGTCGAAATGAAGAGGAAAATCGTCTTCTACGACATAGAAAACATGAGTTTGGACAAAATCTTTTATCTTGAAATTTACGTTACAACTACATATAGTTTTATTTGGATTTAAGACATTTTTATCAATGCCTCGTAGAGTAATAGACTTAGAATAAATTTTTGGAATGTTTAGTATTTTTGAATATTTAATTAAAGAAATATCTGCGCCTGTATCGATTAGAAACTTGCAAGAGGATGGATTAGAATTATTTACTAAGGGTAAATCTACATAGGAAGTGACTGAGAAGTTGATGGTTGTGATACGGCCTGAACTGAACGAACTCCTCGAGAATCGACCGTTGGTTGTCGAGGATTCTGGAAGTTTAAAGAATTTGTTGGATTTTTGTTTTTATTGTTAAATTCGCGTTTTCTACATTCTTCTATAACGTGACCTGGTTTTTTGCAGTATCTGCAAAAACGTTGGGAAGTGTTGGTATTTTCTTTTCTTAAGTTTGGAGGAAAATCAGAATTGGAATTTGAATTTGAAGGTTTATAATTTTGATTTTGAGAATTTGACCTTTGAAGATTTGAATTAGGATATTTTGGGTTTTGAAAACTAGAATTTTGAAGATATCTAACATTTCTATCTGAATTGTTTTTATATCGACAGTTATTTGAGGAATGGTTATTTCGTTTGCAAATATTACAGAATGGTCTGAAAATTTCTTGTCTTGATAACTGTTCTTGTTCTTCGGCAATTGCTATAGCAACAGCTCTTTCTAAGGAATCTGGATTTCGGGCTTTGATTAAAATAGAGAGGTCTTTGTTTAATCCTCTAATAAAGACATTTAGTGCTTGAGTTTTTAAGAGTTTAGTACATGCATTTCTTGCATCTGGAGATAAGTCTGGATCAAGTGTATTTATTAATTTTATATAGCAATTTTCAACTTTATTTGCAAATGACATTACATTTTCACTGGGCATCTGACGTAAGGAATGTAATTCCAATTGCCACTGACCTTCAGTTCGGCGTTCAGAATAAGCATCTAATAAGAAGTCTTTTAAATCTTTCCATTCGTCAAATGTTCTGTTTCTAGTTATGGCCCTAGCTTTATCGGTTAATTTAGTTTCTATAATGGCTAATAAGATGGGTTTGGATTGCGGATTTACTAAATTGTATGCTTTATCACAATTGTCTATGAATTCGTATAATTTTGATTTTGTACCATCAAATCTAATGAGAAGTTTTTCAGCTATTTCAATTGATACTGACATTTTATTTGAATTAGAAGTAGAAGAATTTGAAAGAGAATTTGAGTCGGGAGAAGGTATTTGTTCGTCAAATAAGTTACTTATATCAGGATATAAAGTAGACATACGTTTACAAGATTTTTAAAATATGAGACAGAATTTAAGATAGAATGTACTTACAAGTAGAATATTGTTGTTGGTCGCATAGTCTATTATTCCACGGGTTCACCTCTACTTCCGATGGAACTACAATTGGGTTATGACTGGAACTGGATTTCGAACTGGATGTACTGGACCCCAATGTAATTAGTTGTAGTGGCGATTTTTCCACACTGACAGTTTTTTTGAATGATTCCTCGAAGGAAACAAGTCAATTCAAAAATTCCTCAGCTCTCCTTCTATCAGCAATCAGAGGAACTCTGCTACTAATATCCCACGTTCTGACACCAAATTTTGTTATGGAATACTATGCGTTTATTTCTTCTCCGGACTAACTCTTTGTTTTGGAATTAAACAGAATATATTGACATGTATAAATTTATTATATTAGAGGATGAAAATTACACTGCCTGTTATTTCTTAAAACTATGAATTTATAAGTTCTGTTATCTACAATTATTTAACGATGTTTCTGGATGGATTTGAGTACAAGAGATTGGACTCAAATATTAATATTAAAATAGCAAATACGGATAGCTTATCGAACAAAGAAATAAGAGAAATAAATTATTATTATTCCATAGATACGAAGTATTAGGCGAATAAACTAGCGAAACTTATTTATTCTAAATAGGAAAATATTTATGAAGAGTATTGATTCTGATTTCTAACAACAAATAATTATTAGTGATTATACATGAGAACTTTTCATAATTGTAAATAACATATACCAGGTGACTAAAAACTATATAGAAATACATAGATACTTTAATTATCTTACATGTGAGTAGGTAGGTACATTACAGCAGAAACGAAGATTTACAAAAACTTCAAACGTACATTTGGCTTCATTTAGAGATGGTTCTCCAATGAAGACAAACAAAACACTGATTTATTGCAATCTACGCAAAACGACGTGGCGCGATACCGAAAATGTTTTTCAAGGGCCATATGTTTTCAACAAATTCCAAGGTTTGAGACAATTATGAACTTCTACGGGGGTCATTGAAAGAATAGTTGGACGGGTGGATTTGTAACGGAAAAATTTGATATGATTTTTTTTTTTTGTAATTTATGTTTTAATGAAACTTAGAGCTTTGGGATGATTATGTTATTGTTTTGAATGGAAAATCCGGCTATTTTAAATTATGAATATTGGTATTATTTATTTCGTAAGATGAGAGAGTGGTAAACCTGGCTCAAATTGTCAATGTCGGTTCTTTTGTTTATTGCAGATGGGTTTTTTAGGATCTCACACATTTTTAAATGTGTGAGATCCTAAAAAACCCATCTGCAATAAACAAAAGAACCGACATTGACAATTTGAGCCAGGTTTACCACTCTCTCATCTTACGAAATAAATAATACCAATATTCATAATTTAAAATAGCCGGATTTTCCATTCAAAACAATAACATAATCATCCCAAAGCTCTAAGTTTCATTAAAACATAAATTACAAAAAAAAAAAAATCATATCAAATTTTTCCGTTACAAATCCACCCGTCCAACTATTCTTTCAATGACCCCCGTAGAAGTTCATAATTGTCTCAAACCTTGGAATTTGTTGAAAACATATGGCCCTTGAAAAACATTTTCGGTATCGCGCCACGTCGTTTTGCGTAGATTGCAATAAATCAGTGTTTTGTTTGTCTTCATTGGAGAACCATCTCTAAATGAAGCCAAATGTACGTTTGAAGTTTTTGTAAATCTTCGTTTCTGCGAACGTTATTTTTTGCATATTTCTGTTTAATTTTTTTTTTTAAGTTAGTTCTAAATTTATGAGTAAACTTAAGTACATATACGATAACATCTTTAATACTACATATTGAGTTGTAAGTAATTAATTATTAGATCTGTATTTCTTATCAACTCTATGTCATCTTTGTATTTTAGAGAACTGATGAAGCTTTAGAAATATAAAGCGAAACGTCTTCGATAAACTTATGAAGTAGTTGACTTCTGTTTTTTATTTTGCCAACCTGACTGACCGAATAAACCTCTGAATTCACTAGTTGAATACTTTATTAATATATATATATATATATATATATATATATATATATTTATATATATATATATATATATATGTATATATAATAAACCACAAATATTAAAAGAAACATTTTTGGTTTAAACTTAGTTTTTTGTGTATGTTTTCTATCATCATCAATCAGCCAATCGCGTCCACTGCTGGACATAGGCCTCCCTCAGTTCTTTCCAGTGTTCTCTACACTTGGCCGCTTGTAGCCAGTTTTCCGCTACCGGTTTTATATCATCGGTCCATCTAGTCGATGGTCGTCCTCGGCTTCTTTTATAGTTTCTGGGCCTCCATTCCATAACAAGTCTTGTCCACCGTCCGTCTTGTGTTCTGGCCAAGTGCTCTGCCCAGTTCCACTTAAGCGTCGTGGTTCTTTCGATGACGTCTTGAACTCCTGATCTTTGTCTGATTTGTTGGTTTGTTATGTGGTCTCGAAGGCTCACGTTCAGCATTGCACGTTCCATGGCTCGTTGTGTCCGTCTGAGTTTATTCGCAGACTTTTGCGTGAGTGTTAAAGTCTCTGCTCCATAAGTTTGTACAGGCAAAACACATTGGTTATAAACCTTTCGCTTGAGACCCATGGGAATTAAACTTTTTAGAATATGGCTTAATTTGCCAAATGCTGCCCATGTTAGGCCTATTCGCCTCTGTATTTCATGTGTTTGATTGTCTCTGTTTATTTTGATTTCGTGCCCCAGATATTTGTAAGTGTCTGTTTGTTGTATGGTATTATTGTCAATAGCTATATTTCCACTCATTACGAGATTTGTTATAAGCTTAGTTTTCTCAAAGTTTATCTATAATCCTGCTCTTTCAGACAGACTTTTAAGCGAATGCATCATAGAAACTGTATCATGTAAGTTATCTGCGATTAATACAACATCATCTGCAAACCGTAGGTGATTTAATCTTTCTCCATCTATATTGATGCCCATATCTTGCCATTGAGTGCTCTTAACTATTGACTCTAGAGCTGCCGTGAACAATTTTGGTGAAATATTGTCTCCTTGTCTAACTCCTCGCCCTAAGCTGAATTTTTCTGTGTCTTCGTGTAGTCGTATACTTGATGTAGCGTTCTCGTAGATGTTTTTGATTAGTGTCGTGTACCTGTAATCTATTCGGCTTTGATTTAGGGCTTCCAGTATTGTTTCAAACTCTACAGAATCAAAAGCCTTCTCGTAATCGACAAATGCAAGAACCAGTGGTATGTTATACTCGATACACTTTTCTATTAAGATCTTTATGGTATGCAAATGGTCATTTGTGCCATATCCGGCCCTGAAGTCTGTCTGTTCTTTGGGCTGATAGAAATCAAGTTTAGGTGTTGGCCTCTTTGTTAAGATTTTTATAAAGAGCTTGTACATGTGTCAAGAGGCTAATGGGTCTATAATTTTCTAATTTTGTAATATCGCCTTTTTTGTATAACAAGACTATTACTGCATTGTTCCAGTCTTTTGGAATCGTACCCGCATGTAAGCATTTATTAAACAGTTCGCTTACTGATTTTAATAAAATTTCTCCTCCTGCTTTTATTCTCTCGATAACTAGTGCATCATTACCAGGCGATCGATGGTTCTTCATTTTTTTTAAAGCTGCTCTTACTTCTGACACAGTAATGGGTAAAAGTATTTCCGATCTCTCATTTATGAGAGTCTTTACTCGTGTCGGGAAATTGTCTTGTGGTCTTTGACTGGTATAGAGGTCTTTATAAAACTCTCTGGTTATTTTGAGAATGTTTTGTTTATCTGTTGTTGCCTTTCCGTCTTTATCTTTCAGCTTATATATTTCTTTTTTACTTTGTGTGAGTTATCTTTAAACCTTTGTTCTCTTCTACTGTTTGATTAATTACATTAGTATTATATCTTCTTACATCTTGTCTAATTTCTGCTGAAATTCTTTTATTTAGTTTTTTATATTCTTATTTGTTTCCCTTTTCGTTCTCGCTCAGGTTTCGTCGTATTTCCATGAGAGCTTTTGTATGTTTGCTAATCTTTTCACTTTTGGTGTCATTTTTCTTGCAAAATTTGAGTTGTGCGTTTCTAACCGAGTCTGTTATTAATTTATTGTGATCGCCGATACTTAGAAGTTTGGGATTATTACTCTGTAAAGTTTCGGCTATATTTTTTATGTATGCTTCTGGATGATTTGGTGAATTCCAAACTATGCGTTTGCAACTGTTTATCATCTTTACTCTTTCTTTTTGTAGATTTATCGTTACTCTAGCTCTTACTGGTCTGTGGTCGCTTCCTACTGATAGTTTATTAAGTACAGTGATATCTTGAATAATTTGCTTTTTGTCTGTTATTATATAATCATATTCGCTCTTAGTTCTTCCACCTAGACTAGCCCCCGTCCATTTTCTATTCTGTTTCTTTTAAAAAAAGGTGTTCAGTGCATACAGTTTGTGTTGCAGTAGAAAGTTGGTAAGCATTTCGCCTCTTTCGTTTCTTACTCCTATTCCAAAATCTCCGATTGCCACTTCTTGTTCGTCCTTTTACCTTCCGAGTTTCCCGTTAAAATCTCCCATTATCAGATTGTAATGAGCCGGTTCCTGTTTTTTTTTGCTCTTTCGATTTCCTCATAGAAGGCTTCGACAATTTCTTCTTCGTAATCGCTGGTGGGGGCGTATACCTGGATTATTTTCAGATTGTATCTCTTATTTAGTCTTAGATTTATATACATAACTCTTGGGGAACTGTAGTCAATTCTCTGTATATTTTTCTTAATTTTTTGTGTACTAATGTTTTCTATACTATTATCATTATTAAATTAAAGAGCGATTATTAATATTTGTTTTTCTTTATTTCAGGTAAGATTCAATGGTTAACGTGTATGGGGTAAGAATAAATTAAGATCTGTTTTACTATTTTAGTAACAATAATAATTAGTATTGCAGTATTTAGGGGAAGAAGACTTATGGATAGGTGAGCTGTTAAAAAAACAGATTTCTACTTTCAGAAAATAGTTTCGGATAGAGCCTGAGACATCTACTTTACAATGCACGATTTGAGCAGTAGATAACACAATACCGCTTGAGCTGAGAGAACCAGATTTATCAAACTGGGACTTTTCCATACCAACCATCTACCTTATTATCAATACGTTTGTGACGATATGCTTGAGAGTTACAACTATTCTCCCAGCTATATTGGGACCGTGGTTACAGACCAATCAGTGCAGCAT